>JAPSGF010000095.1:1000890-1060327 GCA_035772895.1 Perdix hodgsoniae | reverse complement strand
TCCCTTCCCTTCCCTTCCCTTCCCTTCCCTTCCCTTCCCTTCCCTTCTTTTTTTACGCAATTTAAAACACTATCCAGCCAAATATCTCTTTATATTCTGTATGTTAGTAGAAAGGCTATGAAAAAAACTACAATTCGAGCTGATGCTGGTGAGATTTCATTTTCCTGGCATATATTCTAAATATGCATTATAACTATTACCATCAGTCTTCAACTAGATTAAAAGAAATTAATCAATGGGAACTGACTAAAAAGAGTTCTACAGTACTCCATTTCACAGAATTTGAAGAACAATTTTCATTTCCAATTCATGTCTTATTAAAATGCTTTTAATTTCCTTATCTCTCACAAGGAAGAAAGAAAATGCATAAACTAGATTTATCAATATGATACAATCAAATGATAATTCTTTTTTCCTTGAAAAATATCTCAAATCACAGTAAAATAGTAAAGTAAAATTTTTCAGCAGTGTGTGGAGGCAGGACAAGAGGAAACAGCCAGAAACTGGAGCATAGGAAGTTCCTCACAAATTTGTGCAAGAACTTTACGGTGAGGGTGATGGAGCACTGGAACAGGCTGCCCAGGGAGGCTGTGGAGTCTCCTTCTCTGGAGATATTCAAGACCCGCCTGGACACCTACTTGTGCAACCTGGTGTAGGGAACCTGCTTTGGCAGGGGGGTTGGACTCAGTGATCTCTGGAGGTCCCTTCCAACCCCTACAATTCTGTGATTCTGTGAAAATAAAGCAAAGAAGAAAACAAATCTTTTAGATAATCTTCCTATCCCTGACATTCTGTGATTTTGTAAAAATGTATGTGTGTTTGTTAGACTTCAAGAATTCTCAAGACAAATACTTCATATCAAATATTAATATTTACTTTTCCTTATTCTAGTGATTTGTGAAAAACTTCTTTATGTAATATACTGATTTCAGCCAAGGGTACTATAGGATCAGGACAGATGCCCAGTTATGAGATGCATGCAGCTTCATTTTGCTCAGCCATCTTTTCATCGTAGGGGAGCCATTCTCTGGGCAGACACTGTAAATGTCCACAAGCTAGTGCCTTAGAGCTCTTTTTCTCTCTATTTTTCAGTGGCAGTCTGGTTCATAGATATGGCTGTGCTCATCAGGGACACTGAAATATTGTGCATATCAATCATCATTTTCTTACTCCCCCTGCTCCTTTAGCATGTTTTCTCTGAAATGTTGATGGACAAAAATAAGGACTAAAGCTGATGGTGCAGAGCCATCATACTCCTCATATAGAACATCTGGAGGTGTTCCCTTTGTAGAGCATTCAGTTATTGACTGTTTACACCAATTTTAAATCAATTCATTTATATCCTGCTGAGCATATAAAGTACAACTGAGGCAAAACAGACCCAAAACCATGGCCTATTAATGTAAATATCTGAAAGGTTCTTGCTTTGTATTACAAAGAGGATAAATAAATCAGTACTTGAGAAAAGATATTTTCATAAAATGACTGTTACTAGTACAAGCTGAAGAATGATAAAATAAGAAAGCCATTCCTCCGGTAAGTGGGTAGCCTAACACAAACCTTTCTTTTTCTGCCTTTATATTCTTTCCCATTCCTCCCTCTACCTCTTCTTTCTTCTGCTCATCTAATATCTAAC
Source organism: Perdix hodgsoniae (assembly GCA_035772895.1). Classification (NCBI taxonomy): domain Eukaryota; kingdom Metazoa; phylum Chordata; class Aves; order Galliformes; family Phasianidae; genus Perdix; species Perdix hodgsoniae. Next base: position 1,058,691 of record JAPSGF010000095.1, on the reverse strand, counting down.
ACAGTGCTTTTCAGGTAGCTCTTCCCATGGCTCTCCCTGCACACAAACATCGAATTACAGGCTTGTAGAGGTTGGAAGGGACCTTTGGAGATCATTGAGTTCAACTCCCCTTGCTGAAGCAATACTTTGCACAGGAAAGCATCCAGTCAGGTTTTGAACATCTCCAGCAAAAGAGACTCCACAAACTCTCTGGGTAGTTTATACTCTTGTCTGCAGCTGTTGCCCTTTGTTTCATTGCTGGACACTAACTAAAAAATAGCCTTGCCCCAACAACTCGACTACTGTCCATTAAGTATTTATAAGCATTGTTAAGATCCCTTCTCAGCCTTTTCTTCTCCAGGCTCTCTCAGCCTTTCCCCATAAGGGAGATGCTCCACACCCCTACACATCCTTCTAGCACTCTGCTGCATCCTCTCTAGAAGTCCTCTGTCTTTCTTGAGCTGAGGAGCCCAGGACAGGACACGGTACTTCAGCTGTGGCCTTGCCAGGGCAGAGGAGAGGGGGAGGATCACCTCCCTTGACCTGCTGGCCATGCTCTTATGACTTAGATCTTTGAGATTTTCCTGGAGTTAAGCTGACCTGTAATAACCATTCCTAGTACTTTTTATTTCATACAGCTAAATCACGTCACACTACCCAAAAATTCATGGAATCATCTGCCCTTAATGGGAAACCATCCTCAGTCTTTTACTGAGGACTGCTGAAGAACCTGGCATATCTCTGAAGTGAGTTCTGTTTAGAGTAAAAGTTTAATCTAGAAAACCTCTAGAGGTCCTTTTCTGCTGTAATTTTTTCTATGATTTTTACAGTGAAGCTTTAACCTAGAGACCTGATACTGAATATATGTAATATTAAGAGCATTATGGAAAAAAGCAATACAGAGGAGGAGGATTGTTAATAGGCTTTGATAACTGCATAGGGATTGTACCAATTGTACAGTCCTCTCCTTTTCAGTGTATTCAAAAACAGTTTAATTTTCCTAATACTATTGTGCTCCCAGCACTGACATAATGATCTGCAGGCTTGTAGTTAGGAAACTGAAGGAGAATAGTGGAAATCTTTGCAGCTGTGGCATTCAGAAACATTTATCAGTTTATAATTACTGAAGCAAGCAATGTGCCTTTTATCAAAGTATTTTCAGTAGCCTTGAAAGACACATAACCATAAGAAAAGAGTTTAAGCTTTGAAGTAATTTTCCTTAGCCAGGCCCTATGTACAGCAGTTGTTTAATGAAAGAAAACATACTGTTTCTATAAAACAGATGCTATCAAAACCAAATGAGGATAAAAATATACTCAGACCAGAGACAGGAAAATGCTAGAACTCCATGTGTTTGAAGCAAGAATTATCCCTACAAAGATAGCAGTATCTCCTTTATGTTGCATTCTTATGTAACTCATTACAAATACATACAGAACCTTCTTTTTTGTTTTATATAACCTTAGGAACAACTAAGGCAGGCTCAAATCCATCTCAGTGGTGCTAATAATTAACTGACAGATCTCACTGCTGCTTGAAGACTAATTGTATAACAGGTAGCTGAAGTTCACAGATGCAATGTATTACACTAATTTAAAAGGGCAGTGGGAGGACTACAGGAATAAGTGTGGTTTCTGTGTCTGGATTGTTAAGTTGGAATGGGAAGGGAAGGGAAGCGAAGCGAAGCGAAGCAGTGGAATATTCATCTATTCCTGTGAGGAGCAGGTAGATTTAGGAAATGTGTTTTTTGTCTTGAAACTGACAGAAGGAGGTGTAAAGTAAGAATCAATGAGTCTGTAGCATTGTTGTATGCTAGGATATGTCAGGTAAAAGTTGAGACTTGGCACAAGCTCCCTAAAGGTGCAGATGGTTAACACAGTACTTGCTGCAACTAGAAATCTGACGAAGCCTGTTAGATTGAGAGCTGGGCTGGAAGGGACTGTGAAAGGACACAGCAGGAAGAGGGAGGTGTGTTTGTAAATCTTTCTGTTTAGAGATCTTTTGGTTGGGTTGTTGTATGAGTGTAGCACCCACAAGGACTTTTAGAGGTCATATTAAGGAACTGGTTCAGGCAGAATTGTGTCAGAACCAGTAAAGATAAGAAACAGCGCCAATCTCTAAGTTAACTATATTCCAGTGGGTACATTTGGAGGGCTGTGTTGTGCCCTACTAGCTGTGTCTTGGTTATAATGTGCTATGCCATATCCATGGAAACAAGTCAGCATGCTGCTTCTCCCACAAGTTAGGGAGTGACTGAAATTTGTGAACAGGAATTTTGTCTTTGTCTGACTTTGTCCATGCCTTCAGATTTTGTCCATGACCTCAGAGAATATTATTCAAATCTGTCTGAAGAACAGAATAAATCAATTTTTGCAGGAAAATACATGCCTTTGAATCATCCTGCCATTTCAAACTGAATAAAAGCATCTGTTGTCCACGAGTTAAATCTGAGCTGTACTGAGTAAGGTGAGCATGCAATAGATGTTCTCTCTCCAAACTCCTGTCTCCAGTACAAACATTAGAAAAGTTATTTTGTTTGCATCCTCACTTGATAAATAACTAATTTCTCTGTGTAGGCAAGTGGAAAGAACAAACAAAGATTAGATCACTGTTCTATTACAAAGCCACATTATTTAACCTAGCTTTTTTTCTCATCTGCGGGGGGGGGGGGGGGGAACAACCCAAAAAAAGACACACACCCTGAAGACATCACAAGTCTGTGAGTTATTCAGAGTCTGCATCCTCTGAGCAATCATCTGAGTATGGGATGTGCTACAATAAATCACAGAAAGCATACTTAAAACATTTTGGTGACTGTAATTTCTCAAATCCACTTTAGATTTCTCAAGAAGGCTTCTCTGAGGTTTGAAACTATGGCTGTTTTACAAATTCACAATCTAAAGCTTCAGCCTGCTTCACCTGACTGTCCAGCACTTGGTTGTGCTTCATTCCAGAACGTGACACCCTCTGAGCACACACACATTGGGCCTTGAATGTCACATCAGTGTAGTGAGCTATTACAGCAGGCATTGCTCTGTACTATCTTAGAATGTTCAGAAATGTAAGAAATTGACAGTTTTATGATGAGTGTATAATTCTTCAGAGGAAATTTATGTAGGTGCCGCCCTCAAAAAAGTTTAGGGGACTATCACATAGAAGCACTCATATTAGGATTCCTTGAATATAAAAAGAATTTGCTAACCTTGCTATACTGTGATTAAAAAAAGATTTTTTATGGGTAGATATGCTGCAACAAGAGTTACAGATGTGAAATAGAAGCCTCTAACTTTGTTAAAAGAACAACAACCTTGTGGCATACATGTGGTTGAGAAAAAAAGTACTGCTATAGAGGGCGACTGGAAAGAGTGAAGTACCAATATTTATCTTGACTGTTTTATATAGCAGTTATTTTTTATTCATTTTCCAGATGTAACTGTGCGGTGGGGTAGTCTTGGCTAACAGAATACAACCTGGTGGCTCATGCATTCCCATCAGCACTCCAGTTGGATGGGAAAATAAAATAACAGTAAGAGAAGCTCTTGGTTCAAGATAAATACACTGACATAACTTACTAGTTACTGTTGTATGCAAAACAAGCTCAGTTTGGTGATACTGGTTTACTGTCAGCTAAAATAGATTTGTCAATGAGAAACAGAGACACACATTTAAAAAAGCAAACTTTTCCTCTCTCCTTTCCCAGGCTCAGCTTCACTAATTCAGCCTTCTTTACTCCTGCAAGAGACAGAGGGAGGATGGAGAATGTAAAGACAGTACATAGTGTTATACATAGCCTCTCCTCCTCACATCCTTGATCCAAAATGTGGAGCCAGGATTTTTCCTTCTGGACCATCTGCTTGTTCTTGTTTCTTCATGTGTTGCAGTACAGGCATCTGCTCCAGCATGGAATAGTGCCACACAGGTGTGCATTAATTTTAGTTGCCTTGCACTTGGTGTGGAAACTACAACTGCAGGTTACTTGCCTAATACCAGGTCAGAGTCCCAAAACGCTTGAATGCCAGGGGATGAATCTGTTACCAGGTCACAGGCTACCTCTGTGAATGCCTTCTATAGGTGTGAAAACAAGATGGAGGAAAAACAGTGTATGTTATGGCAAAGAATAAAAGAGAGACTGTTTCTGATCTACTTAATAGCAAAGAGATTTGTGTGCTGCTAGACCCTCAAGGAATTTCCTTGTAAATTTTAGTTATCAGTGGACTTGAACCAGTAAAAACAGGTAAATGGAGTTCAAGTGTTTTCCTAATGATGCAGTTAGCTGCTCATGATCTAGCCTCTAGAACTCAAAATGTATAAAGATTACTCTATATAGTTATAAATGAGAAATTTGGAAGATTATCTGTATCTCCACACCTAAAGATGACACAAGGTATATGTCATAGTCAAGTATTTAGTGTGCTCTCAAATAATCATTGGTGATTAATACACCATTATGGCAAAGGTTGTGTAACAAACTTAGTATTTCTTTACTGGAACAAAGGTTTGTTTGATGTAGGTAAAATTGTTGATATAGAATTCTTAAATTTCTGCAAATCATTTAATGCAGTCTCACCTGCTTTTGTCTAAAGCAGTGCTGTCAGCCTTCAGCCTATGTAATGAAAGTGGTTAAATAAAAACTAATAATAAAAGAGAAACAACCATAAAAGAATCATTAAGGTGAAATCTTGCAAAGGAAGTCTCAGTGGGTTTTGTTGAGCCCCAGCCTCTCCTTTCACAAGCACAAAATCCGACAATTCTCTTCCTAGGCATTTGAAATTCCATCTGTAAAAGCAATAATGCTTGAGAACTGCTAGGTCGCCTTTTGAAATATTGCCCATCATTTCACTACTTTGATATTTGCTATGAACTCAGCTAAACGGGGATATAGGCTGTTTTTATCCATTTGCTTTTATCATAGTTTTATCATCTAGATCTTCTCTCTTCCTGGTATTAATGCTCTTCTCTATTTATAGATAGCAATCGTTCCAGATAAGACTTCATTTTTCAACATTAGGAAAGAACTAGCTTTTTTTTGTTTGTTTTTGTTTTTGTCTCTTTTAGATTATAAATAGAAACAGACTTTCACTCACTTGGTAAATGAAACTTGTCTTCTGGACAGTAGAATCTGCAGTGGGTGAAAATTGGAGGTTCATGTCTCCATTTTCATCCATTTGCTTTGGAAGAAGATCAAGGCACACATATGAAATAAAACAGCAGTAACCTCCAGCAAGAGCCTCCTAACTTTTATCAAAGTGTAGACATAAAGTGCTGTGGGGTGCCCATATCCACAGCATAGGCATAATTTTGTAGCTTTCTCTACCTGTTCTGTTTTGCACCACTGTTTTTCAGTACTGATAGTGTCCTAGTTTTACATTTTTTGGTTTTCAGTATTCCACATCAACACATCATGTAGTGTACTGGAACTAAAGTGTTAATGCTCCAATTCCGTGTACCTATCCCTGTACATTACAGAAGTCATGGGATCTAACCCTTCCGGGTAGGGTGGTCTCTTACTGCCTGGCAGAGGGTGCTGGAGGGTGCTTTCCTACCCATTCCAAGCTTTTCAGGTTTGACTCAGTCTCAGGAACTCTCTCTCTCCTATCTTATTTGATTTATTATTCTCAATTTCAATTAGTTTTATTATATTGTTATATTATATTGTTATTTTGCATTCCGATATCATAGTTAGTAAAATAAGTTTTCCTCCATAGATTGTTGCCACTGTCTCTTTTTTCCTCCCTTCCTTCCCATTTTGTGGGGCCGAGGGGGTGGGGGGACAGGGGCCTGCTGCCCCCTGTCACAGGCATAAATTGATCTAGTTAACCCTGTGACAGATAGTCAGGAATTTATCTTGTATTCCTGATGGGGTCCCACCAGTATCTTTTATGATACATTTTCCGTTCTTTCCTTGAAATGCTTTCCTCAGATCTCATAGAATTATATTTGCTTTTCCTGCCCTCAATCTTCTTGATGGCTTGTATTTGACCTGTTGCGAATTAGCTGAGATTACAGGTTTTGTTTTTTATCATTTATTTCCACCAAGGAACTCCCAATTCATAGTTTAGACATACAGTATTTTTCAAGTACATCACCTTGCATATGGTAATACTGATTTCATTCCCATTTTCTTTATTTCAGTCCTTGTGACCATTCAGCTATTGCAGTCCCCCACAATATGGGGTAATGTAATGGATCCCAGTGTAACATACTCAGTACACTTTACTGGCATATGTCTTCCTTAGGTTAATGCTATTACTGAAAATACTGAAAAAAGTCAGTTTCAGAGGTGATACTCAAGAAACTCCACTTATCACCTTCTACTGACATTATTTCAGGTGTACCTCCTATATTTCTCCCTTTGTTGAACACCCTATCCATCCTGCAAATCCTGTACTGTCTGATAGTCATTCAGATCACTTTTGAAAACTGAGTCCCACAAATGAGACACACATATGTCTTGTATTTACTGTTTCTGAAAAACAGAGAAGGATAAGCATGACACTGAACATGAAAGGTAGACAGAGGTCTGTCAGCCGTTAAGTTGAAATGAGTTAAGTGTGTAATCTTTGAAATCCTGTTAACTTTTGTCTAATTTGCTTCTATTTTATCTGTCAGTGAATCAGTTCCATAGCTTAAATTCTACTCCGTATTCTAAGTTTTTTTTTTTTTTTCAGTACTAACTATGCTACCTTTAAATATAATGATTTCATTTTCAGCTTTTAATGAACATTTTTCTCTACTACAGTTTTCATATAACAGGTTGTTTACATCACGTCTAAACTGTTATCCAGCTTTGTGAAATTCTGTATCCAGAAACTCACAACAAATTCTAGGACTCCTACTTGAAGGGCACACAAAAGAGACAGGTAGTAATAACTATTTTTTTTATTATTTCTTAAAAAATCATTTGTAATTTGTGTTTTTTTTTGGCAGTTCAGAGTTATGGTCTTCTTAACCTGCATATAGACAGTGGCCTTTTTAGAGCTGGAACCCTTTAGGTCAACTTAATAGGAAAATATTTTGAGTTCCTTATAATTTTGTTTGCTTTTCTCAGAGGTGCGGAAAATGATGGGAGGAACATAGATCATAATCAACATGGGGAGCCTGCTGTCACGACAAAAAATATGAACAAAGAACCAAAGTCTTTGCTAAGATAAGATCTTGATTGAAGTCCAAGGCTGTCACTTATCTGTGAATTCATCTTGGCCATGCTCTGATTGTCATTTCATGAAGTCAAAGTAGCTTATGCCACTAATGCTTGACAAGCACTCTGAGCATCTCAACCAAACAGAAATAATCCCCTATGGGTTTTTTTCACTGACCTTTCTACCTCCCAGCTATCCAACAGACACTTTAGGCAGCTTTAAATTTTGAAATTACCTCTTAATCAGTGAATAAAGCAGGCATTGGGATGCTCAGTTGTCTCACACCTCTTTCTCTAGTGGGTAACCTATTTCTTTAGCAATTAACATCACCTCCACAAGACAAAAAAGTCTCAAAATGGTGTCAGTTTTTAGTAGAAATGTCTGAAAACAGCAAATGCACAGAGAAAATGGTATATGAAAATTTTCCCCCCAGCACTTAGTTTGTCTGGCATAACCAGATGGAATGTGGTCAATTCTGCTTGCCAGTGACCTGCTTCAAATCCTGCTGCAAGTAATGATTTCTCATTGCCCCTGATGAATTTTAGATTAGGTTCAAAATAGCATTATTTCTGCATTAACAGTTCTTTGCATGAGCCAATTCCAGATATCAGCAAAAGTAGAAGCCCCTTCTCCCTTATGTAGACAAAAAGTTGTAAGGAACTGAGTTTGCTTAGTCTGGAGAAGAGGAGGCTCAGAGAGATGTTATTGCTCTATCCTGCCCCCTAAAAGGAGGTAGCAAAGTGGGATTGGCCTTTTTCTCCCAGCTAACAGTGGTAGGATGAGAGGAAATGACCTCAAGTTGCACTGGGGATGTTCAGGTTGGATATTAGGAAAAATTTCTTCACAGAAGAGTGGTGAGGTCTTGGGGACAGGCTGAACCAGAGATGCAGTGGAGTCACTGTTCCTGGAGGTGTTCAAGGAATGTATAGATGTGGCACTGGGAGACATGGTTAGTGGGCATGGTGGAGATGGGTTGATTGTTGGACTGGATGATCTTAAAGGTCTTTTCCAACCTTGATGATTCTATGATTCTATATTTCTCAATATGTAATGAGGCAGTATATCTCACGAGTGTTTCTGAACTGTAGCATCTCCAGCAAATCTTGTGTTAGGTAATAGAGATAAAATTGATTAAAAAATGCATGAAACAAAAATGAATCTGGAAATTTTTTCCAACTAGTTTCAGTAGCCACAAGGGTTTTACTGTACAGAGTAGGCACTAAAAGCCTAAATCTTCTATTGAATTTACCTACATTCCACATTGGTTAGATTAGAAATACTTTCTGGGGGCGCTATGATCATACCCACAGGCACTGGAAAGATATCCCAGAGTTCTGTCTTTTGAAGTAAAAGATATGTTCTGTCTCTCAAAGTAAACTTCATGTATCCTCATTCACTTGCACTGCAGTGCATTTAAATTTAAATGTACCAGAATATTTTTTTAACAATGTGGATAAAGACGATTTGAGATTGTTTCTTCCAAAATGTAGCCAACACATCTAGCATATTAAATTTAATTTGTTGTCGTTGATTCTGGTTCTGTGCCACAATGGTGAAGACATTAGTCTCAAGTTCAGAAGGTTTGAGACAACTGCTTGGTATTGTTTAAAGAGTTTATCTGAAACATTATTTTTAACTTTATCAATATTATTTTTCTTGCATCATTTCACAACTGCTATACATTAGACTTGGTTAAATTTATAAGCAAACATATGTTTTCATCTCAGACTAATACACATAAAGGAGACAGGCATCCATTTCTCAGGAAAGGAAGTATTTTATTTTCTTGCAACTGTATGTCAATGCAAGGTAAAATATGAATTCAACAGGTACCTTCATCTTTTCACTTTCTTGTGTTTCTTCCACAATTCCATTGCTCTTATTCTTTCTACTCTTCATCTAAGCTGCAGCATTGGCTGTGTAAGACAGAAACCAATAAAAGAAACAGAAGGTTATGTTCTCAGAAGCCATGCAACTCTGTAGCAGGTAGAACTTTAGAAAACAATTTAGTGCTTACAGAATACTGGAAATTGTGTACAAAGTCTTCAATGCCTTCATTATGCTTCTAACCAACAGCACTGCAAAGCTTAGGGGAGAAAAAAAGGAAAATTGATGCTGTTTTTTCTACTGTATTTTATAAGCCTGTATTGTAAGGTCTTTTAAATGTTGACTACGGAAGGAGCCTGGAAGTACAGCTGAGCTCTGGGGAGAAAAGTGCTGTACTCAAAACCCAGAGAAGAACTTTTGATATTGCATGTAGCTTCCCTGAGAAGCAGGCAGCCTTTTCTATTTCAGAAGGCCAGGAGGAATTGCTACATTTTTAGGGAGTGAAAAACCTCCCTCATCTCACATTGATTTTTTTTGACCACTGTGGCCAAATAAACAAGGGTGATACTTTCAAAATATCAAGGCACTCCAGAGAAATTATATTTCATGATTTTCAGGGCATGAACTGTGTTCCTGTTCTGTTTGTATGGCATCAAACAATAGGAACTCGCATTCCTATGCATGGAAGGAGTACTTGTTAATTAAATAAATATATCCTGTTGCTTAGGTATTATAATTTCTTTAAAAGTTCAGGGCATATATATGGCAAGAAGTAATTATTTTAGAAGGATCTGCAGTTTAACTGATTTACAGTTCTGAACACACAATAAACGCAGTACCGCTTTCAAAGATATTGGATTGCTTAGTTGCTCCAGGATTGCTTAGTAGATCCTGCTAGACTTGGGGTTCCAGAAGTAAAAGAGAGGGACAGAAATAGCAGCTGTGCAGTCTTTGCTTGTAAATTATGTTTGCTGGAGGTCCTTGATACAACCATGCACAGAATTTAACACAGATGTTGTCTAAAACTGGTGATCATTCCTGGAGACAACTACACTGCAACTCTCTTTTCCAGAGAGCTAGTTGTATAATGCAGTGGGACTCTTGCCTTCCATTGTAACTTTGGGTCTTTTATGTGTAAAATAAATAAGGTGATAAAAAAAATCCAGTCACAGCACATTCTTATTGGTCTGAGGATAAAATATATGCTTTAAAAAAAACCCAGTTGTGTTCTCTGCTTACTACAAGTACCATTTGTTCATTACCAAACCCAGCAGCAGGAAAAATTCAAGCACTAAACTTTTCACTGCAGGTGGCTCCAGGAAGGTTATCACTATTGAATCTAGTCTTCCTAGACTCCTAAAGAGTTCCTTTATCCAATCTAGCAGCCCCATATGCATACTTCTTGGAGCATTTTCAGCAGATAATCTGAAGAAGGGAGAACCACAGGCATGTAAGCATTGCTGTAAGTGATTTAGAGCAACAAACACACCTGTGTTCCAGAAATACACACTGAGATTAACAAGAGTCAGCCAAGCGTATGGATAAAGAGTGAAAGGTAGACATCTATATGTTTTGCTTTAAGTAGCAGAAAGCAAGCATATTTTCATGCAGAAATACTAAATACATTGATTGTGTTTTCTCCCTTCTGTGCTTCCTTGGTATCTGTACTAAGCCCTTCTGTTTATGTTCTAGATACATTTTGAGAAATAAGAAATCAGTGGAAGATGCAAAGGTAATAAGCAAGAAAATTGAGACAGGAAAATGTCCAGGAATGATTCCAATCAGAGATATTCATTTTCATCCTATTTTAGATGTTCAGAACTTCAAAGTGGAAATATTATATAGTCTGCTGTTCTAATGTGAAAATTCAAGTTTCAAGTTTCATTTCTGGTATTTAAGAAAGCTATTTATTTATTTATTTTATTTGGACACACCTTCAGTGTCTAAAATCCAAGAACAGTTTGGTTCAAAAGGACTCAGCTGCACTCCTTGCAAAGCAAACAAATGATTATAGTGGAAACTGTACTAAGTAGAAATACCAGCTAGCAAATTTGGGCTACTTTAGAAATAAGCAAGGATGTAATAGATATTTTCTGATTTATCCTTTCCCTTTGCTCCCATGTTTGTGTTGGACATATTACAGTTCAATTTATTTTATATTTCATGCCCAATTTACCTTCAGTGTATTCCTCTTTGATTTTTTTTTTTTTTGCTGAACTTTCAGATTTCAATAGGAAGTTTCATTTTGAAGGCACTTGTTGAGGTAGGAAGTTTCAGCTGAGATGCACTACTAGTTTACTATAGTTTTGTCATCTTAGTTCCAACTCTAGGCCGCTCATATTGGTGACATAGTGATACGAATGCTGCCACAAAGCAGCATATGCACAAAGCAAAATACGTAAATGCTGCACAAAACAAAATATGTAAATGGTATTTCTTAGGAAAAAGACCATTCCAGCAGAAAACACTGTTCATCAGTTCTGAAGGAAAGAAGGAATGAAGGAAACAACACCAAAAACACAAAAACCAGCCATGAAAATAATGCAAGTTTGAAAAAATCATTAAATTACAGGTATATGTCCTATGCAGTGTGGTTACTTCATTGAATTCTAAGGAAACAAGGCTATGAGATTCTACAGGAAGACATACATACCAAGTTTTGATTTTGGCAATGGGAAAAGTGTGGAAAGCCTTCTCCTAGTAGCCAGTAAATCATATCTAATCAAGTATGGTTACCAATGTGCCTTCAAAAAGTTTTTGCTTAAGCATATTTTGCCCTATTTCATTGTTTTACACCACAGAGAGGTTGTACGGATATTTATATGCCAATCCTTGGGTCTAGATCATGACAGAGTAGCTTTATCATAAAAAGAGTTTTTAATATTTAGAAATATTTTTTTAAGAATTTCAAAACTTCATATGAGGATTTCTCAACCTGACCTCTGCATAGGAACTGTTGAGTCACAGCCTGAACCACTGATTGATCACCTGAGGAAAGGACTGAGTCAGCCATGGGAGCACAGGTGAAGGCAATTCAACTGTGTGACTGGAAGGGCTGGAGCCTGGCTGCACCTCTCCTAGACCCCATTTAAGGGCTGACTGCCACTGAGGAAGGTTCTCTTTCTGGAGATACGTCCTTTGTGGAGTTTTTCCTGCAAACCTAGATCTTTGGGTGTAGGTGAACATTCCTTCACTGTTTGTTTCTTTTCCCATTTCTGCCACAATAATCTTTCCAGTTATGACACCAACTGTAACAACCTTTAATAGTTTTGTGGGATACAGTAAGAAATAATTATGTTTATTTTTCTGATAACAGAACTATATACAGCTATGGATATAATAACTGCATAAAACTAGGATGTTCAGGTTGCAGTGACAAAAAGCAGCTATTTAAAATAAACAAGGAATCTTATTTTTCAAGGTATAAAACCTCACAATTTTTGTAGACTTCTCTGATAACCAGTTTAATCAAATAAATATATATCCTACAGTGTGGCAGTGGAATTGCTAGATCAATGCCTGTACTAATGTTTAAACACTAGGTGAGAAGGTGTGGCTAATCCAGGGAGCTGAGGTCTAAGCAATGCATCTGAGTGAGTGGAAGAGGTGGAGCCTGTGTCCACCTAATCCTCATCTTCATTTAAGTGTTAGCAGCTGAGGGAGCAGTATATGTTTTGATGAAGATTGTATTCTTCTTGAGCTATGACCAGTCACGGGAAAGGGTGCACTAACTTTTCTTCCTTGTCATCTTCTATTGCTCCATAGTGCTTTTATCCCTGTGGAAAGCATTGTCATCATCTTCTTTTGCTGCACAAGTGTAACATAGTGGTCATTCACTGATAAATTTGGATGGTTCCGTTTATGCAAGTCTTAACAGAGTCCACAAGAGCACTAGTGGTAAGGCACAGAAATTCAAAGCTAATGATGCTCCTAAATCCAGTTGCAAGTACTTAATTTAGCAGTTACAATGAACGTGTTAAATGTTCAGCACTTTTGAAAATCAAGTCAGGTAAGTTCCTGATTGTTGTGTACAGCAGTAATTGTTCTGCTGGGAAAGCTTCACCGATTTAGGTGAAGCCTAATTTCCAGGAAATGTTTGTTACTAGTTGAATTCTCTTAGTTAAAAGTGCTGTTTATTCTGTCATGGTTGTCACGTCACCGGACTAAGCCTCTAGTTAACAAAAGAAAAACTCAACTGTTGGTGGGGATATATTGTCATAGCAGCATTTTTCAGTGGTAGGCATGACTTTTGCATGGAAGTCACGGTGCAGCAAGCAACCAGTTCACTATATAAGGGTGACTGCTAAATAGCAATTTGTTTCATTTGTTGAAATCTGAGCTGCACATTAGTACGCCAGATCAAACCCTAGGTACTTTTTACCTATCACTGTTACCAAAGCAAACATTTCTTCCTCCTCCGAGTGGGGATGCCATGTTTTCTCCTGAAATTTTCATTTCTTGTGCCCCCTTTGTCTCCTGAAGTAATGTCTAGCAACATTTGGAGCAGGAAATTCTCCCTGATGTTACATGAAATAAAAATGGTGTTAGCTTAATGTATGCATTCTCCTAGTCCCTAAATAGGATCTTATTAACACAGAATGGGAGAGAAACCCTCCTCCTGGGCAGCTTAGTATTAAGTGTGTTGGATCTGAAATGGTAGCTTTTCCAATATTTAAAGGAATAACAATTAAAAATTGGTTTCATTGGTTTTGGAAGGATTCCATTATTTCTTTAGGTAACTGTGTGAGGTAACACAACCAATTTGATAGGAAGGACACTCAAAAAAGCCCCCACAAATTACTTTTGAAATATGAAGGAAAAATTCAGACAGATTAACTTGTTACAGTTACATGCAAATGAACATTCAAAATTCCTGGATATTACTGCCATACATTTAATGTTGCTTGTATCAGAATCAAGTAATTGCAGAGAGGGATCAGTCAATTGTGCTGTGTATGTTAATTGCACACAAATATACTCAGTATTGCTGAAAATCATCTTTGCCATACCTTTTTTTATATCCTCCTTCTAGTTAACATTTAAAATCAGATTAAAAAACAGTAAAAAAAAAAAAAACGAAAAAAAAAAACATGCATGCATGGAATTTATTTTGAAGCTTGTTGATACATGTTAGGAATCATAGCTTCATTTATTTATTTTTTTTTAGAAATACCAATTTGTTGACTCAAATGTAATATAGCATGTGCTACAGTTCCAGAGGGGTGAATTCCATCATCTTGGGATTTTTACATTTCTAGCTCAGAATATTCTGTGTATCCTTGTTAGATGCCTATCAATGGCAGGTACATGTTTACATATTTACTTAATAACAAATAGGGTACATTTGTGATAGATTTTTGTATAGCATTAGTAGTGCAAATGATCATTTACTCAGAATTATTTTTGCATAGCTTAGCATGTTTAACTCCAGATCACATTTTTTAAAAAAAATTATTTCACGGTTGAAATCCTTTTCTAAAAAATACTTAAAGAATATAGAACAAGTATTTTACTCAAAAAGATCACTCTGATGCATTGCACTTCTGCTAGGAACATGGCAAACTATTACAAAATAAAACACTGTCAGAGTGGTTAAGGAATCATTACCAGGAAAAAAAAAGCACAGGATTCTTATTTATCTACAAAAGATCAAAGGAGAATTTCCTATAAATTAGGACTGATTCTGGTAATGTGACATGATGCTTATATTTCAATGGCTATAATCCATCTACCACCATATAAAGTTTTCGGATAGATATCTACTTTCATTAATAGTTTCAGATTTGCAGTATTTTGTCCAACCAAGTCTAGTAGAAAACTTCAAGATATGAAGTCAAGTTATACTGCAACAGATTACATAAAGTAATCAAAGATAAATTTTCAGGTTTTTTATGGGGAAACATAAGAAAAATAGGTTTCATAGTGTCATAGAATCATTTGGGTTGGAAGGGACTTTTGAAGTTTATCTAGTCCTTGAAAAGGGTAAGCTACAAATAGATCAGATTGCTTAGGGCCCCATTCAGTTTGATCTTCAATGTCTTCCATTGCCTGTGCTATTTATTCTTGCCCTCCAGTTGAACCAGCAGATCCTGGTTCAGCCATGGTGGACTCTTGCCTTCCTTTCCCAGCTTCCTACATCTGAGAATGGAGAGCTCTTATGCCCTAAGGAGAGCTTTCTTAAGGATCTGCCAGCTCTGCTCTTCTCCCCTGTCCTTGAGAGCAGATTCCCAGGGCATTTTGTTGCCTATCACCCTGAAGAGCTGGCTTGTTGTCATAAGATTTCAAGTGTGCTGCAGTGTTGCCAACACATCTCAGGATAACAGGTTGAAGGCCCCTGCTAGCACCCTGTCCCTTTAACTTAGATATGTCATCCCACAGCTTATCGTGGGCAGGATCTCTATTACCTCCCTTCCCCTTCAAACCCAGTTTAAAGTGTTGCCAATGAGCCCTGCCAGTTTTTCCCCATGGACTCTCTTCCCACTTAGAGAAAAGTGAAACCCATCTGGTGCTGACAAGACCAGTGCGATGTAGGCCTTGTTTGTCAGAATTACCAATGTTTTGTCATTGGTACCAGCCATGAAGGCGAGTGTTTACAGATTGGACCCTTCTGTTCTTTTCACTGCCCTTACCCAGTACAAGATGCAAAGAAAATGGCCAGTGCCCTTGGTAATTTCAAAGGCTACCATTTATTCAAATTTTATGCTGAAAAAATACTTTGACATTCTGCACTCCAGAAAGCATAGATGGGCATAAGAGAGTGGGGGGAAAGAAAACTTGGTAAGGATCTTTCATTCTTCTTCCAAATTCCACAGGAAATGTTACATTTGTGAAAGAGACACAGATGTGTTTAATAGCCTTTAATAATGAAATATATAGTCATTACTCACTAAGATAAGATCTACTTCTCTTTACTGTAAGCTGTCCTAATAATTAATAACTTGTTTTCTCAAGGCAATACTGCTTATTTTTATGGGGGAAAAGTAGAAAGGAAAAAAGAGAATTGAAAGTCTTTAAGAGTTATGTATATTTACTGTGTCTCCCTATTGTGACCATTAGGTAGAACTGAACAGTATAGTGTGTATTCATACTTGTAGCACTAAAATGTGTTTTTTCAAAATTTTCTGGGCGAAGTAGTTCTTTGATTCCCTCTTTTCAATTCAAAGCAGAGTTGCTGATTTTTTTTCTCCATGCAGTTTCTTATTAAAAATACTAAGTAACCCATCACATTTTACAAGGCCTTACATAACCAGACACATCCTTACGAGTGATTATAGGATGGGAAGAAAATGGGAAGAAAAAAAAATAGAGGATAGTCAGATTTGATGCATTTTATATTGAATATTCTACAAGATATTCAATGACCATTTTATTCGGAGGTATAACAGGACCATACATTTGAAAAATTTTGACATTATACCCGCATTCATGTTTCCAAGCAAAATGATTTCATGAGAGGAAGGGAATATTTTAGATATTACTATTGGAGTGATCTTGTGGATCTTTTCCTCATTTTAGTGGTTGTTGTTTTTTCTTGGCCTGTGTATGCTGTGAGAAAAATCTGTCATTTCCTGATGTGTGTGGGATACAAGTGACAGAACAGAGTTAGACAAGTCAGGTAGCAGCAAAAAAAAAAAGTTCTGGCATATTTCTCCAAGATGTGCCTAGAGTTAGGGAAAAAAAGCTATTTAAAAATTAAGTAAGTTCCTGTAACTTCATTCTGTGTGAGAAATGAGTTTCTGCAGTGTTTCTCTGTAACGATAATATGATTCAATGCTCATAATTACTTAAGTTTCATTGATTTTTCTTAGTATGAATTTTGAAAAACCAGCTGTTCAATGTAGTATCTTATGTTCTACCATTTAGATGACTTTATTTTTTAACCAATAAGTTGCAAGAGGAACACTCATGAGATCATATCAATATCAGTGTGAATATAGAGAGTAGTACTTCACTTGTTCTCCTGCAACTCTGACACCCAGAGCTGCCCCTTAGAGACTATTCCCATCCACCCTGGCTTCCAGGCCATTTCACCTAGTCATTAGGTTGATCTTTGCACTGATCTTTGCATGGCCAGCCCTTTCTATTCCTTTATCCCATTATTCCACACTTGTTCCTCTCCAAACTACTTGAACACTTGGGCTGATGCTCTCCTGAGACAGTGCTAAGAGAAAGCTAGGGCATCCTTTTTTCTGAGTCCTTTATTCTGATTTCCATTTTACCCTCTGCTCATAATGGTTTGTGAAGATGAGTTTCTGGTGGGCTGATGGCTTTTGGTGAGGGTTTGCAAAGTGCTGGTGCAGGAATTACTCGCCCCCCCCCCCCCCATTGTCCCTCTGTATTCCTCTGTGGGTGGGAAAATGACATCTATCATGCAACATAACATTCCAGATTTGCATCAATGTGTAGTGTTCCCTTTCCTCCAGAATGCAAGGCAAAAAGTAGACTTGATTTACACCTGAAATATAAATACCCAGATGAGGTTGTCTTGGGCCTTTAGCACAATGGGGTAACTTGTTTCAGAATAATCATCATTAAGTTGCTATACTGAATTTAATAATATTCTCACTATTGGAAAATGAAGCAAAAAAGGAAAAAAGAAATCTTGTTTCTTTAAATGCTCATTTAAAATATCAGAACAAAAACATCCATAAAAATTGTAATGCCTTTTCTTCTTGACTTGTCTAGCCCTTTTTCTTTTGAATTGGCTTTACAATGCTTAAAAAAAAAAAAAGAAAGAAAGAAAAATACTATTCTATTTAGGTTGTGTTTCTGACCTACTTACTATGGTTTGGAATTCTGTAGAGACTCCAAATAAAAAGAATGATACACAGAGACAACAGTTCCTGGAGGACAGAAAGCTGAGGTGGCAAATAAGAGACAAAAAGAGAATGTGAAAAAGAAGAAAATGGTAAGTCTTGCTCACACAGACCAGGGATATGACTAAACAACAACAACAACAACAACTTATTTCAACAGTGGTAGTTAACACTGAAGTTAACATTTTAATTCCTATGGATTTGTAGTTATACTTTCTACTATATTTACTCTTTTCCCCACACTCGTAAATCCCTCATCTACCCTTTCTTTTTTATCAATTTTGAAAGTTTTTTATTGTGTTTCAACCTTATGAGCAACTTGCTTTCTAACATCTTAAAACAGTTAAAAACAGTTATTGTGTAGACTATAGTATGATTTTGTAGAATAAAGATAATGTAATCACTTTGATAAAGAAATTGTCCAGAGCTAATTGTCTTTTCAGTCAACAAAGTACAGGAACTAACATCAAGTGAAATTACTGCACAACAGCTCTGTTCTTTGCCGGCAAGATTCCCAAAAAGAATGGAAGTAAAGAAGTGTTATTTGTGTGCGAGAGGTGTCATCAGAGTACTGTTAAGAGCCCTAAACAGAGCTTTGTTTCTTATTCTTTTCAAAATGTGGCAACAGACAAAGTCCAAAAGTAATTCCACTGAAAGCCTTACAAATGCTCAGAGAAGATCGTTTGGTGCCTTCTGAAGAGAACTCGTAAGACATGACAAACTTATGTATTTTAAAAAAAACGCAACACCATAGATATTGGGATTCTTTGATACAGTAGAGGAGTGCTATATTAACGCTGAACAGCAGTTAAGTGCTCAGCTAGCTAAACTTTTTGAAGTGCAGTTGCAAGTGAAAAATAAAACTTTACCTGCTATATTTTCAGCTCAGTAGGTGTTTAAAACTCTTCACTGTCTATAGCAGCACAACATCCATGTAAACGTTGTCCTAGTGGGTTAGAATAGCTCACAGTTCCTTCTCTAAAAAAAAAAAACAACAAAAACAAACAAAAAAGAAACCAAAACAAAACCAAAACAGACAGCTTCAACATTTGAAACATGTTTTGCTTCAAATATTATTCAGTATCTTTTGTTCCTTCAACTTACAGAGTTTGGGCAGAATTCCAAACTGTGAATCTTATGCAATTACATTTAGACTTAACTTTTAAAATATTTTAATACTCATATTGCTTTTTCTTAGGTAATTAAAAGGTCCTAGGGGAATTTCTACATTAATTAGATTTAACTACTTTTCCTTTTTTAAGTGAGATAATTACATATTTTTCCTTTTATTCCTTTTCATTCAGTTTCAAGTTTTTTCATAGTCATTATCACCATAGTTAAGTGGTGGACATTATCATCTTAATAAATATCCAGTGTTAGATACAGTCCATCTAATCTATCTGTAATCCAAGGTGAAGATTTCTTCTGACAGAATAATAATATACTGGCAATCCCTCCAAAGCCCACAGTACATTCAGAAGTAAAACAAAACTTGCAAACAGATGCACTGTAGAAGTTTTGCTGAGTGAAATGAAGAAAATGATATAATGAAAAAATGATATAATGAATTTTTCCTTCTTATAACTTGAAACATTCTTAATTCTTATACTGACAGTGAAATCACACCTCTGTTACTGGATGTGTCCTTGATAAAGTTTTCAGTATGCAAGAAGACTCAAGTTCCAACCTACAAATAGAAGTTTTGACATGAGAAATAATTATAATAAAAGATTTTGTTCAGACATGATCACTTTCAGCTACCCTTCTTGTTCAGCTTTTGACAAACCAAAATATATTTTCCTTCTGGGTAACAGTATGGCCCTAGGCTTTATACGGAGACTAAAAGAACTTTTTGTTTTCAGTTTGGCAAATGTGTTATGTAAATGAATTTTGAGTGTTAACATATTCAACAGCATCTGAGGGCCAGCATGATAGATATGACAAGGGCAGTTCTTGCCTTCACGCTTGTGTTAGTTATCATGGTTTGCACAAAGCTTAGTAGCACAAGCCATGTAGTACTCTGTTACATGCAGTGCAGTTGAACAAATGCTACATATCACACTATCATTTTGGCAGGGATATAGTACCCATCAAAACAGCTTGCTGTGATCCCATACAAACACCAAAAGCAATACAGGAGCTCATTTTCCCCTGTCTTATCAGTAGCCATTTCTGACTTCAAAGAATAGTGTCTAATTCAGGATGGTTGTAGCAGCAGAAAACTTCTACTGTAAAGATCTTATCTTCATGATGGCTTCTGGACCAAGCCTAAAATCCTGATAGAGTAAGAAATAGTACTCAGCCCACCTACAGTGAAATTTGTTTGGGACCCCACTAAGCTATTAATAACAAAGCTTCAATTTAGAAAAGGGAATAAATGTTGATGAATACTTGCAAGAAATCAGTGTACCTTTACTGTAGTCTCTTAATTACTTCATCTAAAATGAGGGTTATAGTCACTAATTGTAACAGTGTATCTACAAGTCAAGTATTGTAAAAGCTGTCTTGAGCTATTTAAATATTGAGTTTGCTAACATTCTTATAGGAAGACATAAGGGCTGTTCATTTCTCTTTTTTTTTAAAGTTAGTATAAATCAGAAAACTCTGTTGGTATCACTTCATTTATACTTGAATCATTTTCTTTGTTACTATAAGATCCAAAAGCAGGCTGCGACTTTTTATAATTAAAGTGGGTGTTCTCCTTATTTTAAGCCTGACTTAGGGAGTAGATATTTGCTTTAAAAATATTACATCGACTCTGCCTAACTTGTGTATGTATGTATGATCATATTAGAAAGTAATTGTTCTAGTTAAGATTTTTATTCTTACTGCTATCTTTCTGACAGCAGTTTTAGGAATTAGAGAACTTATGACCTCAATTCTATATGTTTCTTATGGTGTTTTTGGAAAGTAATTAAATTTTCATAGAAATCTTTTCATTTCTCTTCCAGGATTCTTCCTCCAAAGAAATCTAATTCTAGAGATAAAAGAATGAAGTTCACAGTCTTTGTATCCCAGAACCAACAAAAAATAATCCCAAGCTCTGAACACATGGAAGACAAATAAAAGGAAATCTTGTTGGTAATATAATACAAACATGAAAAGACAGAAGAATGGGTTCCAATCAAAAAAGTCTGCACCATGTAACTGATGGCCATCTCTGCAAACTGTTTTTCATTATTCCCCATGAAAGCCTCCATTGATTAAGTATTGGTTGGAACCTTCAGCATGGGCTTAATAGTACTGTAGTGAATAATATACATAATAACGTATGTAAAAGTTAATTCAATACAAAGACATTTAAAGACTCATTTTAAAATTCCTCAAGGCAATAAGACGGTCACTGACTTCATATGGATTGCCCTGCACTCATCAACAAGTGAAGATTACTCAGCCAGATAGAGGCCTCGGGATAGTTCATGTAGCAAAAACTGAATAAAATTCCGTATGTAAAAAATAATCAGAATTGGTTCTTCAGATCTATAATGGAAATGAAACTTTTGAAGTTTTGCTAGCTTAATAATTTTGCCATTCCTTATTTCTTTAACTGTAGTGCACAAATGTTATGTATTATTATTTTACTGTTCGTTCGTTTTTTCTGGGTCATGCATTTCATTATTTCCCAGCATTTTAGCTCATTTCTGCCTGCTGTACTTATGTAAGGAAATAAAACTTGTGCCACACATCAAGGGCAGAACTGAACGAATCCTTTCTCTAGTTATGACTAGAGGATTCCCATAATCAAAACACTTGTGGCTATTTTAGTGTCTGCATCCATCCCAGCTCCTACGCAAGGGCAAAGTAAATCATATTATACAAGAGCAACAAAATAAATTTTTTGAGTTAAGGGTATATGACTTTTACCAGAAGTATAGCCTGAAGCAGAATAATGTTCACAAGTTTCTGGAACACACAGGATCTAAAAGAGACAAAGCAGGCAAGAGGAAAAAAACAACAGTGTCAACTAAATGAATACCTTCAGGGAAAACAGGAAAGTTTGTGTCTTCCAGTTTCTGAGTGGGCTTGAGCATGTGGACCAGTAGCATGAGCTGTCATGGGACCAGAGGGAGAAATCATGACTGTCAAATTTTATCTGCTCAGTTGGTAAGTCTATATTCATAAGAGAAGAGACCCAGAGGTGCCACAGTAGAACTTCCTTAATGTTCAGGAATACTAAACGTTATCTGGCCTGTCTGTACCATGCAGTGTGCGTTTGTTCTTTAGTTGCATGTCTGTGGCAGTGTGCAGTGGTTCTGGGCCGGTAAAGGGCAAAGGCTGGTTAACAAGCAGAAATAACAGTGATGTAAATCTGCCTCCAGGCCAGACTGATTGTGGAGCAGAAGCTTTTCATGCTGCTTCATAATAACACCAATCATCTTCAGCATAAACAAGGATGGGAATTCTATGTTTAGGAGAGGTTTAATAGGTAGCTTGCTCTCTGCTGTAGCCACTACATCTGTTCTTCTAGATGGGTCTGAAGATAACAGCCAGGAAGAAAAGCACGTGATCATTTTCATCTTGAATAAATTATTATTGCAGTAAAAGGTGATTGCCACATCAATCTGCATATCGGTGACTCTTGTGCATCTACAGTTAGTTATCTTGTATGTCAGGTAATTGGATCTCCATGGACACTACTACTCGTAATACGTGTGATACAGTTTTTCCCAAAGGATGTAGAGACTAGCTGGAAAAAGCATTTACTGAGACCAGGCTTATGTACATAAGCAGAAAAAGGCTTGCTCAGAAAAGAATTAGACTTCCACCCAGTAGTTTACCCTCCAAAAAGAAGCACGATTCCTGACCCTGACAGCTGTTAATAATAGGTAGTTGAAAAGCAACCTGAAATGAAGATCCAAGACATGAGTGTGTGTAAACTTTACAACTGCACTCCTCATCCTTCCACTTCAAAACACTGTAAGTACTGCTGCATCTAAAACACTGTCAGGAGTCTCATCTGGTCACAGTCTTGGCAGGCATAACCACTGCTGTTACATTTTGTGCAAGGTGAAGGAATTTGAGCCTCCAGGCAACTCTTTCTTAAATAAGTGCTGATGTTTCTGCTAACCAGTAAAGTTGTCAGCAGCCTAAAGAAGCAAACCAGAATGAAAATTGAGCTATATTTTACTTTGAGAAGTGGCCTTTCCTGTTAAGTACCAAATTATACTGCAGAACAGCATGTGGGACCTCACACTGCTGTGTCCTGTAAAACTCTTTCTGCAGAGTCCAGTCATCAATTTCACAAATCATAGAATCACCAAGGTTGGAAAAGAATTGCAAGGTCACCCATTCCAACTGCCCACCTATCACCAATATTTCCCACTAAACCATGTCCCTCAGTACAGCATCAAAACATTTCTTGAACACCTCCAGGGATGGTGGCTTCACCACCTCCCTGGGCAGTCCATTCCAGTGCCTGACCACACTCTTGAAGAATAAATTTTCAGGCTGATATTGAGCAGAGTACTAAATCTGATTCACACAAATGGAAGACAGAACATGATGATATAACATTATTTGAAAATAAAGAGATCTAACTTTAGGATGTTTTCAAAATCTTGTAGAAAAGTATTACTGAATTGCATACTTGTGTGTATGAAAAAACAGTGTTTTTTTTTTAGTACATTTCCACTGTCTGTATAGAATAATCACTGCTCATGCACTACCACAATGCTAATGGTTTTGATGATTATCTTGAAATCACATCTCTCACTTGAAGAGTAAGTTTATGGAGCTATGTCCTTCCTCCAGCCATATGTATTGCTTTTCATTTTTGCCTCTTAGCTATGCTACTGTGACTCTGGGCTGATGGTGTGTTTTCATCATCATCCTTCATGATATGTTCATTATATTATGTCCTTACTAAAACAGTAAGAACAAACACCGTAGCAATTTTTCTTCTTTAAAATCAAAGTCTATAGTCAGACAATAGGGAAAACAAAACAAAACAAACAAACAAAAAACAACACACACAAAACACACGCACAAAGAAGTTGGTAAGAAAAGATTATATTGCATTTGAATCACATTGCATATATGTTAAACAAAGCTGTATATTTATTTCCCTATTGATTTGATTTTTAAAAGAAGATAAAAATACAGTAATCCAATTCTACAAGGGCTGTTTTAAAAATCTAGATGCCTATTAATTGCTAAAATTAGAATAAGGCTGTGAAGACACAATGTGTTTTAAGAAACAGCTAAGAGATGGAGACTTCAGTGTAAGCACATCAAGCTGCCGTGCAGGAAGACAAGGTAATACAATTGTGCTGATTTTCTGCTGCAGTGTAGTTACTGCTCTGTCCAAGATTGTCCCTGCAATGGTTTTCTACTGTAGTTTTCTTAGGAAAAGACAGAACTTTGATTTCATCTTGGGACAATGTGGCACAAGCAGTTTGAATCTTTTTGAATTAATTGGTTATATGCCACTTGCTACACTGCTATCATATATTCTAATGTAAAATTAGCTAGGTAATCATTTGCTTATATATCTAATAATATGCATACAGCCATCAAGCATGTTTTTAGACTTCTTTATGCTTATCATCCAAATATTAATTTATGATTAAAATAAATATTTTCCACTCATTTTTCAGTCGTCAATTTAAAGGATAATTTTGTTTTCACCCAATTTTAAAATAAGGAAAATTATTTAAATGTTAATTTCTTGTAAACGTTTTCGACTTCCTCAACCATGTATAGAAGGTAATTCCCACAAGAAATTTCTAAGCTGTAATTACTGATTGCAGAGGCCTTTTAAAATTAATTGAAGTAACCAAGTATAGAAATGTTATCGTTATTCATTATATAGCATATGTAATGCATATTACACAATCATATAATTTTATACACTACTGAAGAAGCAATGAGATATTTCTTGCTAATTTGACAATGCTCCTCTGTTTAAATAGGTCTGAAATCTTCTACTAAATTGAGCATTATTTAGATTCCTTCACAAATGTTTGCAGCTTAACTCCTGTTTCTGGGGCATCCCACAACAGCTTCTAACTCAGCTACAACTTCATTTCCTTTGCCTGTTGGCTCTGTCTAAGATGCCTTTCAGGTATAAAGTAAAACAAGAAAAGAGCAGAGAAAAAGAGAGGAAAACACGTTCTGAGGCAAACACATCCTTGCCACTGTGGGGAAAGGGGAGATCATGAATGAGACAGGAGAGGAATGAAGCAGCCCAGACCTCCTTGGCATGGGGAGTGAGAACTCACTGCAGCTAATGGAAAGAAGGAAGCTGGTGGGTGAAAGGATGTCCATGACCCAGGTGGGACTGTTGCAACCTCTTGGTCAGGCTGCCCTTGCCTCAAAGGGAGGTGGAGGTTGTGAATTCCACGGTGGGGTGGCACTGGGTCACATGGAGCTGGAGCAGATTGGTCCAGAAAAGGCTGCTGGTTCACGACAGTCCTGCTGCACAGGCTGAAGAGCCAGGAGTTCACAGGGGCATTTCAACTGAAAACAAATAGCAATGGATAGGAAATTGATTCTCAAGCTGCAACAAACTAAGATCTATTCTTAGCACTTTTGCTAATATATTAATCCACACAATCAAATGCAGAAACCATTAAAAACATCAAGTCTTAGCCTAGAGTGAGAAACTAGTTTCAAAATCTATGTCTAAATAATAATTGACTAATCTCAATTATGATCTACTTCATTCGTGTGGCTAAGGTTCCCCCCAAAGCTCATTAGATTTTAATGCTAAACTGAAGCTAATGCTTGTGTGTGTTTAGATATGAAATTCCATGTAGGTTTCAGAATTCTTACTAATGTAGAACATGTAAGAGCCTAATTTTTTGATTGTATGATACTTTAATATTATTATAATATTTTCAAGTAAAAACATAGAGCAGTCTAATTATAGAATAATAATCTGTTGTAGTAGAAACGCTAAATCATGGCCCAAAACAGTGACGGAGCACCTGGTGGAAGTCAAGGTCAACCCAGGGGAGCTCAGCTGCATGCAATACACCTGAAGTGACCAAAAGGGGTGGAGCCAGGATCCACCCCTTCCCAGACCTCATTTAAAGGTTGGCATTGGAGGCAAGGGTCTTTTAGATCTTTCTTTGACCTTTGTGTACTGGGGCCTTCTAAGGGTAAGCAGTTTTTCTTCTTTTGTTTCTGTATCCTCAGCTGCTGTGCTTGGGCTTATCCTCACTTGCTGCAGCCTAGGACTTTGCCACCCTGTTATTATTGCTGTGCTTTCCATCATGCTATAGCATTACAGCTGTATTTAGGTATGTATTTGAACTAAGGGTAGTAGAAATTACTTTAAGAAAGATTATAGTGAAGAGTGAGGAGCAAGTCAATGCACTGAAAGTTCTTCAGTTTTTCTGTATGAGCTATAGCTTACTAAAAGTGTAACAATGCAAGAAGCTTATTCACTTGTGTAAGTAATACACAAAAATATTTCAGAGGATTAAGCCTTGCATTGTCCACCACAGGATTTTGGTTAAGTACCCTGCCAATTAATAACTTGCTAACTAAATAATTTGACTAAAGGAAAAATTAATCCAAGACAGGGAGAGGCATAGAGGCGCTATGTATTGAAGGTTATGGAACTAAACTATTTCAAGAGTTGAAGTAATTAAAAGACGAGTTATAAGGCTTACATTAAATGATTAATGAGCTATCTGAATTATGTTTGTACCTTGAAAGTATATGCTGAATTTGGAAAGGCTTAAAATCAGGCAGTGATATTGTTGATACTAAGGGTTACTGAACAAAAAAAAGGGAAGCATCATGAACATATTTAGTGAGTTCTACATGAAAATTGTGAATAATTGAAGGTAGGTTTCTTAGTACCTACCAGGTACTAATATAGTACCCATTCTATCTGTACTGTATTCTTCACTTTGTCCAGGAACTGCAAAGACTCAAGGAACAACCTTTCTTTAAATTTTAGTGACTAGCGCACTTATTTATTCTTTGTATAACAAAAAAATCAGGAAATCTCAGTCTGGACTGTCGCCAAAGTTCATAAGTTTAAAAAAAAAAAAAAGTTTCATAATATTCATGAAGAAAATAAAACAAGAACAAAAAATAACTAGGACCATAGCCCAGACATTCAGAAATCTCAACTGCCTTTTTTCTGCACTACATAGCTTATGTGGATTTCCACACTGGGATAAAAGGGCTCTTCCTATGTTTCTCAGAAAATCAGCTGTTGAAGTGCTCCAAAGATGTTGGGATTTTCCACTATATAATTTATTTTCCAGACAAAATAATAAAGGAAAAATAAGACAGTGTTTGACATTGGTCTGTGGCAAAACTAGTGTCATTTAATATCCTCTACTGCATCTCTCCATCATGCCCTGAACATAACAGATGTATTCTAGATGTTACAAAAAAAAATCATTGTTTTTTCTGAAAATGAAAAGCATGCTGAAACCCCTCATAGTAAAATCAACCTAAGCTCTTGTAAGAAGGAAGAGAAATGATTAAGAAAAACTAAAATATACTAAAAAAAAAAACAACCACTCCCTTTTTTTTTTTTTGGCATAGACTCTGAAATATATGCTGTTAGGCAAATAACCTTAGACTGGTGCATCCTTATTTCTATGCTCATTTTAAATATATTCTCCTTGACTGCCATCAACCAGAGATGTGCTGTATTCATTTCAAGATTTTTGGAATATTTGTCTGATTGATACTGCTGACACAGCCTAAAAAAAAAAAAAAGCTCATTTTTCATTTTTTGGCTATTTCCAACTAGCAATTGACAGCACTTTGGGACATACCCAAAATTTGTCAAAGCCATGAATAATCCATCTCTCTGCTCAGTTAATAGCTTGTTCTCTTTCTCCTTTCCTCTACCAATTCATATTCAGACTGCTCTTTGAGCCTTGCTTAACTTCAGCAGTAACATCAACAGCACCAAGGAGTGGCCCATTCAAGGTCATCTCTCAGAAACATTCAGAGAATCTTCTGGGATCTACTTTATTATGCTTATTCTGCAGTTCATAAGGCCCTAGAGAATCTCCAGACACTGGAACAAGATGCAGAATCATAGAATCATTTAGGTTGGAAAAGACTTCTAAGATCACCCAGTCCAACCATCAGCTCATCAACACCATTTAGTGCCATCTCTATACGTTTCTCGAACACCTCTAGGGACAGTAATTTTGTCCTCCATGGGCAGTCTGTTCCAGTGCATCACCACTCTTTTGGAGAAGCTATTTTTTCCAAAGTCCAATCCTGAACTTCCTCTGGTGCAACTTAAGACCATTACCTTTTGCCTTCTTGCTTGTTACCTGTGAGAAGAGTCCAATACCCACAACAACCTCCTGTCAGGTAGGTGTGCAGAGCAATGAGGTCTCCCCTCAGACTCCTCCACAATGAATGATCCCAGATCCCTCGGCTGCTTCATGTAAGACTTGTGCTTCAGACCCTTCACCAGCTTCATTGTCTTTGTTTAAATGTGCTCCAGGGCCTCTGGAGACAAAGGGAGAATGCATATGGGTTTTCTTTTCTCAGCTAGCTTGCTGCAGCTGAAGAAAAGCCAAAGGTCAAGGAGAAGCAGATACAAGGTTCTCTCAGCAGAGCAACCCGGTCATGGAAAGTGGAGATAAGCAGCTCTGCCCAGAAGCCCCTGGGGGCTGTGGGCAGAACTTCAAATAGCCAAGTTCTAAATACTTTTTCATAGCAGAAGACTTCAGGGTACTTTTCAACAACTTATGTATAATTCTAGCCTACTGCATTTTTAGTGACTGAAATCCTGTTCCCATGTTGTGAACTTTTCTTTAAGAACCTTTGAATTCAATATTGCCATCTGTTTACTGTTGTTAAGAGACCTACCAAGTCTTGTGTGCCTCCACATGGGACGCTTTCTTAAACTCACTGAGGCAAGTTGCAGATAGATACACTTCAAGTGCCAAGTGTCAGCCTTTAATTAATTAAACCTGCAGTTGCGGTGTTAAAGTGGGATTCAGAGGGTTGCCATATGTGTGGAACAGGAAATCTGGTAGCTGACTTCCTTGGAAAACTGAGCAGCCATATGGGAAGTAGATTGGTAGGTGGCTGGTATCATGAATTGCTACAGGTGTGGGATGTATATGTGTGTGGGAATAAATCTTTGCTAGGCTTGCTTAGTGTCTGTAGGATGAAGATGACTTGGAAGATAACTTAAGTGCTTTGGGAACTGAAAAAAATCTGCTAGAAGGACTGAGTGCTGCATTTGTTCAGTTTGGCTTCTAGAGAGCTTGGAGGTGGTGAGAGAGTTGGTTTTGTACCCCATGCGTTATTGTTGCCATGCTCACAGAGACTGCTATTGCTTCATGCTGCTCCTTCACAGCTGGGATTTACAAGAAAAGCACCAGCTTTGGAAAGACATCAGTGAGAAAGCAATTCTGCAGGCAAGTGTATAATTTAAGATGATGGCAGGCCATGTCTGTTGCTTGTGCGGCATAGCAGTAAGAGAGCATTGCTGCCAGTTCCTTTGCTGCAAACAGTAAGGAGACTGGGAGTCTTGCTGGCACTGGTCCCTCTCTGAGAGTGTAAGAGGATGCTTCTTTTGCTGCACAGAGGTGAATGCAGATCACAATTTTTGGCCCTTCTCCTAAGTCTTTATAAACCATCTCTGAATGTGAATTTTTGTTTCACTTCTGTAAAAAAAAGTGATGTTCTTTCATTTTGAAGCCAGGGCACGTAAGTTTCCTTATTGTGTGTCAGCTTTTGTTTCTGGATGAATTGAGGTAATAGTTTGATATATTACAGCATTATTTCTTTTTTCCCACATCCTTGAGGGCTTCTAACCAAAGCAAACAGCATGACAAGTAGTTCTCCACTCCCACTTAGCTCAATTAATATTCTTTGTATAATAGAATTATAGAATCATGGAATCATATAATGACTTGAGTTGGAAGGGACATCAGAGAACATCTAGTTTCAACCCCTCTCTACAGGCAAGGTTGCCAACCAGTAGATCAAGCACTAGCTGTCCAGTGCCCCATCCAATCTGGCCTTGAATACTTCCAAGGAGGGGATATCCACTGCTTCTCTGGGCAGCCTTTGCCTGTGCCTCCGCAATCTGTGGAAAACTTACTCCTAACATCCAAACTAAATCACACCTCTTAATTTAAAACCATTTCCCCTTATCCTATCGCCATCTGGCCATGTAAAAAGTTGATTTCCCTCCTGTTTAATAACCTCCTTTGAAGTACCGGAAGGCCATAACGAGGAGCCTTCTCCAGATTGAATGAGCACAGCTCTTTCAGCCTGTCTTCACAGGAGAGGTGCTCCAACCCTCTGATCATCCTTGTAACTCTTCTCTAAGCCCTATCTAAAAGCTCCAAATCTTTCCTGTTTTGGGAGCCGAGACCTGTAGGCAGTACTCCATATGAGGCCTCATGAGGGCAGAGTTGAGGAGGGCAATCACTTTCCTCTTCCTGCTTGTCACCCCTCTCTTGATGCAGCCCAGGGTACTGTTGGTCTTCCAGGCTGCAAGAACACACTGCTGGCTCATGTCTGGCTTTTCATTCATCAGTACCTCCAAGTCCTTTTCAGAAGAGCTACTCTCAAGAAGTTCTCCCAGTCTGTATACACAGCTGGGATTGCCTTGACCCATGTGAAATCATGCACTTGTCTTTGTTGAACTTCAACAGATCCACAAGGGCCCAACTTCTGAGTTCATCAAAGTCCCTTTAGATGGTATCCCTTTCTTCTGTCATACCAACCACACCACTCAGCTTGGTGTCATCAGCAAATTTCCTCAGGGTGCACTCAATCCCATCACTTGTGTCATGGACTCCTGAGGCACACCACTTGTCACCAGCCTCCACCTGGACAGAGCCGTTAATGACAGACAGTCCTTTGGCTGTGACTTTCCAGCCAATTCCTTATCCGCTGAATAGTTCACCCTTCAAACCCATGTCTCTCTAATTCAGACATAAGGATGTTGTGCGGGACCATGTCTAAGGCCTTGTTATGTTGACTAGTTTGCAAGTTTAGATTCAGCTTTTAAATTTAGAACACTCACATTTGATTGTCCTGGAGTGGCAAGCAGTAATGACCACTGCTGATGGTTCATGGCTTCAGCCCTGAAATTAGGTCTGTGAGATAGAAATGGTTTAGATCATTGCATGCTGTCTTTATGGTCTCAGCTGGCCTGCTGTGCTCTCATCTGTTAGTCCAGTAGCAATGTGAAATGCCTGTTTAAATCTTTATTCTTTTGCATGATAAGAGGCTATAATACCTCATTTTCAATCATATTTTCTGTTGTGCCAAATTAGACGTAATTTATCTGTAGGTGTTATTTCCAGATGGGATGGCTCAACCCTACAGATGATCAAGTGTGAAATGTAACAACAAAGTTTTAAAAAAGAAAAAATACCCTTAACCAATTTTTCAGAAACTGTAAGTTTTTCCTGCAATTAAAAGACAACAAAACCAACAAAATAATAGTCTGGATTAATTTCATTGCAATCCTTTTTAGGTGGATTAAATGCTTCTCTTTGAAAAGTCTAACCAAGTTCCTCAAGCATGAAATTACTTTGACCCTATTAGAAGTGTTCTATTTCTGTAGGCAGCTATTGCTTTTCTCAGTTGTCTAAGTTCAGTGGAAATATTTTTCTGTTGTTATGCAGCTGCCTATCCTAACAGATGTCTATCTGCTTTTTCAGCATTTGCTTCTCACCTTTTCCTCTCTCCAGAATCAAAGCTGTAAAGCTGGCTTAAATTCTTATTTGGAGGAGCTGGTCATCTCTGCCTTCTTCTCCATTGCTCAGATGTTGCTGTATTCTTGAAGGAATGTCACATAGCTGCTCTCTATAGTGGCAGTAATAAATATGGGGGGGAGGGAGAGGAGGAAATATATATATTATTATTATTATATATATGTATAGAAGGCAAAGAAGTTTTGGAAGGCAACTTTTCAGATTGTATCCTTTGACAAATTTGACAGCTTTCTGTGGGATAGTCTAAAGAACTTGATTTTTATTTACTTTCCACACTGAAATAGGAACTTCTAAAAAGATTAAGACAAAAAAATCAGTTATGTAATTTCAAGGCTTTTCAAAAAACACTTAAAATCGAACTATTTTCTCTTGGCTAAGTGAAATGACACAAAATGCTAAATTTCAGGATTGTATAACATTAATCTTTATCTTCCCCTGTAGCATGTGACCCTTGAGGAGCAAGGTGATATCTAGGCTAAAATCAAGATGGCAGATGTATGAAACCTCAGACAGTGTGGCCAGACAACAGTGCCCGTTGTGTACCTACTACAGTCTCACAATTTCTGAGATTCTCTGGAACTCTTCATGGTCCCATCTGTGACTCTGGAGACAGACCAGAGGGTAGAAATCTAGCACAGGAGACGTTCTAGCTAGGAGTAAAAGAAACCAAAATGAAGTATCTGGCTGTGAGATTTCTGATGGAAAATCAAGACTTCAAAAATTTTCCCCAAGTAAAATGCATTTGGTACAAAGCACTTGTTGCGTCAGTAAATCATTTCAGCAGAAACACTCAGCTAGCTCTCATCACATCTGTTATACACATTCTCTGTTTCCTTTTCATGCACAAACTCAATTGTTTAAAAGGAGACAGACTGCTCAGGCTGCTTATTTCATAGGAAAGTATTTCTAAATTCTAAACTCTAAGAAGGTGAATTAGAAGATCAGTGGCAACATTTCTTTACTCATAATGGGCAAACTTACCAAAAAGTGGAATTTGGGCATTGAGTCATTGCTATATATTTCAGTATATAATTGGCCTTTGATTTGCTATGCTAGTCCACAATACAATTTTTGGTATAGGCTGGATAAGCACCAGTTAGCATTTACTAAAGCTGTAGACATAAGTTTCATTAAAATATTTTTTAAAAGTATTTTAAAAACTTCTTTTTTTCTTTTCTGTGGATCACAAAATATTCCCAGCTAAATACAAAAACAAAAAAGCACTTTTTTTAGTCACTGTGAGCAATTACCTACTGTTGTGCATTCCAGAGAAAGCTATATTTCCATAATTGACGAGTCTTAATAAGGTGAAAAGTGTATTAAAAACCATGTGGGTATTTCTTGCTTCAGTGTCATCACGTTTCTTGAAAAGGAAGCAGAAATAAGTAGTATTTTTATTAAGTTTCAGTTTTCAGATTTTCTGCTTCTTCTAGTTAAAATACATTTTTTTCTACTGTTAACAATTGTTAGGCTTGCTAATGTAATGCAGCAGTGTGAAAATGAATGTTGCATTATCAATATATGTGCTTTTTAGTTGAGCTGTCAGAGTTCTAGATACAGAAATAATTACATTGTCCAAAAGAAAAAGAGTTCAATTTTCAGGGTAGGCTACTGTTCATAGTCATAATTAGCAAAACCATAATAATTTGCATGAAAACTAGAGAGAAAGAGTTTGGAATTTTACCATTTTTTTTGTAAGGGTTTTTTTCCCCCCTTTTTTTTTTTTCTTCTGAGAATGGCTTTTAATATAGTGGAAGTAACTGTACCCAACTTAAAGTGGACTGAAATAAAAACACCTTCAGATATAATAACTAAAATGCATCAAATGTAGAATTTAACACTCTCGTAAGACATTCTTGTATTTGACTGAGGCTATATTTATCTCTTCTGCTCTTTTTCAGATGAAAAACACAGAGTTGAAGCGTACATTTTCTTATTAAGTTCTCATTTAAGTAATGCATGAATGTGGCTCTACATCAAATCTCTTTGGTGCCAAGTCATTAGCATTCAGAAATGGAGAATTGGGCTTTGAAAATAGTTTACTTTTCTTGACAGTGCAAGCTGATAAGAAACGTTCCAGTAAAGACAGAAAGAAATGAAGAAGGAAAGATCAGATGATGGAATCTCATCCTCAGAAGCAGATTATTTCAATTGTTGTAGCCATTATCATTAAGTTACACACAGATAAGAACAGCTAGTAATAAAAGCATTGAAAGGTTAACTAAAAGCAATAGAGAATTTAATTTAGCTAAAGTAATATTCATTTCAGTGATCTGGGAAGGGAAATGATGAGGGAAAGAGGAAGCTGTGCAAAATCACCTCTTATTATCTTCACTGTAAAAATCACAACGCAACAGCTTCTAAAGTGGAGCCACTCAATGACACTAAGGGAAATAACAGAACAGAGAACAAGTCTAGCATTTAGGAAGGAGTGCTATTGTTGTATTTGCTTTGAATGTTAGAATACTGGCTAGAAAAAAGGAGAGACTGGCATTTCAGTATACCCAAGCTTTCCAAGACATGGCTGTTTACTCCATCACTTTTGTTGACAGTAAAACGCACAGATGCTTACAGGAGCTAATGTTTCTTCAGCAGTATACGCTGTTGGCACAATGAATGCAACATGATGGGTAAACACAGTGGCAGTCATAAACTTCTTTATTACAGTATTTATACATTACTAGCTTCAGAACAAATGCATATTTATAGCTCATTTTTTTGAGCAGTATTTCTTTTTTTTCTTTCCAATTAGTAAAGTGCATTTCACGATAACATAAATTTTCTTCGGACTTAACAACTAAACTGGTGCCAGGGCACAGTTGCTCTGTAAATACTGTTTCACATTAGATATGTAGTTTTACTAATATACAAACAAGCTTGCCTTAAAATCAGAATAAGAAAGGTACATTTCAGACACACTTTTCCTCATATTGTATAGAAACCAGAGAAACAAAGATTGTTCTTTATCTTTTTTTTGTTCCATGTGTTGTTTAAAATACAAATATTGTAATTAGTTGACCATAACAATTTACATATTGGTGTTACTTCAACTCTGGGATGAAGGTTTTTAAGAGTTTTTGTGTATTTATTGACAACTTTATAACATCTGGCTTTTTTCTTAATGTCAGTTACATGATTGCCTGAGAGTATCAGCTCTTGGGGGGGTTGTTGGCTCTTTCAACTGGAATTCTTGTTCCTTAGGTTTTGGAGGATAAGCTTGTAAATAAAGCCTTTGTAAACAGAAATATTAGCAAGAAAACAACATCTCTGTCTTATTTTTTTGGGGCCACACTTGTTCCAGCTCAGTTGCAGTTTAGGGTGCGTTCAGAGGTGAATGAGAGAAAATGGAGAATTTTATCCTTTGAAATATTTTTATGTCTGTATTACAAATAGAAGGAGTGAATTTGCAGCTGCAGCTAAGAAATATTTTGGTTTAGTATTCTGTGAAGTATGTTCTGTGAAAATTAATAGTACCAGTCAGATTCAGTCAACATTTTTTTTCATGTAACTCTGAAATGGCACAATCTTTCAGTATGTTTTATTTTTGATGCATGCAATTATTTTGAAGGAAAATATTATATAGAAGCAAACAAAACATACCCATTTCTGCACCTTGGCCTCAGCTAGCCCCTGAAATTTTTATTGCTGCCAGTGGTGAGTCATTTTGTGAAGCTCTATATGTAGTGGGTAAGGTGCATTATCATACACTGCTTTATTCCAACAGCTCTGATCCTTCATCATCCTTTTTCATTTATTCCAGCTACAGTTAATCCCAAATTCTTGCAAACAGAAAATATGTTTTCTGTAGCTTTTTCTATGAAAAAGTGTAATTCTTTCATGACCAGTGGATAACTTTTCTGGAAGTTCTCATTTTGGCAACTAATGCTAAATATTGCTATAAGCAACTCACATGTTCACAGCTGAATTGCTACAAAGAAGCATATGGAACTTAGAGAACTGACCTGAGGCAATACCATTGTACAAATCTAATTTTGGGACAAGCCTAACTTCCCTTTTAAGGTGACCAGATGAACTGATGCAAAAGATCTACTCGGTAAGGTCCAGGAATATATTCACAGACATTAGAGATGTCACCTCAAACAACATATATAAGTCAGCAAGAACTCCAGAACTGTCGTGCTTTATTTGTATTGCTATGGTATTCTTTTGTGTTAAATTCAAACTCTTAACTAAGGTATTAGGATTATACCTCTCAATTTCAGAGGATAATGATCTAAATATCTAAATTTTTTAATTATTATTTTTAAAAAACATTATATGCTCTCCCCACAATCTTCTTCAAAAAGATTTTCCCAATTTTTAAGCTATTATATGGTCTGTTACATTCTATCATTCCAGATTTATCTTATTTCTTTCTGTATTTGTATAAACCAGAGTAGCATGAGCCACAGCCTGGAGTGGAAATGTATTTTGATTTGAGGAGCAACCAAGAAATAAAATTCAAACCAAATAAATGACAAAATGATGGAAGAAATGCAGCCAAATCTTTCTGCTCAATTTGGAGATCACACAAAACATTTCAGACTAAAATCTGCAGGT
Source organism: Perdix hodgsoniae (assembly GCA_035772895.1). Lineage (NCBI taxonomy): Eukaryota > Metazoa > Chordata > Aves > Galliformes > Phasianidae > Perdix > Perdix hodgsoniae. The sequence goes on along the minus strand of JAPSGF010000095.1, from coordinate 1,022,691 downwards.
AGATTTGCCTGATACATACAAAAATGAACTGACAAACAACATACTGTATTTGTTGAATCAGAACAACAAAAGCTGCATTTAAATTTAGCGTTTTAGTTCTGTAATGGATAAATGACAACAGCAGCATGATGCATTATCTTTGGTTTCTTTGCTAAAATCATGCAGTTTTCACTACCTCCTTCTTGTTTGTAACCAGCAATTGTGTGGGCCCTGTACAAAACCTCTTCCAGCCCTGGCTGCATTCAGCCCAACACCATGCAGCTCAGATTGCAGTGCAGAAGGACCAAAGAGGAACTAGGCTGGTGGTCTCCATCCCCTCGTCCGGGAGCTTCAGGTAAGCTGGTCTGTGCTATGCTGTGGCTATGCCTGTGTCTGGCCATTTCCTGCTGTCTATGATGTGGTGACATGAATTCCTGGCTTGAGCTTAGGCCTCCTCATCACTACAGACTTGTGTGGGCTCCGTTTGTGTTCATGAACCTGATTACTACTTTTCATTTTTCTATGGTGTGAGATTGCAGCTCTTAAGTGGTGCAACTGCAGGAGCCACCTTGCTTGTCACCCTTTGTCTCTGATTCACCTTCCCTTTAGGCAGCCCTACTTCTACTGCATCACAGCAGTAAGAGCCAGCTGAGAGCCCATTGTGTTACCCATGAAATTAGGGCTGGGATTTTAATTATGATTGATATAGTTGAATGTTAGCCTACATTTCTCAGTGCTGAAAGGTAAAAGTCTGAAATTTGGGGAAATTTAAGGAAACTTAGAAGTTAGGTGGAAATTCTTCATTTAGAGGATTGTGCCTGTGATAGGCACAGGCTGCCCAGAGAAGCTGTGGGTGCCCTGTCCCTGGAGGCAGGCACTAAAGGCCAGCTTGGATGGGGCCCTGGGCAGCCTGATCTGGTGGCTGGCAGCCCTACCCATGACAGAAGGTGGACTTCAAGGTCCCTTCTGGCCCAAACCATTCTGTGATTCTACAGATCTATGAAATCAGTTCTGTCCTTCATCTCAAAAAATAAAGCAGAACTGGCAAAGATTATAGATGGTCAAAGGTATAAAACAGCTTATATATAAAAAAAAATTACTAAAAGTGCTAGGGCTTTTCAGCTTGGAAAGGTAATGACTGATGTGATACAAGCCTCCAAGCTGTAAATATCCTATAGACCAACTGAGAATAATGCTGGTAGATTAAAAAGAAATGGGGAGGACATAGTTCTTGCCACAACATATCACTGACCTATGGAATTAATCGTCAGTAGACTGTGGACTCTAAAAGCTTATATGCATTCAAAATAAAACAAGGGATTAAAAATCAGGTAAATAACTCTACCAAGACTTTTACTTACTTCCAATACACTTTCTTCAGTGATAAAATTCACTGAGTCTCAAATCACCAGATGTTTGAAGCATCGTTATAGGCTTGTTCTGTTCTCATATACTTTCCTCGGCATCCGCTAAACTCCTGCCAGACAGGATGCTGGGCTAGACGGATGTCTGCTCTGACCTGATACAATTGTTCTAATGTTCTTAGTGCCACTGGCTGACACTAAGGAGTCATTTAGGCTGTCAGGATTTGTCTATGGAACAAGAACTTTGTGTTTTGAATCTCTAGGGGGGGAAATACAGAGTGTTATTTCCTGCAAAAGATTCTGTATAGTTTCTTCATTTCTGCAGTGCCTGAAGGATGAGAGCATAGAAATCTTTTCTTTTTAACTCAACTAGATTTTAGCTTTCAATGACAGTTTAAGGTGGACATTTGTAATGCTTTTTTTTAAACAAGAAATAATACTCTAAGGGTACATAAACTTGTGCAAAGGCGTTTTACAAATTTTCTCATCAATAATCTCAATTCTGTCCAAGGTGCATGCTTTTTGGAGTATTCAAGGTCTGGAAAAATATAACAGTGTAATACTAAGACGTAGCACTTGCTCTCAACCCCTTCTAAATTCCTGCACTTCCCTGGGCAGGCTGGAGAAAAACATGAAGGAGAGCTAAAACTGCAATTTTGCCAATTAGTCCTTCCAACTGTCTGTACCCAAAGAGAAAACAGACGGGTGTCTGTAGAAAGGTGAAGATGAAACTGCCACTCTTGTCATCACAAATCCATTTTCTGTTTGAGTAGACTAGAATACAAATTTCTATCTTCCACTTTTTTTTCAGTTGAATCATCCACACCCCCATGGGAAATCAAATAAGCATTTAAAAAGGAATGGGGGGGGAGGGGGGGGGGGAAGGGGAAAAGGAGAAGAGAGGAGGGGGGCTCATTTCAGGAGGCTATTAGAGACCAGGTGCCAGAAACACACTGGTGAAGCCGAAGGGGGAAAGTATAAAAAAAAAAAAAAAGACAGGAAACTATTCAGGTAGCAGTGGTGAATATAATGCATGGAAAAAGGCAGAGCAGAGGGAGAAAGTAAAGGACAGTTTGGGTCCTTTAAAATGAGCTTCTTAGATAACTGAACCAAGTTTTCCAATGCACTGGCATGTTTAAAATAAATTTTAAATAATCATTTGTAAATAATTATAAATCTATTTGCATAAATTTGTGCAAATTGTCATGTACCTTGATGTAAGTGTAGCATCAACAGAGGAAGATTAAGAGCATTTCTGACACTTTTCAGTAACTAACTAAAAAGATTGACCTTTTATTTATCCAGTCTAAGAAAAGAAAAACAAGCAGCTCCTGATGAGAGAAATTGAGGAAAAAGGTTTCAGGTATACAGCAAATTAGACTCACACACCAATGTAAGCTTTGACAAGTACTTATATCATGGAGCAGGTAGAAAGAATCTAGATCAATACCTATTTAATTAGGTTTAAAAGACTGCTGGAATGATACTGAATGGGGACATAAACTGCTAAAACCAGCATTAAAAGCAGTATGTCACTTCAGTTGTGTTCTTGCATTGAAGACACCAGGAACATGACATTGCCATAGTGGTATGCACCATCTTTTGTATTTTGGTAACCAGCTGGAGAAGGGGGTTGGCTTGAGTATTTGGAAATGGTTCTTCCCCAAGAAAACTGGAACAGGATCCCCAGGGAAGTGGTTCTATTATTGTTGGGTAAAAAGATGCTACTGTACTCTGCCATTCACTGACTTTAGAAAGTAAAACAAATGAAGAAGGCTTCTTTTCATGATCTTGCTCCTCACATGCATGCTATTTTATTATAAGGGGATAGAAGAAAATAATGTAATAAATTCACATTTGGTATAAATTGTGATCAGGACTGCTACTTTAAGAGAGGAGGGGAAAAAAAAAAAGCTGCTTATTTTGCCTCTCAATAAGATGCAAGAATTCCACTGTTCAGAAAACTGTTATTGTCTCTAACTTTTTACAGTTGAGAAGGAAGCTTATCCATCTCTGCCAAAAGAAAAGTCAATTACTCAGTATTTCCTCATATACTTATGAGATAGTATCTCTGCATTTATGTGACTGAGATCAGAATATACATATATATACATTTTCTACAAGTTTTCAGTTTGCTTAGAAATGTCATAAAGGCTGTAAGTAGTTCTTAGGATTTTCGTATTTTGTAGAATTTGTGCTGCTGGAGGCCATTCTAACCCATTCTTCTACATCCTCTGGAAGTCTTCTGGGTGACAGTAATTATTATAACATTATCTACAATAGCTGTTAAATCAGATGAAAAATACTGCTAACACATATTGCATGGATATTAAACATTAGCAATGCAATCAACAATAGCACCTTTAAAGAACTGTCTCAGTTGTATTTGCAAGAATTTGCAAATAAATGTTTTTTTCTCTAATGCATTTAATTATATAGGTCATTGAAAATAATGCTTCCTATTTATTTCCATGCAAACTATAGCAGATACAAAAAAAAGCAATGCCGCTGTTTGATACAGCAAATTCTCAGCACAAAACAGTATTTTTCAACAGTCATCACCATTGGTAAAACATAAAACATATTCACCAGCAATGAACAAGAGCCTGCATGCTGTGCTTATAAAATTCTGCATCAGTGGAGATGACCTGCTGTTTCGCAGCTATGACAGCATCATTATTGGAATGCACTGCTCTCCACTGCACTATGCTCACATCCACTGTTTGGCCTCCACAAATGTTCAGGGGAATGAGTCTTACCCTGAGATGCGGACCCTTTTAGGAAATGATTAGTGATCAAAAACCAACAATATTGTTTTATACTAGCATAGTGTTACGCTCAGAACGACTAAAATAGATTGCTTTAAATGCATTCATAGCCCAAGAGCTTCTATCAGCTGCATCTACAAATTGAGCCTACCTACTGACACGTATAAGCAAAAATAAGGCTGACCTTAAGGTTGGGAGTCAAATCCCTGCACTTCTTTCTCTGCTAAAAATCTATCCTCATATAGTATAAAGCCACAACAAGTTTAATTAAACTTAAAACTGATCTCAATTCTGCAGTAGCAGTGTTTGACTGTGGACCTTTGTAGCTGGAAATTTAATCTGTCAGACTTTGTCATCCCCATGCTAAGAAGCGATATTATATTAGTCATTCTGGTTAAAAAGAAACTGACATTGAAAGTATTTAACAAGCAGCAAGGCATAAAGATCTTATTAGACGCTGTGGAACTGAGACTGCTTGAGAGCAGTTGCATGACTCTCTAGTGAGTAAATAAGAAAAAAAGAGGAGTAAGGAAAAGGATGCAAGTAAAAAGTCTTGTGGTGATGAAGAACCTGGAGAATGGAGAAAAGAAGGCCTGAATAGCCAAATGCTGTTTAGAAGAAGTACACGGCAGCATTAATATGAAACCCAGTGGGGCAAAGCATAGCAATTCTACCATATTTGTGTCAGCTTAATACCTGAAAATTAGCTATAAAATGAGTATGACTCAATTCAGTACAGCTGCCTCATCCAAGTACTATACCTCAGTTCTTAGAGAAAGAGTAAGTGGGAAATTGCTCATTTACAGAGACATTAAACAGACACGTAGGGAGGAAAGCAGTATTTGAAAAATCTAGGCTTATGCATTGACTTAGATCTGGAATCCCAGTGTGGGAACGGTGTTTGCATAGCTTTGCACAGGTTTGTCCTGACACCACATCAAGCAGTATGTGCTAATGAAATGTCAGGTGTGCAGCATTGGCAGCCAGGTCACAGACATGCACAGCGCTCTCTGGGACTGCAATGCCATCTGAGAGCCCATTCTGTTCTATAAAGGAGTTGTAGCTTGCTAAGCATTTTTATTTACTTTAGGCTCATAGTTACATTACTCACTTCATCAACTGTTTGTACTGTGAATAAGTGTTGGCTGATATAGTACTGAAGTTCTAACTGGAATTTAGAAGGAAATTCTGGGAAAGTCAGTGGATTTACAAGTACTCAGTGGTTCCTTGAAAAACACTGCCTCTAGTTTTTAAAACCTTTTTGAAATTTCATTGGAGAGCGCTATGGGGAGCAGTGCCTGGGATGGGCCCCATGGTATGGAGCTGTGCTGGGGTGGTGCTGGCAGAGCTGCAGCCTGTGGGATGCCCACATGGGATCAGTTCGTGAAGGACAGCATCCTGTGGGAGGAAGCCCACTGTTGAGCCTGTTGGGAAGACAGTGCAGAGGAAGGAGCAACAGAGTTGAAGTGTTATGAACTCATTACAATGCCCATTCCCCATCCCCCTGCACTGCTGAGATGTGAGGAAGAGGTAGAAGAGTTTGAAATAACAGAGAGAATTTGAGCCTGGGAAGAATGCGGGGTGAAGGGGATATGTTTCAGATTTCTTTTCTGTTCTTTTCCCCATCCTACTCCATTTTTAGTTGTCAATAAGCTAAGCTTATTTTTCACAATTATAGACTGTTTTGTCCATGATGGTAATTGGTAAGAGATCTTTCTATCTCAAGCCACTGCTTCTTCACTTTATTTTCTTTCCCTGTCTAGCTGAGGAGAAGGAGTGAGCGGATGGCTGGTTATTGGTCTAGCAGTCCACTAAAGTAATAATAATAAGTCCAAGTCTAATGTGGATGCTTTTATCACGGCATCTCAGTTGATCATAATTCAGGCTTTTTTTTTTTCAAGAGAAGTCTGAAGAACCTTTCTTGTTATTGAACTCAGTTACTGCTGTTCTGTCATCTGTGAGATCCAAAGCAGCAACTTTTATCTATGGGAAGTTAAACAAAATAAACTTTTTTCCACATGCATTTTCAAGCACTTAAAAAAAAAAAACCCAAAACAACAAAAAACAGCAAGTGCTTAGCAGAATAACTTTTAGGAGTCTGTATGTTAAAAAAAAAAAATCAATGTGGTAGCAAAAGCTGTATTAAGTATAGTAGACAGTGTCATTTAACCTCAGTATTGTATGTGACATAGTAAGTCACTGAATGGATATTTTACAAAGATGTTGCACTGCCTGGCAAAAGCTCTAGGCATATGTTTATTACCAGGCAGAAGCATTATAATATTTATCATTCTTCATGCACACTCTTAGTGTCTTTGCTTGTAACCTTACTTATAGCAGTACAAAGTTAGCTCAACCCTAACTGCAGTCAGAACAGAAAACAGTTTCCTAAGTAAACACATATTAGTTTCAATAAACTGTTCATGTTTTCCTTTACTGGCACAATCTAGTTGCTCACTCACCATAGAATGTGTCATGAGCACCAGTTAGAACCAAGAGTTAACATTAAAAAGCTTTGGCATTTCCACTTCTGCCTCCCATTTGCAAAGGAGATGACACATTGCCCATCTCTTTTCAAGTTACTTACAAGTCCAACTTAACTAGACTACATAAATTCAGGTTGCTCGTGGCTACTGATATGTCACACAAGAGAAAGGCTGCTGGTTGACACAGAAGAAATAAATTTTCTTTTATTTTTTCTTTTATTTTATTTCTCCTTAAGCTTAGTTCCAATCAATGAACATAGAACCTGCTCTTCTATAGGCATTACATTCCACTTCCTGCAATGTTTCCTGCTAAACACCAGAACTCACATTTTCAAAACAACAGAACAGCATCAGCAGCATCTTGCCAGTGTCCCACTGGCAAGCCAAGGAGGGCATGTGGTGAAAGTCTCAGAGTGTTTTTGCAAGATTAGCTGCAAGCAGTCTTGAGTTTGCTCTGCATGCTATCGAAAAGCACTCTGTGTCAATATAGATCTAGGTTGAGGTAGTGAAAGAGATCATGTACTAACTTGAGGACAGTTAATTTAAGTTACGGTATAGAATCCAGAAAGTCTGCTTCTGGAGGAGATATAGATATATTAGGAATTATTCTTAAAGTCTATCCTCAAATATCTGCCTGAAGGACTAGGAAACGTGTACCTAAAAGCTTAGCTGAAATTCAGGAGGAAAAAAAAAAAAGAAAAAAGAAATCCTTACCTTAAAAGAGTTATCGTGAAGGCAACCAGGGGTTTTCTGATAGGTTCAAAGAAGGTATTGATTTTACTCTCTGGAGAGAAACTTGTACCAAGCCCTAATCCTACTAGCTGTTATTTCAAAACCTCTGGGAAACACCTTTTTTTTCAAATTATCAAGACAAGTCAACACATGCTAAATAATTGGAAATCTGGAAATTTTCCAGATTAGTCTACAAACCCAGAGGTTAGATTTTGAATTTAAGAAAAATACGGTTCTTAATGTTTATGACAATTTGCAAATATGTCTTTTTGTAAACCTGTGCAATCTGTCACATAACTTTCTAAACTTACATGCTCAGAGTCAATCATCTCAAGAAGGATCTTGATTTTTAGAACTGGTAAACATCTGTGGGTTCCAGCTGCTTCCCTGTAAGTAATTCTGATTGCCCTTTAGATGTTTACAGATATTTTCAGATATTTACAGATGTTTACAGATATTTACTCTATGCTTTTCTTACATTCAGATGAAGAGTAGCTTCAAGAATTAATGAAGCTGGACATTGTTTTTTTTAGAAAAATACTTAACTCTTCACTGTATGACTGTCATGTATTTGCAGATCCCTGTACCGTATCATTAAGATCATCTGCCTTTAATATATTTCTTTCTGACCAATTTATTTGCCATCACACAACAGTGCTTTTCTGAATATCATCAGCATAAAGTCCATTAGGAAACATAAGGAAGAATATTTCTATATTGTCTTTCAATCAAGAAAATGAGTGTTATTTATGCATACCAAATATTTTTCCGCTGGGCTTCTGCATCAGCCAGATTTGTCAATATGATAAAAGCAAATTCTGCATGTTGTCATTACACTAAGTATACAGATCCAAAATAAATTTCTGTACAGTGCTTTTTAAGACTTTACTGTCTAATATTCAAAAATGTGGAAATGCTTTACAGCATCTCTAACAATGAATTAAAAAGACAGTTTGGTTTCCTTTGAGAAGCAAGGTTCATTTGTTGTACAGTTGAAACGGTTGAGGAAACATGCTCTTCTGTCATGTTAGGGAGCAAGAATGTGAAGTATAGCAAATACATTTGTTTGTTTTGTTTAAAAATAGTGTAGAGAATTTCATCTGAAAAAATGTATTTTCCCCAACCTTCTTTTAGCCATGGAACACCCTCCTTTTGCCAATATACTGTCTGGTATACTTGTGAATAGCTTCCCGATTTCACTGTTTTGTCTTCCAAATACTTGTCATGGAAAAAAAGAGTTGTTTCAAAAAGACATGAGATGAAAGGAGTGATTGTGTAGCAAAGTTTCTTAGATAAATTACCTCTCACACAGAAGTCAAGATTATTACATAATTGGCAAAATAAAGGATAGATTATGAATATTTAATTAACAGTATTCCAGCACAAATCACGAGCTGACATGGAGACAGATTCATCTAAGTTTGTAATTATACTGCTCTTTCTCCTATTAATTAGAACTCTCCTCAGTGCTCTTTTGTTATGTTTGTACTGTCTTCTATGTTAATTGTATAGCTTAAGGCTTCCTTATGGAATTGTAATTTACATTTTATAACACTGTGTACTTGAGCCATTCATCCCAGCCCATATGCTTTGAATTAGAGTCAGTTGTAATTGGATATATCAAGTCTGCTGGAGTGTTATGGTGTTATATTCCTGCATGCTTAATTATTTTATTAAATCTTTCTCAACAAAATTAGTAATTATGTACAAGTTTCAAAAATATTGGGGAAGAAGAAGATTGATTTGGAAGACAGAGAACCTTTATAATGGAAAAAGTATTTCTTATCTATTTCCATGATTTGAAGTTGTTCTCTGATCCAACGTAAGTGTTCATTCTATTCTGCTATTAACAGTTATTTTTTCTTCTGAAGTTATTTTACCAACCAACAGCAAAACAATGCGCATTTTGTAGATTCCTTTTACAGGTAGAGGAAGGCTAGCAAAACAAAGAATATAACTAAGCTGTAAGCAGCTGGTCATGGCGGTTTGTCAGAGCAGCTCTTCTCAATTTACCCTCTCCAATTTTCCATGAACTTTTTAAAGATGATAGAGCCTCTCCTTGCAGTTTGCTTTAGCTTCATCAATGATAATGAACAAATGTGATTTTATAGCTTTTTTTTTCCTCCAACCTCTCGAAGATTCAAGAACTTTCAATTCTGATGAATATGTGGCATGAAAACTAGATTATTTTTTGTTCTATTTGCTCAGAAGAATCAAATGGACAGTTGCTCAAGTTCTGGTTGATATGTAGATAGTAACTTAATGTCTCTCTTGATGAAACAGTGTGGTAATTCAGCATAATGGAGTGGGCAGGGTACTATAACAAACTACAGCCTGTGACGCAAAGCAGAATTTTCAAAGAAGTCCCATTGCCTTTTAAGAGGTTTTGAATGCTCTTGAAATCTTACCTTTCATCTTTAGCAGCTTTATTTTGCAGCATCTATGATTACCCAAATTCTATTGCTGTCATGTAGACAACCTGGGCAAACATTAACATAGACTACTGAGACGATGATAGAATTACTGGTTAGTTATCTTTAAATGCTCTAATTATATGAAATAATTAAGGAATCATGTATGCTGAAAAGGTACTTCTAAGTCCACCACTAAATTGTGTTCCTAACCATCACCTCCACATGTCTCTTAAATACTTCCTGGGATGGCAACACCATCACTTCCCTGGACAGCCTATTGCTTAGAAGGAATCTGAAGCCAGGGACTGCACTTGAGAGAGAAAAGAGAAATCATATCTTGACATTTGCAATTTCCGGAAAGAAAGTCAAAAAAGCAAAGATACAGTGCTTGTTTCTCTAACAATGAGGAATTAAAAGGCATGGCCTTGGGTAAGGAAAAATTGAGATAGAAAGCAACAAAAAGGATGGTTTGTAGCTAGAAAGGAAAAAGCTGGTACAGAAAATAAAGAAAAATATTTATTCTGAACTGATTGGGATATTGAAAGCAAAAAAGAGAAGAAGAAGCTGAAGCAGTACAGATCTACAGAATTTCTGAAAAGAACTGCACTGACTTTATCTGAAACCATTCCTTTTTAAAATCAGAATTTTGTTGTTCTTTTTTTTTCCAAATATCACAATCCAGACAACTATGTACATGATCTTATTAACATGTCACTTAAAAGAAAATTTTAAACATGGGCTCAAGCAGTCTTAATGGTTTGAAATGACAATTAATAACTACATTATGCGTGAAAAAAGGATAAGGCTTAGAAAATGGTTGATTAATTGGATTGTTGGGTGAACTGCTTGCCTATTTCCTAATTACTCCTTATTCTTTCTTCCCTGAGCTCAGGCTTGCTCTGTCATAGCCACACAATACAATATCTGTTTCTCTAGCTGAGAAAAATGTTTTCCTACATTTTCGAGGAGCCTTCTGAAGTTGGATGGTTCCTAATTACAGAAGTATACACAATAGTAGTCAATAAATTAGTCTTTAATATGTAAACCAGAGGCATACCTTGTTTCAGACAGTGCACTTCTCTGTTGGTCATCATGTACTCAAAGAGAAAGTTTGAGAGGCAGAGTCAAAAGTAAGGAAAGTGAGTGATAACAGTCAGCTTTGAGTGAGGCTGCAGGAGTTGGTTTCATCTGGGCAGTGGAAACTGCTGTAGTTATACATTTGGTTCCTTTTCCCTGTGTCCAGAGGCCGCACAGGGCTTGGGCTGCTTGCTGGTTGGAGATGCCGAGCTGTGATGTCTTACAGAGGTCAGGTGTGTAGAACATCCAGGGGTTAGTGCAAAAGGAAAGTATTTAATGCTGGGCAGGTAATGTAGGTGGTGCTGTGGGCATTTTGAAGATTTTATCATGTGTAGCCTCCTTTAACATAATGTATTTCTGAAAATTTTGTCATGCTATTAGAAAAAATAAGATACTGGTTAATAATTTCAATTACACCAAAAGACTATTACTGAGAGAGAAATATAATAAAAAATATAATAAAAAAATGTTACCTCCACTCCGTAGACTTGAAAACTAAGGAAAAGTTCTGAGATAAAAGTATTAAATTCCATACAGTGTTGTCTACCTAAGACCAAGAGTCTTCCCTGGGAAGCTGAAAAATATAATGTGGCATAAGCTGGCTAGTTCAGAAGCATATCCATATACTAGTGAAGACAATTCTGGAATCACCCACTTGGGGTGGAAGAGACAATTTTTATAATTATATCTCAGTGCTTATGGGCAGTTAATGTTTGCTACAGCCTTTTAAAAGAGGAGTGGCATGTCACTGAGTGGCACTTTGGCAGTAGGACAACATACACAGGAGGAAGGAATGAAACTACTTATGCCTCATGGCTGCAGCAGCTTTAATAGAACATACAAAGCTCTAAAAGACAGAATTAAATGGTGCTTAGTGGAGTATTACATAAGCAAAGCCAAGAAATATTAGGATGAATACTGCTATTGTAAGCATTAATTCATTCAACTTACATCGTGAATTAGTTGCTTGTATATTCAATATTGTCTTTACTGTTACTAATAACACTGTTTTATTACTTAGAAGTTTATTTTGTATGTAATACATGATTGGGACTTCAACAACTCTGATTTTCTTATAATTTAAAGTAATGGTATTATTATCATAGGATTATTTGTATCAGTGCCAACAGTGTATCATGCATAGCTATTCTTCCAAAAATTTTTATTACTGGACTGGAATGCCATGCTGAGAAACTGCAGTGTCTAGGGTGAAGAATGAATGGCCAGAGGCAGAGCATGGCTACGATCACCTTGAGTCAGAGTAGCAGGGCAAATATTCGGAACACAGTTAAAAGAAACTGAAGTCAAACTACAAGGTACAGTATGTAGCTACCAACAGTTGTTTTAAATAATCCGACCAAAGTGGACACTAAGACAAAATCAGTGAATGATTAGATAGTGAAGCAGCTCAGAAGTCCTCTGGAAAAACAGAAGTTAGGAGACATAGACAACTTACTACAAGCATTTTTTGTACGTTTTCCACGGAAGTCCAATAACTTTAGAGTGAGAGCCAGACTTTGAAAAGGCTAATGTGAAACATGGGCTGCTTCTGCATGAATGAAAAGGTATTGGATCTAAAAAGAGAGAAAAACATAGAAAAGAAAGTTTAAAATGTGGACTGACATGATTGTGTCTCAGAAAAAGAGGAACAAAAACTGTATATATTTTTCTCAGAGCATCTCAGTTTTTTGAGCATAAAATAGAAAAATCAAGTTAATAAAGACCTTGTATGTATTTTATCAGATACTGTTCCTTGTTCTAAGAAGAGAGGTAAGTTTTAGGGTATGACAGCAGTGTCAGTTTTATTTGCTATCACTTGATCTCTGCATTATGTACCTTTAAATAGGGGTTTAAAAACCTCTAGGATCTCTAAAAATGGTGAGGAAAGCCTGTCAGAGACTGTCCTGGGCCAGGATTACCTTAATCTCCTCCAAAGGCATTCCAGAGTGGCAGGAATTGGGAGTATGTAACTCACATAGGCTGCTTATTGCTACAAGGCTGTAGCTGTGACAGGTCTATTCAGGGCTCATATGGTTTTTTTTTATTTTTTCCTCAGACTTTAGCACTTTCCATTCCTATTCCTATTTCATGTTTGCCTCACAGCCTTTTTTTGAGACAGTCAGTTTAAAAAAGCACCAGTCTTGCAGCTGTCCATACATCACACAAACAATCTGTTGGAGATGGTTTCAGCAGCCAGTTTCCCATGGTTTCAGCATTATTCCACAAAATGTTAGTAATATTTGGGAAATTGATAGCATATGTTCCCAGAATTCTTTGTGAAAACAATGGGAGACTGCTCTGTTTAGTTGTGTGATGATCATCCAAGTGCATTTTGTTATTGACTTTCTTCAGTTTTGAATACATCTGTTTAGAGCTTAGGGAAGAGTGTGAGTCTGTCCAAACCAGCAGTAGCAAATGTATGGAAATGGCCATGTCAGACTAGCACCACTTCAGCCACCTCCTCTCTCACATATTCCAGAATGTGCTTTTCCTGTTCTGGTTCATCTAATATGTGATGTTTCACTCTTTTTATTTCGGAGACCCGTGGTAGGAAAGGGAATGCATTCACTGCTTCATACTTGAGCTTGTTCGAAGTTAATTCTATAGGAGACAGAAAGCAATGCAAGAATCAAAGCTTTCAGAAAGAAGGAACGGTGCATATCTGCTTCATATGACCAGTCTGCTAACTGCAAAATGAGGTCTGTTAAGAATTAGACTGTGCCATTTGATATACAGAAGTTTTGCTACTAAGATACATGTGAAACGATGTGTATTTATTTAGAACAAAACAGAAGTTAAAAAAGATCATTTAAACAGCTGTCTTTGGTAACTCAACTGAATATCTACATCTCCAAAATGCTGAATAAGCAAAATCAGAACAATTAGTCAAGTTGGAAGAGGCCTCTGAAGATCATCTAGTCTACCTACCCTGTTAAAGCAGGTTGTCTAGAGTGGAGAGAGGAAAGTGTTCTGGAGAGTTTTGAATATCTCCAGAGAAGGAGATTCCACAACCTCCCTTCATAGGGTGCACACACTCAAAGAAAAGAAGCTTTTCCTCATGTTTGTTTGGAATTTCCTGTGTTCCAATTTTTAACTATTGTCCCCTATTCTGTCTGTGGGCGCTGGTGAAGTCTGGCCCCACCCACTTGACTATTGCCCATTAGATATTTATAGTCTTTTCAGAAAACAGATACATGCATTTTCTTTGTAAAAACTTTTATTTACAAAGCATGACATTCACAGAGAAAAATGAGGGGACTCAGGGGAGACCTCATTCCTCTCTACAATGACCTGAAAGGAGGTTGTGGGGAGGTGGGAGTCAGCCTCTTTTCCTGAGTAACAGGAATAGGGTAGGAGATAGATAATGGCATTAAGTTGCACCGGGGATCTTCTAGTTGGATATAAGGAAAAATTTCTTCTCAGAAAGAGTTGTTGAAACAGGTTGTCCAGGGAGGTGCTGGAGTCATGGTCCCTGGATATGTTCAAGAGAAGGGCAGATGTGGCACAAAGTGGCATGGTCTGGAAAGGTCACATGAATGGGTTGATGGTTGGACTAGATGATTTCATTGGTCATTCCAACATTAATGATTCTAAGATTCTATTTAAAATCAGTAATATACCATTATGCTGTTTCCCAATGGAATGTATTTAATTAGAAAAAGTATTTAATTTATGTTTGATGGTGTTACCATATTCATTTAATATCCATATAAGGGGGAAAATAATGAAGCAAAGAAATAAACTTCTGAAATTAATTAATTCTGAACAAAAAGATGAATATGACGTTATTCCTCATACCTCAGCATGCTCCAAGGAAAAACAAGGGAAACTGAGTTAAAAATATTATACATTGAGCAGTATTATATATGGTGTTGTTTTTTTTTTTTCTGTGTGTGGGGGGGACTTGTTCAGATAGTTTTGGAGGAGAACAAAAAATGGGACAGGAGAAAGAAAATTGGAAAACTCTTTTTTCTGAAGTTAAAGTTCTGCTAGAAGATGGGACAAAATGTATTTTTGTTTCCTCCCCTCTGATTCCTTCTGAAATCATCACATGGAGCTTTTGCCTTTTTTGTCTTTGTATGCACACATTTCTACAAAGAATTTACCATACCTGAAAGTAAAGAACTTCAGAGCTGATGAGCGGCAAACCACATGTTCTCCTAGATATCTTTAAGAGAAAAGAAAGTTGTTTTTGATTTGAGTCCTATCCAGTACAACTGTACTACATTTTACTAGAATTGTGAAGTTTGTTGGTGGCCAGTTGGAAGCTGATGGTTTCTAAGATGTGTAAGTATTTCCACTTTCTGTGACAATACCTGAAGGAGAAACAAGTGAAAAAGTGATGTTGTGCTATGAAGTTATGATGCTTGGAAATATCTGGACATGGAGCAAGATTATTTTACTAAGAGTACAAGATCTATCAGTCTGCAGAATGTAATGCACTTACAGAGCTGTGCCCAAAAAGGAAAAATGCCTTTGGTTTTGGATGATGAGTAACAAGAACCTCTCTTTTAAAGATTTTTCCACTCTTTTTTTTTCCGTGTGTGTTTTCTTTGTCATTTGAGAGGAAGTATAGAATAGCTCTGTGTAGTATTTTGATATTTAATATTTGTAGCATTTCTGCAACTTTTAATTTACTTCAGTTTATGCACTTCTTGGAACTTTGTATATTTTTTGAAAAATGTATGTATTTTCTCAATTTCTTATTTTCTCCTAGTAGAAAGGAATCAACTATTGATGAGAAAAATATTGATGAGAAAAATATCTGCTCTGTCTCATAAACTCCCTTCACTACAGGATAGATAAATCTTATCTGTTCTTATTTCATCCATTGCTACTTGGACAAAGCAATCAACACATTGTCATGGTTTTATGATTTTTGGTCATCAGTATTCCACACCATAGCATCATGTGATGCATTGGGGGTGGGGTTTGGTGTCTGCCGGGTGTTCGTCCGTCGGAGAGGAGCTACGTTTTCCCCAGGAGACTTTGCAGTCAGCAAGGGGATATAACTCCAAGCAAGGTCACCTGATCCTCCTTCTTCGCCTGCTCTTCGCTGTCTGCGCTTCGCTGCTATCTGCGCTTCGCCGCCTGCGCTTCGCCATCTGCACTTCGCCGTCTGTACTTCAGTCACTCAACTGGACTGCACTTCTCACCCCAGCATTGTGGTGAGGTCTACAATTCAAAGACTCTCTCTCTCTCTCATTGTATTTTACTAATACTATATTTAGTAAAATCATTTGTTCCACCTCAGATCAGTGCTATTGTTTTCAAGTATTTTGGGGTCCCCTGCTTCCCCTTTCCCAGAGGCGCAGATCCGCAGATCCCTCTGCCCTGCTGGTCATGGAACTGGGCCGGACCAGCCCATAAACCGTTGACACACATCTTCATAGTTCAAGCATATTTTCATCATTCATTCCCCTAAAAGAAACCTCTTCCCAAATCCATTAAAGCAACTCCTTTGTGCTGCTGCATACAGTTCACTTATTAGGCTGTCTCTATTTGTTCAGAATTATCTAATCTATTTTTTCTATGAGGACACATATTTAATTGTTGCCAAACCAGTACAATGATTTCATCTCCTGAATTTAAAGGCTTAAAGGAACTTCTCTTAATGATGGAAGAAGCCTCTGCTGCTTCCAGTATCTGATGCCTGTTTCATCTAAGGCAAATGCTTTTAGCCTGAAAGTAATACTTCCTTTTACTTGAATGTATTAATTTATCAGTCTTTTGCAGTTGCTTCATTCATCCTGTCTAGATAATGAATATTCATACTACTGGTAAAAATAAAATTTTCCTGTGAAAACCACTGAGATGAATAGATTTAAAATAGTTCCATCAACTTTTACTGCTAAGATTCTTCAGTGGAATTTGAAAATGAGTTTGGAAGTGAACACATGTCCAGAAAAAAAAAAAAAAAAGATGCAGTATTTTATAGAAAAATATACCAACCAACTAAAGCTGAAAAACAAACCACCAAGGAATCTACAAGTGAATAGGAACCTCAGAATAATATACTGCTTTTTTTTATTTTGTTTGTTTGTTTTTTTGCTAATGTAGACTGCTTTTTCTACATGTGACAGCATTGCTTATGTTCTCCTGCAACAAAATGTGGAGATCTCATATGCATAGAACCTGAACATTGGTGTTTGCATTATTATTTTTTTTCCAGCAATACAGCACAGATCAATTAAAGATTGCATTGGTTCAATTGTGGTTACTCAAACAGCTTCTTAGAACATATGGGCTTTGAGCCAGGAGTATGATTTTTGGGATCACAGGCCTCCCTTAGGAACATCAGTGACACCAGCTTCTCACCAGGCAAGTACAGTTTCTGATGGAAAATGCTTGCTAAACCTCAGAAAGAAGGTATCTGCAGTGTCCAAATTTGTGGAATAACTGCACTCTTCTGAGAGGATTACCCTTCTATGATACCAATAAAATCATTCTTCAGTACAGTAAGGTAAGAATAAAAGTTATTCATGGCCTCCAGAGTGCTTTGATTTCTGCATTCATCAAAGTAAACGTTATAGCTGTAAATGTCTCAAGTTTCTGTTGAAAGAAATAGAGCATAAAGCAGGGATAGACACCACCAGGATCCAGCAGTGGTCCTGTTGCATGCCATTCTGATGGTCTGAGGCAAAAGCACGGGGGGAGAGCAGCAGCAGCATGGCCGTCCTTGGGCAGCAAGCAGGTAGCAGGTAGAAGCCTCAAGGTAAGTCCGGGAGGAAGCAGCAGGATTCAGGTAGCAGGCCCAGGAGAGACCGTCAGCACGCAGACATTCTGTAGTGAGGAATCTGATGGCAGACACCTTTGTTCTTCTTCAGCATGCAAGCATCACGTCGTGAGGAGTCTGTTGTTTGAAACCTAACCTCATGGTTGTAAGTCCCTTTTTCATAGTTCTTCTGCTGTGGCATTCCTGGGCGCTTGGGTAAGAGTCTTGTGCAGTACCACTTGAGATAGCTATGTTCCTCGAGATAAGCCCACACATATGACTGCTTCATGGTCATTAATCTGCAGCTTATCTCCCTCCTGTTGTCCCTGGCCTTGTCTATCTTTGTCCTTCAGACAAAGGATTTCACAGCCCTTGCCCAGGACTTGCTTGGACTTGTTCATCAGCAAGCTTTGAGGCAACGGCATAAAAGAATAATCTCTCACACGCCACTGCTGAAACACACCACTGACGATCTCACTATGCTCACATCCACTGTTTGGTCTCCAGATACATTCAGCAAGCATCTATGAATGTCAGTGGGTAGTTTCCATGGAAAAAAGTAAGAGGTATTACTTTCAGACTGAGCTACATAGATTATTTCTTAACTCTGGCTTACATTTCTTGTACCTCCCAACCCAATTTTACTCAGCACACACTGTTCTGCTGCAAAGTAGTTTTGCTTACTTGAGTCTGTTTGACTGTGTCAGATATGTCATTGTGCACCAGTGGACTTTTGGTAGATCTCCTTGTGGCTATTATGTTTTCTTGTTTTTAAGCTAAGTGCTCACATGCAAAATAACAGCTGAGCAGAGATTCTGTGAGTCTGTCTGCCCCTACATTTGTTAAGAGCAGTGACCATTAGCAGCACTTTCATAAGCAGAATGTTGGTAGGGCAGCAGACTAGGAAGAAGAGTGTGACTTGCTGTTGTTGTTGCTAACATACACAGCTATCTATTTGTTCAGTTCAGCTTTCCAGAGATCCCTGGGACTTTCTGTGGTAGTTTTCTAAGAATTCCCTCCATTAGATTGGGAAAAGTGGCTTTCAGAACACAACTTATAAATACTAACTGCAACCTGAAAGATCAGCATTTGAAGTTGCTTAAAGTTAAGCTTCAAAACAAAAATAAGCATTCCTGGATTGCATTCTGAATTACTTATATAAATGTGCATATATTATTTAATAGCATTACACTTCTGTTGAAAAAATGGCCTGAGCATTTAAACACAGCTAGGGCAATTGCACTGAGATTTCCAATAACCTGAGAAGAGCCTGATTTCAAAACTGTTAGCTTTATTTTAGAAACCTGCTCTCCTCCATGTGTTCATCTATTTCCAGTGTGGTATTAGCCTTCTAGTTGGGCTCTTCTATAGCAACACTGCATGCAGTTGTTCTGGCTGATCTCAATCATATGTTTAGGCATCAGTTCTTTTTAAGCAAAAGAAAACAATTTTTAGATAGAATTGGTAAGATGTAAAAGGTCACATTTTGTACCTACTATTTCAGACTACAATACTGTATTTTACTTTGCTTATGTAAGTTTCTAGAAAAAGCTGATTTTTAAACATATGTACTTTCTCAGAATTTTATAAATTTGCAAACAGTATTTGTTTAGTCTTTGGTTTGCCTTCCTTGCTCTAGAGTTTGCACGGAAGGATCCTGGCACATGTGAGATCCCAGGAAAAACAAACAAGCAAAACAAACAAAACAAATGAAAAAAAAAAAGATATACAATACTTTAAATAATTAAAATTATTAATGATGTCATTCTATTATGACCAAACTGGCTGAAACATTGTTAATATTTTATTGCTTGCTCCTACACTTAGGACATTTTTGCTTGCCATTACACATTTCACACTGTTACAAGAAATAACTTTATAAAATAATCCCTTCTTCTAGAGAGAAATGAGTGACTGAAATGGAGACTGACTTCTGGACCCCTGAGGGAACTTTGCTTGAATTAGGTTCGCAGGTTATAAATTCCTGCTTGCGAAAGCCCAAGGCCATTTTGCAGAAATTAGACAATCAGACTGAGGTTCAACACCTGAATAATTGCCAATTGTTGAGGACAGACTGCTGTTTCCTTCCACTGAGCTGCTGAATTTGACCCACATCTTAGTTGCTGCATGGTAGTTATTGTGCTAAGTGTTAATTTTATTTTACTGTTATTCCTCAGAGAATATTGCTACGAAAGCTGCGAGGCTTTTTGCCACTTCTGCTCAAGTATAAACTAACACTCAAAGGAGAAATTTGAGAGAGAATGCACACACACAGAGGTACATACTGCATTTCTCCAGAAGGGTGATAAAACTTATGAATCTCATTTAAATGGTTTTAACTATATAAATGTATATATAAATTCTTAACAACATCTCTTTGGAAAAAAAAAATCACCCTTAATGAAAGATGTTTTTTTATGTCCTGCCTTTATATAGAAATTGTGCTCCAAAGGAATTCAACCAATAGCTTCTGTCTACTTTATTTGTTCCTTTCCAAACACTGATACTTCAGATTCCTAGGGGTTCCCTAGGAACAAGGAGTTAGTTTTGAAGGACCCACATACAGAAATGTGATTAAAATTTAGCTTTTGTTCTTTAATTGAGACTTCTTCCACTTGCTCTGTGGGAGAACTGTTCTGCAGCCTTCTGTGTTTAGAGAGAACTGTTGCTGTCTTCTGTGCAGAGAATCACTGGAAGGAACCTCAGCTATTCCATTACTGGAATAAAGTGTGTCTATACTAGTACTTATGTCATTCACACCAGATGCCTGTCGATCCTGATCTGAAAGACCTTTAGTGATGAGGATTTAACACCTACGCTATCCCACTCTTCTGCTGTTCTTAGCAGTTGAGATCTTTTCTGAATTTCTAATCAGAATCTCCTTTGCAGAAGTCCACTACTTTGTATTCTATGTGAATAGAGAAAATGAGACTTTGAAAAGTTAAATTTTTGAAAGGAATGAAGTACAAAATGACTTTATAAAAAGTGTGGAAAAAATGTAATTCAGCAGAAAAAACTGAAAAGTAATCACATAACAATAAACCACGGCATAAAGAAAGTATGGTATCAGTGAAAGTGACTCTGTGGCAGTTATGCAGAACAGCAAATCCCTACTATGGCAGAGCTACAAAGGATGATGAAATAACTTGACACAACATTGTCGAGACAGTGTGAAAAAAATAAATACCAAGTAAGTCTTCTGTGTAGTGCAAAGTAAGGTACGACTGGAGCACTGCGTTCTGTCAGAAAAGCCACAATTTCAAGACAGATTAAAGGAAATTAATGGAAGTTCAGATGATAAAAATGGAAAGAAGTATAGTGCATGTAATCAGAAAAGATAGAACAAATTTGGATATCCTACCTTACTGAAAGGGACACTCAAGAGGAAGTTAACAATGATCATCAAGTAGGCGAAACAATGTTGCAGGAGAGAAAGTCAAGGAGAAAAACTATAGAAAAGCTTGTATCTGTCAGCTCTTTCTATCAGGTTTTGCATCAGGAGCCAGTGATATGTCAGGAGCATCAGGACACACACTGAGGCTGACTTGCCATCCTTAATGCATGCATGAATGTGCCTTAGGGATGTCCTCAGAGTAGGAAATGCTTGATTGAGTTCATCTTTAATTGGACATCCACAACCTTGGTCCCTATATGTCCTCAGGCATTTCCCAAGATCCCTCCTGAATTCTGAAACCAGAACTCTTAAGCAGGTTGTTATCAAGGGCTGTTGATTGGACCATGCTGGCATGAATAATTTCATTATTGATTCTTTTGCTGTGTGGGTAGTTTCACACATTGTCATCCTGTCCTCACTGGAATAAACAGCTGTTAATAACACTCAAGACTGGACAAAGACACTTAGGCAAAAGCTCATCAAAGCTTTAATACGAACAACCAAATTGCATTCTTACTCCGTTACAATGAAAAACAATTTGCTTATAATACCTATTTCTATATGCTCAAAGTCAAATTGTGATGGGATTTACGTGTCCAGTATCCCATGCTCTCAGTACAATAGGGTACAGGTGGGACATGGGACGTGACATTCTTTCATCCTTTGTCTTAGAAAAGTATGTCAGAAAAGGAAAAGGCCCTTCATATCATGAAAAACTGTAGTTTTATACCTAAGATCTTAGCATACTTGTTCTCTATACTATTTCAGTTTCTAGAACTAAGGAAAAAAAGAAAAGAAAAAAAAGGAAAGGAAAGGGAAAGGAAAGGAAAGGAAAGGAAAGGAAAGGAAAGGAAAGGAAAGGAAAGGAAAGG
>JAPSGF010000095.1:654902-995890 GCA_035772895.1 Perdix hodgsoniae | reverse complement strand
TCAAATGCACAGGAAGAAGATCAGAATGAACAAAGACCTACTGCATGATCTCAGTCTCCAAAAAGAACTCAATGTCAGTCAAAGGTGAGGATAGGGTACACAGGAGGAATGTCACCTTAGGGACATGGTTTAGTGATGGACTTGTTAGTGTTAGGTGAATGGTTAGACTTGATGATTTTAAAGATCTTTTCTGACCTAAATAATTCCATTATTTTTAACATAAGGCTAGTGAAGCACTGGAACAGGTTGCACAGAGAGGTGGTGGGGGCTCCATCCCGGAAACATTCAAGGTTAGGCTGGACGGGGCTCTGAGCAACCTGATCTGCTGTAGGTGTCCCTGTTCATTGGAAGGGAGCTGGACTGGATGGCCTTTAAGGGTCCCTTCCAACTCAAAAGATTCTGTAATTCTATGATTCTATGATTACCCATTGTACCAGAAGAAAGTTAGGAAGTACTCAAGTTAGTTGGGCATATATAAAACTATGGTACCAGATGGACTTTACTTGAGATTCTGAAATTTACTTGAGATACTGAGGTTCAAAGTCGTTGTAAAGCTGTGCTGTATCATCCCTGGAATATCTTGACAAGCAAAGGAAGATGCTAGTTAGTAGAAAAAGACAGATATCACACTCGTTTTCAGGAAGAAGGAAAGTCTAGGTAACAGCAGACCTGTCAGCCTAAGTTCTGCACCCAAAAGATCATGTAGCAAACACTTCTGGAAGTCCTGTCCAGACCTACACCCATGTACAACAAGAAGGGAATAGAAAGAAGTTAGCATAGGTTTGCTGTGGCCAAGTCCTGACAACACTGGCCTCTGTAGGAATGGATTAGTAGTACTCTTAGCTTGATTTTGAGAAAATGTTCAGCACAATCTCACATAGTATTCTTGTAAGTAATTTGATTAGGCATGTACTGTTGGTTAAGCAGTGGACTGTGAGATGGGTGAAATGGTTCTGATTAACCCTTCAGATTCAAAGAGTCTGCAGTACAAACACCGCATAATGGATGATATGGAAGTGATATATATAGTCTTTGATAATATTCTGATGGAACAGAATGCACCTTCAGAAGTTTAGTGAATAATACCAAATTGGATGTGGTGATTTATACAAAGAAAGACAGGGCTGCTATTCAGAAGGTCATATTCAGACGACTGTCCATCAGTACACCAAGGTCCCGTTCCATCAGGGGGCTTTCCAGCCACTGTTCCCAAGCCTTTAGGGTTACCTGGGATTGTTGTGACCAAAATGCAGGACCCTACACTTGGCCCTATTGAAACTCATGCAGTTTAACTTGGCCCAGGTCCCTCTGTAGTGCCCTTCTCCCCTCAGGCAGATCAGTACTCCTCCTCAACTTGGTGCTGTCTGCAAACTTACTGAGGGTGCACTCAATCCCCTCATCAAGATAGTTAATAAAGATGTTAAATAGAAGTGGCCCCAGTACTGGGGCTTGGAGGACACCACTCATGACTGGCTGCCAACTGGATTTAATTCCATTGACCACAATTTTTTGGGCCCGGCCATCCAGCCAGTGTTTCACCCAGCAATATAGTTAATATCTATAAGTAACAAAACTTTTTTTTTTTTACATATTTTTTATTAAACATAAAAGAAGAGGGCAACAAAAACATAAACTAGTGGGATATTTGACCTTATTTTTGTAAAAGTAATGCAGCAGTGTCTGGTTTGGCAGAAGTGGTTGCAATTCCTAGTGAGTTCTCAAGGTTTTCATCAGAAATTTTTGAATTACTTTTACTATTCTTGTGCTTCACCTTGAAAACAGTTGTTCAGAAATGTACATACTGCCAAAAAGTGATGACGTGAATAATGTGTGGTTGTGAAGTGAGGGATATTTAAGAGAGGGCTTGTAAAAGTCTGGTAAAGAGACGTGAACAAATTTTTTAGTTGAATGTCTGATTGCAACTCCATACAAACCATTTGAAAATTTGCAGGTAATTGTTGACCAAAAAGTGAGTCACAAATATACCATAAAATTGACTTTTTAAATTCTTTTTTTCAATCTTGAAACATGTTCTTAAATTTGTGAATCAAAACAGTATATTTTTCACTGTTCACAGGGCTGTGTTTACTACACATGTTTAAGTGCATAAAATTATTTGCCATAACTTGAGTTTGCCATAATTTTATTTTTGAATGTTGTTATGGTTTGAAAAATAGAACAGATAAGTTGATTTTGACCTTCAAGACACATGCTTAACTCATTTAAATGAGCTGCCAAATCTACCAAAAAATGCTGGATCTGTAAGCCATTTTTTGTCTTCAGGGTCTGGCATAAATTTTCCTTCTGATTCTGTAAATGACTTAATTTCATTTTCTCCATTCTGTAAGCATTCGGGGGTGATGAAAATTACAAAATCTGTCAGCACTGCAATAGAATTCTGGATATTTCTTCTGCAGTGAACATGTTAACTTACTAAATAATTTTACAAAATAACACAGTTCCAGCTTCAATAATTAAATAGGAAAACATGTCTGTTTAGTAACAAAAACTGCGTGTCTTCACAGGCATACACACGTGTGTAGGTGGGTTGAAATATTAACAGTAATCACTGCATTTTACTTGTCAAGTGGCACAAATGCATGTAGCATGTAGTATATGCATTTCAATTCAATTATGGTGTATGGAGGATGTGAGAAGTAGGGTTAGCACTGCATTATGCCCTCCCTTCCTCAGCTTTCCATTGTTGTCCACACAGTTCATGTTTGAGCTTCATGAAATTGACTTGTGAAAAATATCACTTAAAGTCTCAAAAGAATGTTAAAAATTTATGATCTTGTGGGCCTGCATTGTGTCCCTTGGCCACATGTTGGATACAGCTGTTCTAAAAGACAGATGGAGACAAGACAAGATATAGAGCGGGAGCACAAGCATCTAAATGATGGTGCCCTATTGCAGTGAGTCCAGTGGAGCTGATTAGGGGCTGGACTGCATGAAATATCAAGAGAGGCAGAAAAATCTGGTTTTTTAAGCCTTGAGAAGTCACCAGGACTTCTTACTGTTTTTTTAAAGTTCTTAGTAGAGGAGTATAGGAAAGTGGAGCCAGACTCTTCTCATATGTGCAGACCATGGGAGCACAGGTGGAGACAATTCAGCCTCTCCTAGACCCTATTTAAGGGCTGATTGAGGAAAGAATCTCTTTTTGGAGATCCCTCCCTTTGGAGTTTTCTACTCTGAGCCTAGGACATGGGTGACGATTTCATTTTTGATTATTAATTTTCCACCACGATAATCTTTCTAACTATAAACCTGTAAAATACTGTCCTAACCATACTGCTATTTTAACTGTATATTTTTTAATTGTATGTGGGGCAATGGACATAAGTAACAAAAAAAGAAGTTAAAATTCAGTTGAAGGAAAGCACTCAAACAATTTGCCTGAGGAGGCTGTGAAATGCTCATCTACTCTCCAGGTTCTGAGCAACCTGGTCTGCATGATCCTGCTTGGTATAGAATCCTTGGATTAGACAATTCAGAACTCACTTTTAGCCTATATCTTTATTTTGTAATTTATTTTTTTCATAGCTATTATGAAAAACTGCATAATTGTTATATTGCATATATGTTATATGTATATTATATGTATATATGCACATGTTAAATGTCTTTTTTTTTTTTAGGAAAAAGAAAGTTTAGAAGAAAATATATTTAAAAAAATGTTTATAGAATGCAGAATTGTATAGTCTCCAAAAGAATGTTGTTGTTTAATGTAAGTGTAAAGCTTAATTTTGCTACCCATGAACTACAGAGGAGCTATTTATCCCATAGAATAAAAGTAGTCCCTCAATAAATCTTTCTAGGACTTTTACTTTTGTACCAAAGAGTGACTGTTAAAAGCAATTCTGCCTCTACAGACAGCTTTGCACAACCCACAGATGTTTTCCTAAGACTGCCATGTGCTCAGGCGGTTGGGGAAGGTTTTGAAGGTTATGTGTTACAGC
This sequence comes from Perdix hodgsoniae, assembly GCA_035772895.1. Classification (NCBI taxonomy): domain Eukaryota; kingdom Metazoa; phylum Chordata; class Aves; order Galliformes; family Phasianidae; genus Perdix; species Perdix hodgsoniae. Next base: position 991,931 of record JAPSGF010000095.1, on the reverse strand, counting down.
ACCACCTGGTGAAATGTATTTGAAGTCTACATAAGACACTGCTAGTGGGCAGTAGCTTATGAAAAAATAGCTTGAGCTATTTTTTATTGATCTTTTCATAAATAATTTTTTCCCCATTTTATTGCATATTTCAGAGTTGCTTGGAAGATTTCAAGTATTTAAACCAGCCATTAAGTATGGAACTTGCAGTTGTCTGAATTTCATGGTCACATCACTGTAATGATCATGGTAGGACTGGAGGAGAAGCCTCAAGAGGTCAGTTAGTCGATTTCATGGCTCAAGATAAGGTAATTTATCATTGTGCATATCCTGCTATCTACTCTCTAACTTGTTTCAGTGGCACAGATGTGAGAACCTTTCCATGCACACGGAAAAATCCCAGAGTTCCGAAAATCTTCCTTGTTAAACCTAAGTCTGCTACTTCTCTCTCTGTTTGTCAAATTATCTAATTATTCCTTTCTTTTAATTTTTTTTTCCTCTTCTTTCCCAGCTGAGACACTCTAAGTTTTTCTGGCCTTTTGCTCATTCTCATCTTTTTTCATAGGTTACATTTAATCTGGTCTGGTTTTCTCTCTAAACAGCAGCGCCTGACATTGAACACTGTATGCTAGTTGATACCCTACCAGTGCTGAATGGAGCAGTAGAATCATTGAATGTGGTTTACAGGCTGTATTTCTGCTTATAAAATCCAGCTGGATGTGTAGCTTTTTGAGTGAATGTATCCTGCATTCTATTCTGTAACAACTATTTACAGCCGTCATCCTTTTAGGTCTATAACAAACAGCCAGTTTTGTTTTTTATACAAAGTGTATTACTTCTGCCTACACATTGCAGCACTTGTTTCTCATTTCTCCCTGCTCAGCAGAATCCTACTTTTTTATAATACATCTTCAGTTTCTTCAGTTTTATTTTTAGTTCAGATACACCTGTCTGTTCTCCCAGTTTAATCCCCCTTACAGATTTAAAAAACAGTTCTTGATGCCAGGGTATGCATGAAAATATGATATAAAACTAGACTTAGGACAGACTTGCCTAACACCTTCCTAGATCATTCATTCGGGCATTGAGTCAGAAATAGCTATTCTTTTGGCTATTATTTTGATTTTTATAATCTGTAGCAATTCTGCACTCACTCTATAATATTTTAATTTGTGGAGTATTTTTCTAGTTTGCGATGAGAATATCATGTGGAACAGTATTAAAAACTTTATTACATACATCTTCTTTCTCAAGAGACTGTTACTCTGACATGGACAGAAATTAGATATCACTAGCCAGTGCCAAGGATGAAATTAAATCAGGTCTAGCTGATTTGAAAACATCTGTTCTATTCAGATATTTTCTCTCTATTAGTGATTGCAATTGGCCTTGGAAAAATTTATACCTAACCATTAAGCCTCTCCACAGGGTATGCAACAGCATCCCCTCGTACTCAGTAAATCTTTAGTTTTGGTTACACTGTTTTTCAGAAAGTTGAAAAAATATTTCTCATGACAGGTGATATTGTTATATTTCTTATACAACATCTCATACCTTGGTCTTTATGCCTTTGTTCCTTCCTCTTAATGCTGTTTTACTCATCTGTTTTATCTGTCCCCGTATTATTTCTTCTTTTTATTTTACTTTTTCTTAAGGAAAAATTGCCTTTTCTAAGAGTATGAAGCACTTCTAATATGAATATCTAAGCCAGAACAACAAAAAGAAGTGAAAACAAATTAAAACTGAGCAAAGAAGGAACCTTATGATTAATTTATATACCTGCAATTAAATGCATGAAAGAAATCCTGGGATGAAATGGTACCACTTGAGGAGACTTAAGTGGGAATTGTTAGGCATGGGGGGTAGAGACAGGTGTGAGAAGAGAGTACAATGGATGCTTGGCAAGACAAGTACAGCATTAAAGCAAAATCATAAAAATAGCAGAAATATACTAACCCAAGAATGAGAAACCAGTTCCATCCTTCCAAGAATAGGCAACTATGACTGACATCTGGCAACCTTGTGGCACTGTTGGATGTCTGTTCTTGTGCTTACACCCTACTCTGCACAGTTCATCAGGAAATGTTGCTTATTTTGTATGTATTCCAGACCAAGAAGGTGAGTGTCACTTTTGAGACAGTTTAAACATAATAAAAGTAGTGCTTTCCTCACCATTCTTAGCAACAGCGCCATCAGTTAATGCAATGTACTCCAGTAGTAAACAAATCTATAAATTTTCATGACAGTTTTGGGAAGCTAAGAAATTACTTCCCTGAAATGATACAATTCCACAAATCTATAACAAATCCAGAATTACACCACTTTCTCGGGCTCCAGCTGAAGCTGTTAACCACAACCATCATGAATGTTCTTCTGAAAAATGTGGGTTTTTGTTCCCTGAGATGAGCTGTAGTGATCTCAGGAATACTCAAGTGTACTGCCTTTCCCTACAAGTAGCAGCCGTATCAAGACACCAGGAAGACAAAAATCTTTGTACCATCCATGTTCCATGTGATATGCAACTCTCAACACTTATCTGTCCTTGTAGCAAAATTATTTTACTGTTTCTGCCAACATGCTAGTGGCAAAGCATTAAGTTGTATGTCTTACTCTTTCACACTCCAGCTGACTGTATGACACAACCTGTAATTCACACTGCTGTGTATTTTGATACAAATTTATCTTATTTTTCTTGATGCTTTTCACAATTTTGTTGCTTGCCTTCAACTTATGTAATTATTTGGCACCAGCAACATTTTTCTCTGTTCCAAGTTAGCAGCAATTCATTCACATAATACATCCTACTCACTTTTTTGGACAGAATGCAAACTCCAAATATAAGGTTTTCTTAAATTTTGGCTTAACTTTTCCTTTCATGCCCATATCCAACTTTTCATAAATATGGCGTTCTTTGTAGATTGCATTAGTCTGTATAGCCTCCAGATTGATGGAAAATGTATGGGTTTGTTATTCTACATAAGGTATTCCACGTTATTTAATAATATTTTACTGTTTCTTGAGAATACAGATGTAATCTGAGTCATGGCTAAAGCTTTCAGCTTTTGCTCTGGCATTTTCGGCACTTGATTTTTCAACTTTGTGATTGCATTAATGCTATTGCCTTGCTTACATTAACAGTAACAATGTTATGGTAATCACATCCCCTGCTTTAGCAAAGTGAAGTAATGTTTTCAGCAATAAAGCAAAGTAAAGCAATTATTTATAGATGAGGGAAGAGGAAAACTCTTTCTTGGACCAAAATGGCAGTGAGTATTTTATATTAGGAATGACTGTTTTATCAAAAGAATATATTTAACCAAGTGGGATTTCAGTCAGGATAAATGTTAAATCTGAGCTAGATCCTCTGGTTTAAATCCCTGTGTACCCTGGTAAATTGAAATCAGTTCTATTCTCAGGTTGAAGGCATCACATACTTTTTTAATTTGCTTTCAAGAGAAGGCAGCACTCACTGTGGACATACAAAGGTTTGAAGACCTTCAAATTCAGTAATGCTTGTTGTGGTTCCTTCCTTCCTTATGCATGATTTCCTCTGACAGTAACGAGGCCCTCTCTGTTATAGGAAGTCCTGTTGTTTTTTTTGTTTGTTTGTTTGTTTTGTTTTTTAATCTATTGGCAACATATCATTTATTAATCATTCTTTTATTTGCAGTTTCTCTGCTACTTATTCTTCAACTTTGTTTGCAACATCAGAAAGCATGCAATGTTAATCAGAGGAAATTCTTTGACATTTTCACAGGTTCCAGTCTCACTTAAGAGTTCATTAAAATAATAGGTATTTAGTAAGCATTCTGTTACGATATCAGCTATTTAATAATATAATAATTACTGTCAGTGCTTTTGGAAGCTAGGGAAAGGGAGCAGGGGGTGTGAGATAATGCAAATCCTCTCTGATATGCATTGTTAATATTCTTTAGATCAGAAGTAGAGGAAGGGAAAGCAGAGTGAGAGTGTTGACAAAGAACTGACACAGATGATTCCTTCAACAGTGATTGTATTGCTCACACCATGTTTCTGGTTTTCCATGTTTAAAGCTATGATGTCTTCTCCCCTAGAAATTTCCTGAATTGTTAATTAATCTATTTAAAGAATTTGACTTAAACAGAAGAATAGATTCAGTTACTTCTTACAATTTAATTTCCGCGTTCCTCTAATTTGCATTGCATTTGCATCTCACAAATGTACTTTTTCTGCAGTTCTCTTTTACACTATCATCCCACTTGTTGGAAAATTCTCAGACTCTGCCTTTGCCATTGGAAATTCCATATTTTCAGTCTGTAATGAATGGCTGCGATCATCAAGAGCATATTCTCAGCTAGTCACCAGAATAGCCTTATGTATCATCTGTGCATGTAAAATGTTCTGGCATTTTGTTGGAATTCATAGAGGTGAAACTGTTTGCCAAGGAATGCTGTAAGCGTTTATAAATTGAATGATGTATAATATAGAATTTACTCAAGTTAATTTGTAGTGTTAATACAAAGGATTTAAATTTTATTTATTTATTTATTTATTTATTTGACATCCATACAGCTGAATGAATAAACCAAAGTAGAGTCACCTTTCTTCTGATTCAATGTGTTCTGTAAATCATACCCCTAGGAACACTGCGCATACCTGCAGAAATAGTCTGTGTAAAGTTGTTGTTCAGTCCCTTGAACTTTGAGGACTGTGGGACTTATTTCATTTGGAGCTATCAGTATTTAGACAGTCTTGGGAACTGACTCAATAATAATAAGAGTGACCTTATTTCTAAATCAGAGATTCTAGGAACAATTGTGTAATTTAAGTTGTTTTGCTTTTAACTAGTTTTTCACATGTAAATCTGGCTGGCGTAATGCTAACACTAATATTTTTTGTGCTTTTTCATCATTGTTATGGATGCCTTCCTTTTTTAGAGGCAAAAGACCATTCTTGTCATGTCACAACTGTTTTTATGTCATTTCAGTATAGAAATTGTCTGAAAGGAATATCTAATCTGAAATTTTCTTGGATGACACAGTCTCTTCTTAACTGGTGAAAAGTCATCTGGTCGGCTTCAAAGTCGGATCTTTTTCAACTTCTGGACAGGTACACTGCCATTAAATAAGGGCTGTTCTTCTTTATCTCTCTGTTTTTATTAATTGTTAATTCTCTTGCAGAAATGCAAGAAAGAGAGGGAATGGCTTTGTAGCTCACTTTCCAGTGGTGCATGTGTGCTACTATGTTTAACTACTGCTTCAATACAGTGGAAGGAATCAAACTGGGGATTTGAATCAGAATACTGGGTGGGCGAAAACTTAAACTGAAGTACTCGATCTGTTTATTGAAAAGATATCTATTTTCTATTACCAGTCTCATGATGTCCTCCAAGATTTCAGAAACATTCCAGAGTCTCAAATTATAATGGCAGGAGTGTTACAATGTATGCAGGTTCCTTCTGTCTGAGATGAGAAAGCTCTGAAATGGATTTAGGGGATGAGTTAGCACACAATGTTGAGACAGTTCTCCCAAAGCTGCTTCTTGTAATAAATTCTGGTTACCTCCCTCTCTAACGTTGTCCCATAGCAGATGCTTAGTATTACCTGCAGAAGGTCATGACAGGGAACCAGGAGACCATGCTACTTGCAAGGATCCAAGGCCAGCATTTACGGGTAATCTAATGCTGTCACAGCCTAATCAAATACAGCAGCCACTTATTTTTAAGCTGGTTATAACAACCCTACCATTTATAATCCAAATCTCTTAATTCTATTAAAGGTCATTAGTAATATCCTTCCAGTGAATTGTTATGGCAAGCTGTGTATTGGCACTGGAAAGAGGAATACAATGTTGAACACTCATTCTTGGACTTGAATTAGCTTTGAGTTACTTTTTAGCTGCGATTTCACCAGACTTGGTTATACTACAGTTACTTAAGTTTGCTACATCTTATTGACATGTTTTCTCCATAGGCAAAAGAACTACACAGTTTCTCAAAGCTGTACAAAAACTAAGATAAGTCAGGTAACATAATGGCAAAAATAAGCTTTTATCTACAGGGCAGGCAGCACCTGCCTGGCAGCTGAGCAATTTTGCTGTAACAGCTGAGAAAACCTGGATAATCATCTGACCCCAGAACAGAATAATATTTTCACATAAGGTTTTGCACTTACACTAGATAAATAAATAAATCTCAAGTACCATATTGGCAGGGCTATAAGGTTACAGTAATAAGCATATAAAAAATGAATAAAATATTTTGATGTTTCCTTTAAACCCTCCTTCAGCAACTTCTAGCTGTAAAAAAGATTGTTCAAGAACTTCCTGAAGTTACAGTTGTTTCTGAGTCTATTAGACAACGGATTCTCCCCCATCATCCCACAACCTTGTGAAGCTCTTGTTTGAACCCTTGGAAAGATTTAGCACTCACAGTCTCCTTCAGTAGAGTTCAATATCTCACGTACCTACAATATAAAGGGATTACTCATTTAAACTCAAGACAATTTTTGCAGCCTGTGTACAGTGTAAGTTATGCAGCTTTGATTCATACCTGAGAATTGATGTAATAGGCAAAGCATATTTGCCTGAAAGGATTTCCAGTTATCCCTACTAAATCCCATTAGTCTAATAACATCAATGAGTTTTTGATCAAAGAGGGTCTGTGGAAGTTTATCTTCTAGCGCTGATTTTCTTTAAATGTTAGGTTATACCACACCCTCTCTCTTTCTACTGTGTCAGAGATCATTAGACTAATGAAAAAAATGATTCATTTCCTTCCAGCCCTGTTTATTTGCTGAGGAAAGGGACACTTGCATAGCTACTTCATTGGCAATGGCAGAAAAACAGTTCCCTAGTTTAATTAAGTATTGATAGCAGACAAAACGAGTACTGATCTCCCTACAACCTCATAATGTGTATTACCATGACCTTTCTTAATCAAGACACTTGTGTAGCTTTTATGGATTATTTTCCCCAAGCAATCAATGAATGGAGCATGTTTAATTTAAAATGCATCAACTTTTCGCAGATTCAGAAAACTATGTTGTTTCTCCTCAACATAAAATTCAAAACTATAATCAAGGAAAAAAAAAAAGAAAGAAAGAAAAGGAAAGGAAAAACAAGATTTCATGGTCAGGAATCATTGCAAAAGTTTTTTCCTAGTTTTTTTTTTTCCTTCTTTTTTTTTTTTTTACATTGTTCTCCCTCTCTCCCTTTCTTTCTTTCATCATTCATTCATTCCTTCCTTTCTTTCTTAACCAGGCATGTTTTAATTCTTTATTCCTTTGGATATTTTCAAATTTACAGGACAATATAATCAGTTTATGAACTTGCATTACATTTTTTTTCTCCTGCTATTAGTACTTCCACATGACAATTATGAACACTTCATGCTTCACTCCTGGGAATTATGATTATGTTTTGAAATTCATGCTTGTACTTAATCTTATACTTAAAAACGTTACTCTATTCTTAATGTCTCAGGTGTCTAGAAAATGGCCAGTTTTTGTTTTTGCTTTTTATCTACTTCACTGTGAAGGAGCTCTCTGAAGTACTCCCTTAATTGTTTTATAATTGTATATCATTTGTAACACAACAATTTCTAATTATGTTCTGTATTAGATTACCTTATAATTCTTACTCTTTTCTCTATAAATTGATAACTTTCCAAAATACTCCTACACTGCTGTTACAGCTGTCTGAGTACTCTTCACCAAGTCATGTAATTATTCTGTTGTATTCCTTTATCAGACTATTGCCCTTTTTTTTGACTTTGCTGCTCAACACAAAACTGATGTTGGGTCTACCTATTTCTCACTTCTGTGGCTCTTTCTACCCTATCTTTAAAAGTAACAGTGACTTCCTTTCTAAGTTCTACTTCCTTTCCAAAGACTCATATTTATTTTCAATTAGTACTTGATGTAGACCTGTCTGGATTTTTGTGTCCATGAAGTACATCCATAACGTTCCTTTGGTTACCTTTAGTCACCTCTGAATTTTAGACAGTACATTGTCTTGAATCAATAAATAAATGATCAGTGTATGACGAGTCTGAACACTCCACTGTTGGATAATCAGACACTTACCGATGTTCTAATAATAAAATGAACTGCCAGTGAAAAACATGTGATTGGTATCACAAAGACTTTATTTCTTCAGGATCATAAGAAAGTGTTTTGTTTTATCTATTTTCTTAGGTGGATACCTTAATGAAAAAATAATTTAACTCCATATAACAGTAGGAGCTTATAATGAGAATCATTGATAGTAAAGTACTGGAATAACACAATGGTAATAGAACTTGCTAAAACTATGACTAAGATTTATCTCTTTCCTACAAGTATAAAAAAAATCATAAAATTGTCCACACTGCCTTGCAAATATTTCTACCTATGATAGGGCTTGGTATGTAAGGTTATAGAAGGTACATAAGAACAGAGCGTGTATAGAATTATACTCCTTCTGGTGTAACTCATTAGTTTCCACAGACCAACATGCTTGAAGCTTCCTGAAATAGCTTTTATTTCCTGATTATTGTGTTTAATAACCCTTAATTAACTAATCTTTGTTGTTTTTTTTTCTAGTCCAATTTTAATGCATTTATACTTGGTTTCCATAACAGTGACTAGCAGTGAACACCACAATTTAATTATGTTGTGGATATTTTTTTTTGTTTTAAAAAGAAGTATTTTGCTTTAAGCTTGCTTGGATGATAGTTTATCAGGTGTCTCTTATGTCTGTTAGTTTTTGTACTGCAGAGGACAATGGCTGTTTTCTATCTGCTGCCTGTATAGCTCTCATATTTCATAAGTATCAATCAGAATTGAAAGAAATGTCCTCTTCTGAATAGTGTTGCTCCTTTAAATCTCTTCTCCTTCATCACTCTTTTCCATACCTTCTCATGCTCAGTGCTTTTTTACTTTATGGTTTTTTTTGGAGATGGGAAATATGTCAAGCAATGAAAATTGCAATGAGGATGCATGAACATACACAGTAACATAATGGCTACATGCTAATGGGTATTTTTGTTTTTTTTCCCTCTGCATATTATCTTCAATTACCTTATGCATAGGAATATGCAGTTTCTTGGTTCAATAATCTTTGGTTCTACCTTAAAAGTGAATGTGAGGTACTGCACAAATATTCTATTAAACTAATGTTGTGATAATTATTACGTATTATTTACTGCAGTAGGCATTAATGTGAGCACAATAATCCAATGTTCATATAATTAGCATAACTATGAGCAATTCATTACATGGCTGTTTCAAGCTGTATGGGTGGTTTCTCAGTAACAATGTAAATAACTCACATGACCAATAATTATGCATCTGAGAGGCAGGAGATGGTAGAAAATTCATGATCAAATTTCTTCTCTTTTTAAAGTAGAAGATTCGTTTAATGGATGCTTTCTGTTGCACTGCATTTGAATATACCATAGAAAGTGTTTAGTACAGTCATGTAACTTATAAATGGCTATTAAACCAAGAATCAGCCATCTGAATAATCGAGAGCCATACTGGATCAGAATATGCACCACAGCATATTCAGTTCTAATTGATCACTAATATTTACGCAAGTGCTTTTTAAGAAAGCAATTTAGATCAAGCAACAGGTATCTTCTGCTATTTGTGTACTGGATATTGACAAGGAATAGAAAAGCACTTAGTTATGCTAAGCATTTGCTGAAAAACCCCATGGAAAATGTTTTAACTTCATACTTACATACTTCATACATACAAATAGGAAATAACGTCTATTATCATGTTATTTTTCTTTTCTAGCAATCCCGAAGAAATCTGGGATTTTTTCATAACTAGTTGAGGTAAAATGGAAGTGGTATTTAGTAAGCATACCTCCTTATGGCTCAAAAACAATCAAAATAAAACAACAACAACAACAAAAAGCAACCAAATTTAGACCAGTTTGGAAATATTTGGATTAGTAAAACAGTTTTTTCTAATGCTACCACAATGATATAATCATTTAGGATACAATTGAAGATCCAATGGGATTTAAGGATATATGGTTTGTTACCTGATACCTATGACTAAGAGATTTTAGTCTTGTTTTAATTATGATGCACAATTAGAAGTGATAAATTGTAGGAGGGACACTTGATCCTATTTACAATGCCATCAAAAATATCAAGAAGTCAAATATGCATCAAAACACTAATATTGATTTTTCTTCTATCTTTAATTCCTCAGCGATTGTTGCTCTATCAGATACTATTTCATTTTGCTCTCAGATATGTTCAATCATCTGGTCCAGGCTTACACACAGCACTCCAATCCACTTGGAAAACATTGGTAGAACTGGATTTAAGGCCTCTTTCAATAATCTCTGAAAGATCATGGTGAGAGAAGAAGGTGCTGGAGGAAAGCAATCATTCCTACTTTCAAGAAGAGAAAGGAAAGCATCCAGGGCTTATTGGATGATGGGAGTTAGCCACTGTGGTTTTATAAAGGTAAAGTACTCGACTAACGTGACAGCCTTCCTACTGTGAAACAAGCGTTTTAGTGGATGAACAGAGAGCAGTGAATGCTGTTTCTCTTGATTTTAGGGAGGTTTTTGATGGTGTCTCACAAAACATCATCTTAGGCAAGCTGATGAAGTATGGGCTAAGTAAATCAGAGGTGTTTTGAAAACAGAATGACTTGCCAGACTCGAAAGGTTGTGATCAGTAGCACAAAAGCCTAGCTGGTAGCCAAACGCTATCAGTGTACCCCAGTAGCTGACACTGGGATTAGTACTGTTCAGCCTCTTTAATGACCTAGATGATGGGATGGAGTTGATTTGTGGATGATGCAAAAATGGAAGAGTGGCTGATATACCAGAGGGTCATGCTGCAATTCAAACGGTCTTTCTTTCATTAAGTTTAGCAGGGACATACAGGATCCTGGATCTGGGAAGGACTTAATTTTGTACACCAGTACATGCTGGTGGCCGGCTGGCTGGAAAATAATCTGGTAGAAAAGCAGGTCCTGGTGGACAAGCTGAACATAACATCACTGTGCCTTGTAGCACAGCTGGCCGGAGAGTGTTGCCAGCAGGCTCGGAGAGATTATTCTTGCCTTCTACTCAGTGCTTCAGATGAGATTCCATCTGAACGTTTTCTCCATTTGAGGATTCTTAGCACTACAGGGGCTTGGACATACTGGAGCAAGTCCAACATGAGGCCATGAAGTTGATTAAGTTTTTGGAGGATCTTTCACGTGAGGAAAGATTGAAAAAGCTGGGTTTTTTTGAGCTCCAGAAGATTAAGGGAAGATCTTGACAATGTGTATAAATACCTGATTGGCACAGGGAGCAGAGAAGATGGAGACAGATTTCTTGGTGTTGTTCAGTGAAGGGGAAAGCAGAAATGGGCACAAAACATAAGATAGCAAATTCTTTTCAGAAAAAGTTTTACTGTCAGGATGATTGACCACTGACAGAATGTCCAGAATAATTTGGAGTTCTCTTCCTTGGAGGTGTTCAAAATTCAACTGGACATAGTTCTGAGTAACCTGCTCTAGTAGACCCTACTCTGAAAAATGGAAACATTTACATTAAGGCTCTTTATGATGAGGTGGTCCTCAAATCTATATCTGAAATGTTGATGTAGAAGTTGTCTATAAGCTTCTGTTCCAGAAATGCATCAGCTGTGCTTGAATTTCTATCAACGGGTAGATTTGAAGAAAACTTCTGCAGTTGAATTTTTTTTTTTAAATTAATATCAATGCCTATTCTCTAAAAATAAATTAGATAATTCTCACATTCTCTAGAGGAGCATTTTCAAATGTCAAGTAGGCCTCACTAACAAGGGCAAGGGCTGGGCTGGGTTTGCCAGCTACATTTGCTCTGCAGTTTTCCTTTCCTTAGCTGTAACTGCTGTAGGATTAAGGTATGCTTTCAATCCACAATCACTATGTTTATAAAGTATGACGCAGAGCCAGGACCTGACTAAGCTCACACACCCAGTCTCTCTCCACAAAACCATTCCAGGCTCTGAGCTCCAACACCTCTGTCTGTCATTCATCCGGAGTCACTGGATTTCATGACCAGAGATATCTCTTGTCCATAGTAGTGGTTCAGTTCCTCCTGCCTTGGTTCAGAAGCAACACTTGATCCAAAATCTTGGGAATCTTTGCTCTTGGCAGAATTCCCCAAAATGGAAACCTGGATCATTACCAATTCTTACAACTTTCTGATGTCAGCTGGGCATTCTTATCAAGTAAGTAACAGAAACCATTACCACTTACTGCTTCACATGAGTCAGGAAATGCTCTTTGTAGAACAGTCTATTAAGGTCACCGAGTGTTTCAACAGAGATCTGTTTGAGAGGAAGTAACACCAAGTCCAGCTCTGAATGCAACATGCAGTGTTCATCAAAATGTGCTCAAGATGTGCCATCAGAGAATGGAAAGATGAAATACAGGACCACTGCAGGAGCAGCAGTGCTTCTATGCTTGCCAGTATAGATCTGGCAAACAAGTAAACTGTGGACAAAGCTTACCTGAGGTCCAAATCTAGAGTAATGCTCAACTTTACTGTAGTTTTGTGCTTACGTCAGTTCAAGCTGAAACAAATTTAAATACTAACTTACTGATAACATGTCCTAGAGTATTCCGTCCTCAGCTCAAGCAAAATAGTAACTGATGATCATCAAATACATAGTTGGATAACTATAAAAACATGTGCCTGAACAGACCTTAGAAAACTAACAATAGGAAATGTTTCATTTATGAAAAACCCTAACTATTCAGAATCTTATCAATTAATTCTGAGTTTTTAAACAGTCTCACAGAAGTCTTGAAAGTAGTACGTATATGCTTTTGCTTATTTCTAAGTATTTTCAGAATTGAGAATCATATCTTGGCTTTTGAAAGATTAACTTCCACAGTCCTGGTAACTTCCTTTAAAATAACTGTAACAGCTACTGAGAGGGAAAAACAAAAAACAAAAACCAACTAAACCATGAAAGACCTTTCCAAAAGCAGATATTTAGATAAATATGAACATGAATTTCTTAGATATGACTGCGGTTACATGTATTTATTTACTCTAACCAAACATTTTATCTTTAGATTTATGTTTCTGTCCAGTAGTAAGGGTTAAACAGAGTAACCCGAATAGGTTACTTATGTATGTATATAATGTAACCTATTATGTAACTTATTTAGTGACAGCTTTGATTACTGCAATAGCTTTTGAAGGGCTGGATATTTACAGATTTTGCTTTACATGCACTTTTTGTTACTTTCAGTGGCTTTTGCAAATGGAGGATATCACAATAAAAGGTCTACAAACAAAATAATGTTGCCATATAGGTGTCTTTTTTTTTTTTTCTTTTTTTTTTTTTCTCCCCAGAGTGAATATGAAGTTTGCAGTGCATGAGTAAGTAGACTTTTAGTCAGTGGCCTTGAACTGTATTCAAATAGGAACTTGGTAAAATTTTTTCTTTTATGAATTAAAATGTTAGGTAAAATCTATACTGTAGCAAAAAATGAGATTAAAGAACCGTCTAGTCTAATACCCCACTTCTTTAAAAAATAAAAAATAATAATAATAAAAGCTTACCCCTCCAAAAGCCATATTAGGATCTAGTGGAAGATGTAGGAAACCCAGTGTTTATATCTGCCTTTCATATTTTTGTCTCATCTCTGTCTACTGTCTTGCATTGACATTAGTCATGAAACAATAGGATCGATATTTCTCACAACATATGTTGTTATTGGTAGTTATCAGATGTATTTTGACAACCATTGAAAAACAAATCCATTTCATCACCCTGTTAAATTCTTGTTCCTAAAAGCCTCCTGTGACAGTGCTTGCAGATTAGCTAGAGGCTACGTGAAAGAACATCTCACTTAGTAATTATGAATTTCTTCAGTTTATTGCAATTTTATCTTTTTTTTCTTTTTTTTCTTTTCTTTTTTCTTTTTTTTTTTTTTTTTGAGATAAAATGTAAGATTCTAAGCAGTCTTTCTGAAGTATTCATGATGCATGTTTTATATGCAGTTACTACGTTCCCTCTTGTGTTTTTCATCTTTGTGGACTACAGTCCTAAATTCTTTCTAAGTAGAAGAAACACTTCTTTGTCTTGGACTGCTTGTGTTCCTAAGAATCTGTCTCTAGTTCTGCAATATTATTTATGAGGTAAGTAGAGTAATATAGCTCAAGACAAAGCTGTATGGCTGATCAATAAAAGGCATTATTGCATTTTCTGAATTATTCATCACCCTATTCTTTATGCATTCTAATGCTGTTAGAGTGTTTGGACTGTTATTGTATACTGAACAGGTCTTTCCTGATCTGCCTATAGTGTTGACTTTGAATTTATCTAGCTGGAATTTTTTAAGCTACTTGAGCCACTTTTGACATTTGTCAAGAGTGTTATTCCTTTGCTTCCCTAGATCTCCTACCTGAAAGCAGGATGTTATATCGGCAAGCAGATGGCTTCCTAAAGAATACTACTAAGTTTGCATAAGCGTTCAAGTGCAAACTGTCCCAGTATGAAGGAAAGATTAGGAAACATAATGGGAGGTCAATGTCTTGAAAGTGGAAAGAGATGACATAGTTCATAATTTGGAAAATAAGTCGAATTGTAACTGTAAAAACCAGCATGATCAAAATAAAGGCAGGTTACAAGAGATATAACTAGAATATGCTTATGGATAATTTTATATTCACTCCCTTCATGAAATATACTGTGGAGTTAGGTGAATAGTGGGCCAGCTAACAGGTGATACTAAAACATTTTAAATTAAACACGAATCTATTCTTTGCTCCAATCTCAAAAAGATTATCTGTGGCTAAAAGGCCAATGTAAGTTCTATCTATAATGAAATGGGGAAGATCAGAGACTACTGTGGTAACGTCTGGTCATTTGGATCTCAGAAAATTTCTTTGGTAACTCCAGACCTTATTAGACATTACTCTTAAAAGTGTATGGAGAATGAACGAGGACCAAAGTTAGATACCAGATGTGAAGAAGAGGAAGGTGAAAACTAAAAGACAAGGAATTACAGATCAGCCAGACTGTAATTCAAAGAAGTGTTGAACAACTCAAACCATTATTTATCTTTATAAAAAGAGAGTTTCATCAGATATCAGATTCCAGATATGAGAAATCAAATATATTTCTGTAGCAAATTCTGACAGTTTTTTGAAGAATAAAACACAGCTGCTGTTATAATGCTAGGGAGAGCAATTCCTAATAACTAAACTCAATAAAATTAATTGAGAAGAAAAATCCAGTAAAAAATAAGTCTTCAATATTAATCAGTAAGGAAAAAAATTGTGTAACCTTGATGGAGAAGTTAATGTTGTCAGGTAGTTGTCCAATGCTGATTTCATGTTCTTCAACCTATGAGTTTCGAGATCATAAGGAAAGGCAGGCTCCTTGCACCAAGTTTAAGACTGGAGCTGCGGACAAGCCAGATGTACTGAGGCAAATTGTCATTGCTATTGTAGCAGGGATGGCTCAAGGGCTGGTGTTCCCAGGGTAAAGCAAGCTTGTTGACCTGTCTTTGGCCGTGCTGCCACTGGCAACTTCTGGAAGCACAGGATGGCCATGTGCTGTGTATCATCCTGATGGAAGGGCCTCTTGTAAGGTAATCCAGTGTTCCATGTAAGAGAAGACAATAGGGATAGGAAAATTGAGGATAGGGGTGATGCAGGCTTATAGAGTTTTAATTGAGATCCCTGGTGGCAAGGGAGATATGCAAGGAACAGAAGTGTTTCCTGCATCTCATGTTCCTATTTTGCTCTCTCCCTAAGACCTGTCACAGATCCCTTGACAAGGCAAGATCGCTTTCAAGGCAACACCGGTAACAAGCTGCGATATCGCAGTCCCATTGTAGTTGGGGCTTGAAGGGAGTTCTAGAGATGGTCTGGACGGAAGTTCTCAGGGATTATCTGCTGCTTCAAAGACTACTGCCTCTGCCATCTGTTTGCTTAGGTAAGCAGTTGTGGCCCTCAAGATTTTGTCCTGTGTTGCTCTGCTTTTACAGAGGGACACAGTGGATGCTCAGACACCAGATGCTTGAAAAGCAATATCTTCAGTGTTGCTGGAGTTCAAGAATACACAGTGGATAGTTTTTGATAATGCTATGTACTAGCTTTGTAACTTGTTATTTTACCCTTTTGGAGAAATAAAGGGGAATACAGTGCAATATAGAGCTTCAGCTATTTTCTGAAAGTCATTTGCTCTTTAACCCCAGACTTTTGAATTCACTGCACCTTCCTTTTCCTTCACAGCCACTTTCAGTTAGAGCCTGGTAAGCATACAGACTGTAGACTACCTAGGGAAATTGGTCTCTAAAAACATATGGCATTTCAACTTCAACAATGTCAGAATTATCATTTGACTGTAATGATGCTCATTTAATTAAGTGCAACCCGAAATTAAAAAAAGTTAATATGTAATTTAAAAAGTAGAGCATTCAAATTAGAAGGTCTATTTCTGTGTGGATTTAGGTACTATGGCATTTTTAATTACACTGCTGATATATAGAATGCTGCAGTCTTTAATTACATAACAATGTCATTTGTACACAGAACCTTTTTCTTTAAGAATAGATATGCTCTAAGGATTATTAGGAGTTCTAGGTATTAATGTGTGTGATCTCAGCTGGAGTTTGAAGAATGAATTGAAAGATGTTGGTTTCAAGTGAAGGGAGGGGAAGTAGGTGAGTGGGTCCATCAGATGGAACAGAAGATGAAGTCAAGTGCAAAGTAATTCAGTACTTCCTCTAGTGCAGCTGCTGAAGCACCTGATGTTGAGTCTTTCAGAATTTGAGACAGGTTTATGCTGAACTCATTTTTCTGAAAAGGCACAAGATACCACTAGGAAATCTTCAGGTTAATTAAGTTTTTTTGCTGTGGAATTATAATCTTATTTCCTGAGAAATTGCATGAGACTAATATAATGAGAAATTAGTTGTTACAGGCATGATATATTACTAGAAAACCAACCAAACCAAAAAACCCCACCAAATCAAATGACATAATCATCATTGTAAACTCCTTGGAAAGGCTTTTTCTGTTTGAGTTCAGAGAGGTGGAGAGTAGTGGAAAGCTATTAGAGCAGTACCGTTATTTGCATTAGAATACTGCATAAGTTTCAAATACTTTTCTGGAAATGGCTGTTGTTCACGTGGAAAAATGTTTTATTTTTCCCATTCTGTTTTTTTACACTTTTGTGAATCCATGCAAAATCATGTAATTATTCTTATATTTAAAATAAGTATGTGTGATATTGGTCTTCCCACCCTTGAGAGATTGACACGCAGAAGCCTTCAAATCCCAAATACTGTGATCTGCTTTTGAAAGAAATTTTGTGTTGTGATGTTGGTTTGTCTTTTGATACATATTTTTTTAACCTCCCCTTGCTTATCCCACTAGATGTGTGTATGTGACAGTGAGGGTGGCCAACTCCACAATTTCTGAAGTGACTGTAAGTAAAGCTTTTTCATGTTGCAAAAATTCTCACACCCACCTCTACTAACTCCTTCCCAGCAATTAATTCTGCCAGAATGTTCTCCCCACATAAATTTGTGTTCAACCTTCAATCTTATCACTGCTGCTCTTGAGAATTGTTCCCCCTCTCTTTTCCAGCATAGTGGGTGCAGTTGGAACTTCTTTCCACTTCTTCCTCAACTGCGCCTACTGCCCAGCCGTGCATCTCAGAAGAAGAGCTCCTCGACTTTCTCTCTCCTTCCTTCCAGCAGCTGGAGGGAATGGGACAAAGAAGGTCAGACCTCTTCCTTGCTTCAAACCCCAGGGATCTAAGAACCGTAAGTGTCTCAACAGGGTTTAAGAGCTATATATAGTATAGGTTTCTCTGTTTTCTTACAAAGATACTTGATGTATCACTTCTTCCATGTGAAGATGTGAACACTGTAGAGAGGGAAAGCAGCATCAAGTCCTAATGGGGAAATTTCAGTCCATACCATTCTAGCTACCTGCCTCCTCTCCTACCTGGCTAGTGGTCTAACCAGCCATGGTTAGCTCTAAATCTCTCATCTATGATCACTCATAATAGCCACAATTTTACACTTTTAGTTGTATTATAGCATTCCATGTCCCTCTTGCTGCTAGCGTTTACTCCAGTAACCAGCAGCCATCCTTGTGGCATTGGTGCCCAGTAATGTTCCTGTTGCTGTGGTGTCTTCCTCTCACTGTTGAGCTGAGGCAGGCCAGCATCCCGTGGGATGTTTTAAACTAGGGGAGATTTAGATTGGGGAAATTTCTCACTGTGAGGGCAGTGAGGCCCTGGCACAGTCTGCCCAGTGAAGTTGTTGTGCTCCATCCCTGGCGATGCTCAAGGCCTGGTTGGATAGAGCCTGGGCAGCTAGGCTGGTGGGTGGCAGCCCTGCTCATGACATGAGTTTGGGGCTGGGTGGGTTTAGCAGTCCCTTTGAATGCAAGCTGCTCTGTGACAATTTGTAATGTGGATAGGGGCGTTCAGTGAGTTGGGTAAGGAGAACCAATTCTGTGTGAGTGCAAAACTTTAGCTGGTAAACTTTGTGCATGATGGACATGAAACTCTGGTGACAATACTGCAGTTTGTTCTGAGTGCCTGCTTTTTAGGAGTAACCAAGTCCTTGAGAATAAGGCAAGGGGCCACACTTGAAGGCTGAGAAAAACGTGTTTTTTTGCTCCAGTATCGAATTTTGACAGAAATCGAGGTATGGCTTTAAACCAGAGATTGATCCGTGGGGAAAAGCATCTCGTGGAACAAACCTCGGCCGGTAGGAACCACACGAGAGATCCTTCCCCGGGCATCTCCCGTCGCGCTGAGGGGACACGGGGGCAGCGGGCGCGGCACGTGCTTGGGGAGGCGCTTCCCGGCGGCGCCCAGCCTCGGATCGGCAGCGCGGAGCCGCGGCCGCCCGCCCGCCCGCCCGCCGCACCATGCCGCCGCGGCTCCTCCTCTCCGCCTCCCGCGCGGGAGCGCGCCCCGTTCCCCTCCCCGGCTGCCTGCAGCAGCGGCGGCGCTGAGGGAGTTGCGCGGGCTCTGCCCGGCGCCTCCGATGTGGCGAGAAGCGATGATGGGGCGGAGGAGACGCCGTTACCTGCTGGAGCGGGCAGAGCAGGCGGGCGGCTGCGGGGCGGGCGGCGAGCAGTCCCGCTCCCGGGACTGGCTCTACGAGTCCTACTATTGCATGAGCCAGCAGCACCCGCTCATCGTCTTCCTACTCCTCATCGTGATGGGCGCCTGCCTGGCCCTGCTCGCCGTCTTCTTCGCCTCGGGGCTGGTAAGGGACGCGACGGGTGCCGGGGACGGGACGGAGCGCGGAGCCGCTGCGGGGCGAAGTTGGCGGCGGCGGTGGCGGCGGGGACCCCCCGGGCAAAGTTGGGCGCCCGGTGCGCGCGGGCGAGGCTGGAGGCGAAGGGAGCGGGAGGGAGCGGCGGGCGCTCCGAGTTTAATTCGCTTAATTCGCTGGCTCTGCTTCCTTCCAGCTGGCAGAGCGGCCAGCTGACCTCCTGCTTTTGCTGGCGGGGTTTAAATCTTCTCCCCAAGATACGGGTAGTCACGTTTGGATGGCAAGTAGGCAGCTGGCCGTTCTTTCCTTAATACCCCCCCTACAACGATTCAGTTCTCTAGCGTTTGACCCATTTTCTCGAGGGAGCCTTCGCTGCTCGGGGAGGCGAAGTTGGCTCTGCGCGGTGCCCCCCGCGCGGAGGCTGAGGGCTCCCGGCCCCAGGAAGGAGCGCGTCGCGGAGCCGCTGACAGCCGGCATCGCTGCTCTCGCATTGCAAGCCCGGCCGCTCTGCCCTTGTGCCGAGCGCGAGGGAGAGGCTGCAGAGGGCAGTAACATTCTTGCTCCTCACGGAGTTTTGCTGTCGGTAGTGATTAGGGGCTGCTTGCACAGCTGTGGGCTTCGGAAGTAGAGAACGAGGATTTGAGGGGTCTCGAGTTTTGGGTTTTCTTATTCCTATTTAGGCATTTGGTCTTCTGAGGAGCTTGATGTTTACTGAATACAGCTAACGGTCTGTAGGAGTGAGGACAAGTAGGTCAGGTATAGCCTGCTGCCTCTCCTAGAGGCATTGAACGTAACGCTCCTTGAACAGACAGAGAAACCTTCTTTTCTGCTTGTTTTGACCAAACTTTGGTCTTAAAATCTGTGGGAAGTGGTTGCAGGACTTGCTACACTTAGAGTTAATTGCCGACTTATTTCCTCTGGGTATTTGTCTTAATGTTTTCAGTGCTTTCTTTTGTAAGTGCTGCTCCTACTAAGTGCAGAACAGGTGTAAAACAGCTCAGGTGAAGCCATAATAATAGTAGTGGCTCCAAATTCGGTTCTTAATGCTTAGATGTTTCAGCTGTGGAGCTCTGTGTACCCAAATCCAAATTAAACCGTGTTTAATTAAAGTGCATTGGCCGGGGGACTTATCCATCAGGGCTGTGGAGGGACTAAGGATAGCAGTGGGAGTACAGCTAGGCTGAGGCATGGGCAGGTGTGAGAGGCACGCAGTACTAATTCCAGCCAAGGCAGCACAACTGAGGTTTGATAGCTCTTAGCACTGAATTTCAGCTCTTTTTGTCATGACACAACCTGTGGCTTGTTGTCACAAGTTGCACCTGCCTTTTTCATAATTCCATTTCTCAAAGTAAGTCAGTCATAGTAACAACATTGGCACAATGCTGGTTCAGAGGACTAGCTGAAAGTTCTGGAAACAAAACGAAGATCTAACTGCATCTTGCCATGCACAACAGAAAGAGTGAATTTTATAGTTCAGTCTGCATTTGGAATTCCAGACATACCGGAAAAAAAAAAAAAAAAAGCTTTTAGAACCTTTTTCCTGAGCCTTTATCTTCCTGTGGCTCACAACTGAGAGGGTGAGAGGAGAGAGAGGTGGGGTTTGTCCTTAAAGTTTTCAGTCAGTGGATGAGAGCGACTTCAGGCGCAGAGAGAGCTTGTCTGTGCTGACTTTCAGCCGCAGGATGTTGGGCAAAATCCCTTGGAGGCCTGCCCAGATGTTCACCTAAAAGCCTTTAATTATAGTCGAGCTCTAGTTGCATTTGGGATTGAAAATATTTCTAAAGGTTTTAGTTCTGTTTCTCCTGCATGTGGCTGAAGAACGCTCTTTTTGTACAGCTGTGGAACCTTGATTGAGTTTTTGTGCCTGATAATATGCAAGCGTCAAGCAGTTACGAGCATCTGAGCTAGGAAAGCCAGTGCTTCTATCCTTGTCTTTATTTTGCACATCTTGTACTTATGTGATTGCTTTGACAGAATATTTACTTCTGTAAAGGAGGCACAATGGAAGTGAATGGAAATAGTTCTGTGAAGATCTGTGCCATGCATTTGAAGTTAAAGGAAATCTTTCTCAACAGTTGTTTCCTTTAGATTTCGTACAAAGCAGTAAAGATTTTACTGAAAATTACTTAAGCCTGTTGTGGAAACAAAATTCCAAAGTGACTCACTGCAACACTTGATTCATATTTCTCACTTTTATTTCAAAGCACAGCTTAGGATGCAAAATGTGGGATTGAAAGTTGTTTGGAAAAAAATGGATATACATGAAAGATGAACCGTTTTTACTTTCTAGGCTTTCCTATGAGAAGATGAAACCAATGGAAGTGAGAGGTTTTCCTTCCACTTAATTTTTAATTCAGTTGTTAAAATATATCTTGGTGAGATCTGAATTTTCTTTTTTCTTTTTTTTTTTTTTTTAAATTCTATTTATCTATTTATTTATTTATTGAGGAGGAACAATGTCTGCTTAATGAATCCCCAACAGAGCCAACCACACCGGGATGCATTTCACTTACTCAGCTCTTTCAACCTGCCAGAATACCAGCTGTAGTCTTCCCGGTTTCAGATGAAAAATTTATAAAAGCTGTTGCAAAATTACAGTAAACAAGATTACTTACAAAGTGTGCCTGGAAATCAGATTACTTTTCTTTCAGGCAGCATACTGCTGTTGTCACTGAGACTGGTTTCTTGGGAGATTTTTGGTTTTGTTTGTTCCAGGAAAATAATGTGATTTTGATCTTTGGGATGAAGTGCTCTATCTCCTCAAACATTTGATACGAGACTCCTACAGCCTACCTGTAAGGATGACCATTCAAATTGTGGAGCTTTGCATAATGTAACGATAGTATCAGCCTTTGTATTTCCTGTGTCAAAGTATCCTCTGTATTTCTCAGTACCTGGCATGAACAGAAAACAGGCAAAATGAAATCAAGCTTCCATGTTTAGCTCCTTTAATCGATAAAGAGTAAATTATTTTCCCAAATCTGTGAATGCCTTCCAGTACTTAGAAATGCCAGATGTCAGGTTCATTTTCTGTCTGGTTACTGTCTTGCTCTTTTAATAATATGATGTGTAGAGCAAACTCATTATTTTCCTCCCTCATCCTTTTTAGTACTAAAAACGTCTCACCTTTTAGTGGTATCTAGAACAGTTATGTCTCTGGTCAAAACATATCTATGGTATCTGCAATTTATAGGAGAAAAAAGATTAAACTGACTAATATTTTTCTAAAATATGTAATGTTAAATATCAGCATATCTGAAATATCTGCTGTTGTGACGTTTTGTTTCTTATGCAGTTAGACAGAACTCTGGTTGAAAACAGGGTCGATGCCAAAATTGTACAATTTATTAGAACACTGTAACTTTCACAACTATAATACATACATGAAATACATATTTTCTAGACATAAAGACTTCCCTATGCTGTAGATACAGGCTTCAATAAAAGCAGTTCTGTAGTGTCTGAATCATTTAGCACTGCTAAGGACCTTGTGGTGAAATGAGACCCAAGTCTGTCAAGACTTTTTTTTCTGTTTTTCTGAAATTCAAGGGCCACCAATCTGCTGTGAGATACATAGTTCTTTCAGTCTGGTCAGTGGTCTTTGTTGAAACACTGCAAGCCTGAAGTGCAGGATTATATTATCAGTAGGTTTGTACCCTTATTTGCCTTCAGAATTCTTGCTGCTACATGTGACCCTGTGAAGGCTCTTAAGATGTGGTTGCTGATACGCTGTGGAGCGGAGCTGGAAAGTATTGGTGGTCTAGTGGAACATGTGTTGAGCATTCTTCCATGATGTGACGTTGGGATACATTCCCTCATCTCAAGCACTATGAAGTCACTTATTGTTAGCTGCCCAATTGTCTACCTGTCTTCCAACTCACTTGCACAGAAAGAAGAAGGTCAGAAGTCCTGTAAGCATCTCAGAGTGCCATTTTTTTGGGCCCATGATTAGAATGACAACAAATCCTCTCTTTCTTTGATGAGTCTAACTCTGTCTAAAAGAAATCCTTGTACTTCTGGCAAAAACTGGCCAATCAGCCAAACCTAGAACTCTTCCAGATTGCCATGATTAGAATCTCATCCTAAAATAGAGGGGGAAAAGTGTTCAAGTCCACGTGGAAAACACAGCTTAAAATAGCAGAAAGGAAAGACATGTTCATTCTCATCACAGTGTCCCAAGTGATGAGGTTTCTGCAGATGGGCATTTGCTGCGTGTTTCTGGTAGTGTACTTGTCAGTACTTTGGATCTAAAAATTTGTTCATCCACACCAGCAGGTCATCACAGTGGTTCTGTGGTGATGTTATACCCTGTTAATGAAGTGCTGTTATAACAAATTGTATAGAGTAATACAGCTGTGTTGTAGGTTCGCTCATAATAGAAATTTCAAGAAATCTTTTAGGATCAGCACTGTATAATTTATAGCACATTTGGTTCAAGAGCAACAAGTGTCTTCCCCAAATCCAAGAATACTCAAGCCTTTGAAAGTGTTCCTTGGAATCCCTGCAGACTAAAAGTAAGCCAAAGCATCTGCTATACTGTTTTCAAACCCCAGTATATCCGTTCCTACAAAAAAAGAAAACTAAGGCACAGCAAAGGTAATGAAAGAGCAAAATCCTCATGAGTTGAAGATCAAGCTGAAGGGGGGCTGTTTGCGTACTTGTGTCCACAAGTTATGCTATCTTAAGCTCATTCTGACAGATTAATGCAGCTATTAAGATGAAGAATTCAAAGCAAAAATTAATTTATTTATAACGTCTTCTCTTTCAGTAATTCCAGCTGTGAGCTTCCAGTTCTGCTTGAAAGTCTGCTGTATATTTAACTGTTCTGTGAGGGAATCCCATGTTTCAGGTTTTTCCTTATCTTTAGGCATTATAAAATCACAGTATATTTTCCAGGTATTGCTGCTGGCTGTCTGATACAGTCTCATGATTTGCTCTCCCTGCCCGTTATTTTCTCCAATAATATCTTTGTGTGACTTTTGTAACCAGTATTACCTCTTGAATTGGTCCCGTAAAGGTTGATGCTTCTTCCTATCTGAGTCAAGATTTACCTTGCTTTGTGTCTGGCCTAGTTCCTCTGTTCTATATCAGCCTGGGCTCTTGTTTCATTTATTAATGACGCTCCCAGTACATCTGTAGTTGCTTTTAATGCTGCTAAGAGCTTGTCTCATTTGCCAGTCTCTAAACATCCATCCTGATAATGAGGTGCCTGTGGCAACTTCTCTTCACCTAGCTTTGTATTATTCTTCATTTTGAATAACCTGAATACTGAGTAAGAGCTGGGTAAAAATATGGGTGTGGTACACTGACGCCACATTGAGCCTTGAACTGTAAGTTTACCAGGTGAAAGCTCCGTGGATACTCTATCAATGGAAAGCTGATTTAGGTCACCAGCTGTGACTCAAGTCATGGATCCACAATTCCTAATCATTACTGCAACTGACACAAGTGGCGACAGATAAACCGACTACAGCTGCTGTTTACTGAGGTGAAATGGGAATTAGGTGGTGGATGGGCCGTGATTTTCTGCTGTTTTTATCAGCATCGAGACAGGTGTGTTGATTCACAAATCGTCTATGGCAATTTCATGGTGGATTTGCCATGAACCAGTGAATATCCTTCTGGTTATCTTGCTTAAAACTTTTGAAATTGGTTTCAAGTTCCTTGTCATGGATGAAGCTATTTGACTCATTTATAGGAGTCTTAAAACTGTCATCAAGAAGGAAAATCAGTTTCTTAGGTTGAGTTTCATGGTCTCTTAGAGAAATTAGGTAGACATCCCAGCTGCAATGTTTCTGCTATGAATGGGAGTACTTCTTGTCATAATGATGGCATTCACTGGACTCATCCAGATTGCATGGAACATCACTCCAAGCTGATGGCAGTATGGACTTTTAAGTGGTCTGCAAATCTCTGGAGTGG
This sequence comes from Perdix hodgsoniae, assembly GCA_035772895.1. Lineage (NCBI taxonomy): Eukaryota > Metazoa > Chordata > Aves > Galliformes > Phasianidae > Perdix > Perdix hodgsoniae. The sequence goes on along the minus strand of JAPSGF010000095.1, from coordinate 966,795 downwards.
CTGGTCATGGGAAAAGCTGCAGCTGAGCACCCTTAATCTTTCATCCCGTGCTTAGTTCCCGGCAATAACCTGGTGGTGATCCCAGTTGCTGGCACAGTGGCTTCTATATATTTTAGTAAGAACTGAGTCAGGTCAACCCATATTGATATGTAAATAGGAGAATTTGTCAATTGATCAAACTTCTGCTTTTAGGGTTCTGGACCCTGAAATCAGAGAGTCAGCAGAGTTCTGTTCCCCTTTCCCTCACCTTATCTTTTTCTTGGATAATTATCTCTTGATCCTCCTAAAAAGAACAGCTCTACATATTTTCTGCTTTGGATGTTCTATTTTTATTTTTTAAATAAGTGATACCCAGACACTGAACCTTGTTTAGACTGTGCTGAAGGATCAAGAAACCACTGAACTGTCTGTGTGGAGGGGCATGAGGCAGTGTCTACGCTTACCTGCTCAGTTGTCTCTTTCTCCAGCTTGTATCAGAACATTTACTTAGTCTCATTCTCTAACCAGAATTATTTTGTTCTTAGTGATCTTTGCATCACTCTTTCTGGTGAGAGCGTGTTCCAGGCGGGGATTTGGGAAAAGCAGAGGAAGCAGCCCTCAGGTCTGCCGTCTCAGCATCTGCTCCTTCCACCATCCATGGTCTTAGTTCTGAGGTTTGTTTATCCAGAAGATGTGCTCCAAAGTGCTGGAGCAATGGCTTCTGGTTCTGCTCTCAGGGTTTGACTGACAGGCATGTGAGAGAGTGGAATATGTCCTTAGGGGAGTAAACTTTAAGCACTTTTTCTGTCATAAAAATAGCTGTGTTTAGGAAGTAATTGCCCAACCTTCGGAAAAGCGTGAAAAGTAATTACACAATGACGGTTGTGACTTCTCAATATTAAAACTATTTTTCATGTGACCTTTTAATGCTGATATGTAAAAGCTGTGGAATATTCTTGCAAAACGTGTTTTTAAAAGACCCACTGGAGAAATAAGCCTAAACCTACCTTTTTCTTTATTAAACAGACCTTTAAAATGTGCACTGTTTTCTCCTGTGTTGAAACTCATATGCTCCCTGGTTGAAATTCTGTGATTCTTACTTTTAAACAATTCCAATCTTGGCATTTGTTCTTGATTACGGCCAGATTCCCAGGCTACCAATTTGGGACTAAAGGGCAGGGGGCAAACTACCCTTCAGCTTCAGTTTGACAGTTACTATCCAAATACAGTTGTCACTACTGAATAGCTCAGAGTATGCCAGTATTTCCAAGTTCCAGGGATCTGTAAAGATTCGAGGAAGGGCATAACTTCACTTATAATATGTGCTACCGTACAGTTAAGCTGGGAAACACATGTAGTAAGGATTTTGAGAGCATCTTAAAAGATCTAAAGAAACTAAGTTATTAAACCACGTTTATGGAGGTGAATTCAGAATCAATATGTGCAGAAATGCAGCATGCAAGGAAGATATGTTGATCACTACTCTTACTTTAAAAATAGTCTGAGTGATGTGCATAGACGCCGGTTAGCCCTGGAGCCTGAAATAATTGCTTTCATCAAAATACGAACTTCTACTCACTTTGCTGCTTATTGCCTCAACTCTCTTCTGCAAGGTACACTTGAGGGGTAAAACATAATTAACTGTCATTGCTCTCTGGGATGTGGCTTATCTTCTGTGCTTGCCAGAGTCATTGTGTAGGACAATTTTATAAGCGCAGGCTGCAGCCACCAGTAATTGTCTTGTTTTTCACAGGCCAGTAAATGAGTTAGGGGGGAAGGCAACTTTTGATTATCCCCAGCCTGAGAGAAGATTGAGGTGGTGCAAGGTGGCTGAAAGGCATGATGGCCCAGTTCAAGTTCCCTGGCCCCCTGGAGGCCCTCTGAAGCCCATCTTATTTAATAAAAAGTTGTAAGCACTGACAGATTGGTTATGGTGTAGTTAATAGGATGAGAGATTACGAATCAGTGAAAACTAAAGAGAGAGAAAACTGCCAATGAGGTAAGAGAGAATTTAAAAGAAAAAATAAGAAAAGCTGCTTACCACTGGGGTTGGATGCGTGGGGTTTATGCAGGACATGTTTATCTGTATAAAACACTTAAGTACCAGGAACTGCTTCTGTTAATTATGTTTCTGATTGTGATAGGTGTCTGTCCTGTATTCCCATCCATGTAGGAGAGGTCCTAGGCTTGTGGTACTCTATGTATTTTCATGCGGGTTATTCAAGTGGTTGACACTCCTTGTTGGTCTGGATGGATGCTACCTTTAAATATCATAAGAGCTATTTCAATGGAGAGCTGTGTTTGCTCCATGCAGAGAAAAGAAAAATTGAAAGCAAACATTATTCCAATATCTGTCCACTGTGTTGCAGCTTTGACCCTCACAAACATATTTTTTTACTTCTTTTCTTTTCACTTTGGAGTGGTGGCAGTGGGAGGACCAGAACTGCTGGCAGTATTCATGATGCACTCAGGTAGCATTATGATGTTCTTGCTTGTTTATTCTTCTACTAATGTTCTGGGGTTTGGGTTGCTTTTTAACTCCTTGTGAGCACAGAAGTGATGTTTTCATGGGCTTTCCTACTATAAGTGTCAAATATCTCAGTTTCAAAATATTAATAGTCAACCAAGAGCCTATTATCAAGTGTACAGAATTATACTTGGGGCACTTTTGGGTGAAGGGTACATGTCTTTACAGTTTCCGCTCTTTCTTCCATAAATCCAGTTGGTCCTTTCTACAGAACCCTATCTTCTTCTGATTTTTGTTTTATTTCTGTGATTATTATTATTATTTTCTTTTTGCCTGTAGATCTCAACACTTATCTTTAGTTTGAGACAGACCCTTTGATGTGCGATGTATTCTGCAATGAGAACAACCCCATGATGTACACTTTTTTTTTTGAAGTCCCACTACAGTTTGATCTCTCCATTCTCTTTAACACCTGCATCATCTGTTTGCTTGTGTCTTCTTTATCAGGCTTCCCGCTCCTGATTAAGATTTAAAATGAACTTGCTACTTATTTTTTCCCCTCTGAAAAATGATATCTCAAATTCTTTTATTGGCAGATATTATCGAGTTTCTGGCTTTGTTTTGATTTTTCTCAAGTCATTTTGGGGAAATGATTAGCTTTTGGTTTGAGCATCTGATTTTTATAGCCATCTATGAAGATCTTAATCTGTAAACTCCTAGCTTTGCCTTTCAGTTTTAGTGTTCAAGTTTTGTTTGTTCTTCAGTTCTTCAGTGTTACAAGGCAGCTTCTCAACAGTAACATTTTATGACCCAGGCTCTTCCTACTTCTTGAGATCAGATGAGTGTTTTCCCTTTCTTTGTGTGACTGTTTCTTTGTTGTTATTGTTTGTTTTTTCCAGCTCTTCCATGAGCCAGACCTAAACAAGTGTCTTAGCTTCTGTCTGCTGATGTGATCCTTAGCCAATCTGGCTGAGAGTCACTGAAGTATCCCGTTACCTGTTGTGTTTTCTTACTTGGCAGCCTGTCTTTACCTCTGTATTTCATGAAATCTCATATAGTTTCCATCCTGATTGGATATTAGTCTTTGCTGTTCAGCTTAGTGTTTTGATTCATAGGGACTTAATGTTATTTATTGATGCTCCTAGATGATTGTGTTTTAGCTTTCTTCAGTCCCTGTGGAAATATAACTTTTTGTCTTTATTTTTTTTTTTTTTTTACACTTTTGATCCAGAGCAGCAATATTCTACTGAAGGTCTTTTTTTCCACCGAGTTTTCAGTAGCGCTATTCTGAAAATAATACCATTTAGCGACAGGCATTTTATTTTTTTCATGTCTTTCTTAGGCTTTTAATGTTTATACAGAAATGTGTATACTTTCACATGCCTGTTTCATTTCTCTGCAAACTTTAAAAAGAGAATCTGTCTGTTATGGCTTTTTTTGCCATTTCTCTCCTGTGTAAGTTTAATAAACTTTTGTCCTCTGTAGCTGGGAGTTACAGATCTCCACAATTATTACTTCTCTTAAATCATGTAGAATCATAGAATCACAAAGGTCAGAAAAGACCTCCAAGATCATCTAGTCCCATCTACCACCAGTATTTCCCCACTAAACCATGTACCTCAGTACAACATCTAAATGTTTCTTAGACGCCTCCAGGGACAGTGACTCAGCCACCTTCCTGGGCAGCTCATTCCAGTGCCTGACCACTCTTTTTGAGAAGAACCTTTTCCTAATTTACTATGTCCTTGTAACTTCTTCAGTTTGAATGATTTCCTGTGACCTTTGAAGTGCCAGTAAACTCATTCTTTTCTGATTTAGGTTAAATTTAGCTACCTCCCAAGTGCACCTTCCATGTACCTAAAGATTCCTTGATTTCTTCAAATTGTCTTTTAAATTAATTTTCTTAGCTGCTTATTGAACCTAGGCTTGTCAACATTTGTTTTAGGAACACTGATGAGAGAGCTACTACAGTCTTCTACTTCTCCACTAGTGACCAATACTTTGCCTTCAGGACTTTTCTCCTAGCCTTCCTTATGTTAATATTATTTGCACAGGCCATAGCCTTTGACCATTCCTCAGTACCTCTGGAGATCCCATCCAAACCCTCTGTGAGGTCTGATGTTTTTGCGTTAAGCAGAGAAGCCTGTGTTCTCTGGTATTTTAGATTTTGTGCTTCTGATCATCACTGTTACAACACTGAAGTAGATGAGCTTCCCTCATTCCTAATTGGGCAGTAGGAATAATTTGGGTTCATTTGTTTTGTGCTAAGCAAGGGAGAAGGTGAACAGCTAAACTCACTAAGAACTCACATGCCAAAAGTGCTTGATACTACAGTCAGTAACATAGGTGATCACAGGGGTATTCCCAGGATGTAAATGGTTGGTCATTTTACTATCACTATTACTGTCCTTGTTCCAGCCTGGGCAGATGGTGTGAAGACAAAAATGGTTCCTGTTCATTTCACAAGTATTGTTGCATTGGTGCAAAATGCTGAGCTTGTCATAAGGAGAGATTTTATAGTACACATTGTTCACTATTTGGAAGTTTGAGGAAATGATCAGTGTCACCTGAAGGATCTGAATGAAGTATTGCTATACTGATAATGTCCCAGTATACTGGCAAATAGAAAATGATTTAGAATCTGGCCATGAATTTAGAACTGTTTCTTGTAGGTTACATATAAGTGTGTGCAGCAGCTTGGAAGCTATAATGACAATCTAAATTTCACTATGCACGTGATATGCAGACTGCTGGTCTGATTGCTGGCAGGCGAGTAGTCAGATATCAGTGTCTGCTAACAGCAGGTGCAGAATGTAGTTCTGACTCATTAATGGGGAAGTGAATTTCTCAAGACAATAATCTCCATGAAGAAACTGGATGTTGAGCCTGATGTTGTTATCATTGATATACCAAGCCGAAGAGGGAATGTTGAATCAGAGGGAGAAATCACTTGGTGAAAATCAAGCACTTTGTCAACATAAAAGTCAGGACAGTTTGATTAAAAAGTACAGTTCAATTAATTTGGTGCTAATGTCCATGAACATGCTGCGGAAAGCTCAGTAAAAGATTAATCAACTAAAATATAAAGGCACATGAGAAAGCTTCTAACCAGGAAGGTAAGAAAGAAGCACAATCAAAGTTTTGAGTTATGAAAGATAAAAGTAGATGTGAAAGACAGAAAAGTTTTTCTTAGTTGTGTATCCAGAAAATACCATGCAGGCTTGGAAATGGCTTCTGGCCTTAAAGGCAAATCATCATTTCTGGAGTGAAGATGGTCTCATAGTGATGAAATCGATGGAAAAAAATTCTGCAGTGGTCAGTGCAAACTTTTCAGTTGTCCTAAATGATGACATTCTAAATGAAGCTGTACAGCTCCTTGGCTGGGAGCAGCAGCGTCTCCCAGTAAAATGGGGATTTTTCCAGCTGCCTAGCATATGACACACTGCAGTCAGCTGTAAGCAAGTTCACTAAAATATAAAAATACAGGATAAAAGTTACAAGCACCCAGGAGATTTTTGTATCTTTATCTTTGGAGAGAAATATTTCTTGAAGTGGTAGAGAACTGAAATGCTGTGTACTTCTATGAAGAGAAAGGTGATGACATCTTCTGAAAATCATTGTAGTTCTCATTCTCACAAGACTTGTAAAAGATTTTGCAGGAAAAAATGCCCAATTTTTGCTACAGAGGTAACCGAACAGATTCCTGCAGTCAGCCTGCTTAAATGAAGATGTCCTACTTTGTTAAGGAGTTGGGTGAGCTAATGGTCCTTCAGGCCTTTTTTTAAATTTTTTTAAATGCTCAATACTTTTTACAGTAGTTATATGGAAACTTACATAGTTTCAGTGTTTAAAGACTCAGTGCTCACTTTTATGTGTTATTTTATCATTTAGAAGCATTTTACTGATCTCAGCAAAAAGCCATTTTAGTAATGATTTAGTATAGTAAATGGTTTGAATTAATTCTGACTAAGCATGCGGTATTTCAGATCTCAGCAGGGGTCTGCTGTCTGTAGACTGGTGTCAAATTCCATTAGATGACAAGAATGAAGAAAAAAGCACCAGAAGAATGGGAGAGAGGATGGGAGGGGATTTTATGCTGAGACTGTTATTGTAAATGCTTGTTTGTTCATTTTTATAGGGTGCTTCATCTAGTTGTGTGGCTTATATAAAAGAATGAATTGCTCTACAGCAGCTCTGCTGTTTAAAATTAAACAGAAGGCACACTGTGATTTGGAAGGGGAGGGAACAAAATGGGGAATGAGAGAAAGTTGTAGTTTTTGGAAAGATCAGTGAAAGTGATTCAGATTTCAGAGATGATAACAATATTATTACATATTTATGCATTTATGGAGGTTAGAACAATTTGTAACGGTAGACTTTTTAATTTCTTCAGTGATTGAAAGGCATCAAGACAGCAAACACTCAGGAATATAGAGCTGTCAGGCAAGATCCATGTATTGTAGGCCTAGCCATTATGTTTGAAAGTGTCATGCTGATATTTTAATTCCATTACCTCTGGTGTATTTTAATTTCTGTGAGTAGCAATAAAAAAGAAGGAAAGTGTTTTGTGTGGGTTCTTTTTCCATCCTTCGGAAATAGGGAAACAGAACATTTAATTATCGGGAATTGTCCTTGTACCTGACGTCATCTTGTAACTTGCTAAACACACTGATAATTGCAAATACTGATAGAGACGTTCCAAGCTCTAAATGTCCTCCTCTTTGAACATTTCACTTCTTTAGAATAATAGAAAAATACTGTTGAAAGTAATTTTAGAATAAATTCCTGTGTCAGGCAGCCTGCCTCCGTTGGCCTAAAACTAGCACATATTTTACAGGCAGTACTGGGAAAAGTCCCCTGTATGTGTTGAGGCTTTCCAGAATGAATTAAAGTTGCAGTAAATGTTTTCTCATATGTATACTTTAATTGCCTTCAGCTTACCCTATTCTATCATTAAATTCATCCTTTACTTTAGATAAAAGATGTGTATGGTAACATGTAAGCACCCTGGGCTTTTAGAAACTGTGGCTTAGTTGTCGGCTCAGATAGGTAAAGTCCCACTGAAGCCAGGGAGTCTGCTTTCATATACGTGGAATGAGGAACTGATGTAACTGGGATCTATTTTTTATTTCTTTTACTGCATATATTTAAATCAAACCAAAACTTCAAAACTTTGCAGTAGGCAATCAAAGAAAGGAGGGTAATAGGGATAACATTTACATTTAGTGATCAAAATGGCTCATCTAAGTGTTGAGGTTGGTTTACATTTAAAAAAAAAAATAAAAAAAATTGGGGGGGGGATTATCTTGTAACAAAGAACAAAATTTTGATAGATTGATCTAATGATAGAATATGTAGATGTGTAACTGTGTATTGTATACATGTGCTGTAAACTGAAAGCTGTATGTTATTCACTAGTTGTAAAATGAGCTCATCCTAGAAAGCAATATGTACCCATACATGACTGAAATGGAGAAGCATATTGTCAAATTCATGGTAGATCATTAATTGATTGATTGTTATTGTGTTATGAATTTGATGTTATCAAATTTGACATCATTTAAGTCCGAATTTCTTGGCTTTCTTCAGGATGGTGTGGGTTCATCTTCTTGGCTGCAACCTTGATTGTATGATGGACAGTGCTGTCATGTCCCACCCCTGAGGGGAGGAAAGGAGTGACATTGGAAAGGAAGGGTCTCACCTCTCAGTGTGTACAGGAGTTTTGCAGTCCTGCCTGGAAGTGCAGGAGTGAAACAGTTTAATTAAATGCTTTTGATGAAATCTGGGCTGAAACTATCATGACATTCACTGAAACAAGCTTCAGGGATGGGGATGAACAAAACTCCATTTATTATTAGGGAATCATACACAGAAGAAGGTAAGGTAACTCAAATGTTTTAAAGGTGAGAAAGGCAAGTGTTAGTTCTGAAAAGCACTACTGTCTTTCTCTTTGGCTCTGTGGTGATAGCTGAGGTACAGGAACCGTCAGCCTGCCCGATCAGAGAGAGATAGGCTCTCATAGCTGTGTTTCCACCAGTTTCCAGCAGCCAGGGAGTTTGCTGCTCTGCTTTAGGAGCCATATGGCTGATGGCTAATGGCATGAGCCATATGGTATATCAGCTAATGAGCTTGGCAGAAAGTCGATCAATTCCTCTCCTGTCCTGTCAAAGTCCAGAGTCTGCTTTGGTTATGTGTATGCCTGAGCTCGTGGCTCCTGCCCGGTGTGGTGCTGACCGGAGGCGTGGGGACACTTGTGGCAGTGGGTGAGCACTCTGGTGGCAGCTGACAAGCATGGAACCATGCAGAGCAGACACAGCAAGGTCACGAACAGCAGGGGAAGGATGTGAAAGAGTGCTACAGCACTTGTCTCATATAGATTCTGGTTTGTATAGTTTGTCTTTTACGAGGAAAACAAAAAAATGCTGAAACAGTTTTTTTTTTATTTATTTATGCACTACCTGTAGAAAGTTTTATATAAGTGAGAAAGAAAGCCCACAAAATATAAAATGTTAAGTATTTAAGCTGACAAGCTACCAGTGGGCAAAAAGTATCAGAAGAAAGGCATTACAAAACTGGGAGAAAATCAGTTGAAATCAGTGTTGAAAAATGATCAAATAGACACTTTCAGATTGTCCCTGTGATTTCAGCAACAGGAGGAGTTGAAGCATTTCTGCATACAGTATGACTTGTGGAAGCTATTATACTGCTGCAACAGCAGCATTTGGGGCCTTTTGCAATCCTTTTTTTTTTTTTTTTTTGCTAAAAATTGCTGCTAGAACTCCTAACAGCTGCATGAATGAATGAAGGTTATACAACCAACCTTTGATACAGTGCTGTGGTACTTAACCACTGATGCTTTGGAACAAGTACAGCAATAAATATTTTTTTAATATTTCTAGCACTAGATGATTTAAACATGTTAGTGTAGTAACTTTTATATAAGTTCTGTAAATAAATTTACTTCTGCTTTATTCTGAATCTCTTTTTGAGGTGCGTTCCAGCCATTACATTGCATGTTGCCTGCGCATTTCAAAGTAAGCACTTCCTAGGAAAAAAATGATGCATATAACCTGTAACCCATCCATCCAGCTGAGCAATTCAAAAAGCAGTAAGATAGATAGTACCTGATAGATATTGCTGTCAAAAAAATTAGACTCTAATGGACTTAGGGACAACATAGGCAATCTGGGAGGTGTTTAGACAGCTGCATTCTTCAGTGGAGATTCTTCAGTTTAACCTGCTAACCATACTGACTGCAGAGATCTTGTGAATTCAGGAGCAGAAAAGCTTGTGCCCCTTTCTTCAGATTGGATTTGCCTTGCCTTTTAATTCACTCAGTCGTTCATGCCTACTAGATTACTGCTGTGTGAGTTAGTTTTCACAATCTACTTCAACTAATATATAACTCAATTTAAGAAAAGAAGTATTAGGGTGGCTAATGGTTATTTATGAAGTTAATCCAAATTACAGCTGCTTACATTGACAGAAATCCTGTTTTGATTCGTATCGCTTGACATTTGATTGATATTCCCGTGTCTTTCTGATATATCAGTGCACCATCAGTTAAGAGTATCTTACTCTTGTCTGACCTTTAAGTACATCGGTTTTTAACTTCCTTTTCATTTTCCTTTGTTTTCAGGAAATTGAAGACCACGTGGCATTTTTAATAACTGTTCCAACAGCCCTAGCAATTTTTTTTGCTATATTTATCCTTGTATGCTTAGAGCCTGTCTTTAAGAAGCTGCTCCGTGTATTTTCGTTGGTGGTCTGGGTATGTCTTGTTGCCATGGGATATCTCTTTATGTGTTTCGGAGGAATCATCTGTCCCTGGGACCAGGTAAGATTGTCATTATTATTAATTTTATTTCTACTGGCTGGATTTCTAGGAGCCATACTCAGCAAAAGCATCAACATTAGCTTCTGTGGGACATCTCATGAAAAGTTTTTGTGACCAAGTGTTTCTGTGCTAAGATTTCCTGCAACTATTTCATTGATTTCAGTCCCCCTAACTTCCTTTTGTGGTGAACATTTGATTCCAGTGACCAATTAGCATGTTGGAAGCGGGAGTTTTGTTCAAATCTGCTGATGCTGTTTTCAGCTTAGAGGTGAGAGCTTTCTGTTCAGTGGTCTTCAAGACCATGTAGCAACGTTTGAGAAAGAGTGATTGATAACTTCCTTACTTATCTAAGGAAATACATAAGTACAGAAACAGGGAATTACCATTTCGTTAAAAAGAAAAAAAAAATGTAGGGAAGACAAAGCAAAGTGTAGTTGCCTCTTAATTGCAGCATTTCTGAAATATTGGTAAATATGTGATATCCAGAGCTGTACCTGATAGATTCTTTGGATTTATGCTAGATCCTTTTCCTTTCCTGCATTTTCTCAACATGGAAATGCTGTTGATGTAATGATCACTGCAAACCTCTCTATAGGATGGAAAAAATTCTTTACATATGCAAACGTGTCCCCTGAAAATTCTGTGTTGAGTGCAAGTATAGTGTAAGACTTAAATTGTAATAGTCTATCTATAGTTCTTTCTAGGCCTTTATCTTGAATCAATTTATCTGACTTTCTATTTGCAACTTGCAAAGACTTATGCAAATATTGAACTTTAAGTATGCAACTGATTCCTATAACATCGTTGATTCAAGTGATTTAAATTGCTGATGTATGTAGATAATATTAGTTTTGGTGCCCTCATCTGTGTGACTGACTTCTGTATTTTTGTTTTCTTGGAAGTTTCAGAGATTAATTTTCCATGAATCTCCTTTCTTGTTCTTCCTTTTTTTTTTTTTTTTAATAAGTATTTGGAGCTACCAAACCAGGCCACATTTGAAAGTGATAAAAAGCAAGCCTAATCGTGTTATATTTTTTTCTAGATACCCATTTCACCATGGGTGTCTCTGTATCTTTGTGATATCAACGCTAGGTATTTCACTTGGCCTTACTTTGTTGATTTATTTATTGCCAGCTGTGAGATGTCATGCTAGAATATTTCAAGCATTTAAGCTTAGATACTATTATATAGTTAGCCATATTACCTTTTCATTGCAGATTTTATGGGCTTTAATCTTGTTATTTGAAAGACATGGTAATGATTTTCAAAAGCATGTGGCATGAAAGATATCTAAAATGGATTCTGCTGTTGCTGTCCTGGTGTTTTCTTTAGTCTGCCAAGGAGGTTTGTTCTACCGTGCTTCTTTGTTAGCAAACTGTAGGAATTTCCATAACATCATGATGATTGGATTGACCATCTACAGCAGGAAAGGCTTCAGGGCTCTTGGGAAAGACACAGTCCTTTAGCAGTTTGCTAGGACACAAGGAGTCAGATGCTTTGATCTTCTCCTTGGTTGACGTGCAAGGGGTTCTTGGGAAGAGGATCTGAAAGCAAGCAGCGTTAGCTGATCTGCCCAAAGCAGCAGCTGTCTCACTTAGTAGACAGGACTTTTCCAAACAAGGTACAGCAGCCTTTGACCACTTCAAGAAGTTGCTGCCTCAGAATAAGGTTTTTTTTTTTTCTTTGGAATAGCAGTGCTGTTTTGGTGATGCTGTTGGTACACTTTTACCTACTGTCAGTTAAGAGTAAACTACAGAAATATGGAAATCTTTCTGGGAGTTTGACATCACACAAAGCAGGCTGATCCCACATTTGATGGAAAAAAAGCAGCTAGTGGTACTGCTGCGCAGTCCTGTAGTGTTGGTGTTTTGATTGCTCTGCATCAGGAATACGTAGGTCAGTAATAGATGTTCTGCCCTATAATTATCATGAAAGCAAATCTGAAAAAATCCTTCCTCTGATGGAGGATTGATGATGACTGACAGATTCTTTCTTAAAGGTTTACATTTTGTGAATTTAAAACACATTTTACTTTGTTTAGGGTCTTTTTCTAGTTCCTCTATGCTGCTTGTGAGAGAAAAGAAATTGACATAAAATTTAAATTAATTCTGTTTCAGATACGTCTTTGTCACAATAACTAATTGGAAAATGATCAAAACACTAATTAAAAAAAAAAAAACAACGTTCATGCACCAAGGTACTTCACTTTCATTTTCTTCCAACTACAAGCTAAGTTTATTCTTGTCTAGCGGGGTTTAAAAATACTCTTTTCAGCACATCTTTCATGTCTTCCAAATCCTGAGCTTGTAAAAAAGATGGAATTTCTTAATTGTACTGGTAAACAGTTAAAAGATAAATATTCCGCATACCGTAGTTTATAGAAAGAATGTGTTTTTCTTTCACTTGTGTACAAACCTTTTCCCTTTGAAAGGTAACTGCATCATTTATGTTTTGGCTTGATGATTTTAGTATTCCTTTTGGCTGTTTTTACGTGCTAAATGCCAATTTTCTCTGTTAGAAAAACCTCAGGTGTGAACTTTTGCAGCTTTTGTTTACAATAAAAATACCACTTCAGAGAGAGTATTTTTGTTATGAATTCAATATATATTTAATGTGGAACAGCTCCCTCTGTGCCTGCAGGCACATAGCTCAAATAACTTCCATGAAAAATGGGGAATTGAAAATGAAGCGGGCTGGTCAGTGCTGGTGTTTTTGTGTCAGTCCTGTGGGCTGGTATGAAATAAGTGCAAATCATAATTGGTTTCAGCTTGCTTTTGTTGTCCCTGCAGACTGCTTTTATCTGCATTTCCTCATCTCTTGTTCAGCCACAGCTACAGCTTCAGAGAGAAAGCCATTATTGGGTGTGTGGATCTGGTGGTGTTGGGAATGGGGTGCAGGCGGCTGCAGGCTCTTACTTTGTCCCTCAAGCCTGTCTGCAAGCCCTGTGTTGGCCCCATAATTGCCTGCTGAGCCTTAGCCAAAGGCTGGAGCTGGCATTTAGCTGCACGAGCATCATCAAACCCATCCACCAGAGGAGACAAACTGCAAGATTGTTTGCATTATTAATCTTTCCAGATAGCTTAACTCCTCAGTTACCCTGAGCTCTCCTCCTCCTTATGGATGATTGCAGACAAGCCAAGTGCATTGGAAAGGAAACGGAAAACACCACCTACATGAAAAGCACCACTTACTTGGAAAAATTTGGACAGTGGTAGCAAATACCCTTCTCATCTGACAAACTATCACTACAGAAGTGTGGCAGTTCCCTCTCATTGACCTGGTGGCTCAGGAAACTGGGATGTTTTGATGGGGCCTATATGGATGAGACTGACTTGTAAGTGGAGGAAGACTGGACTGTCTGAGATGAGAGGATGTCTGTAAGAGAGGTCTGGCAGGAAGCACAGGGCATTTCCCTGTGATGGATAGGAAAGAAGCAAAGCAAAGGAAGTCATGTAATGCCTGAGAGACAGCAGTTATCTGCTGGCAGGTCTTTCCAAATCTAAGGTCTGAGTAATAATGCATGGGGCTGGCTTCTGTGTGGAAAGACCCAGGGAAGATGTTTAGAAAGATCTGTGCCAAAGTCAATGGATGATATGTTTGGTGGAAAGTGAAAACACAAGTTGGACAAGCTGAGGAAGAAGTGCTAGTGGAAGACAGTGATTTTGTCATATCAGGACTTTTATTTACTGATGGAAAAGTTCAACTTTCTAACAAACAAAAATCCAGTATCCATCTGTAAAGTATATGCCAGGGGATGAATTTAGTTTTGTTTCCTCTCGATTCACTGGCAGTGCAGTTATTGTACAGTGGTTGTTTTTCCATTCCATGTCATCTTCTGACACATCTAATACTTCCTCAGTCTTTTATACAGGACGTGTGTAAATATGTCAAGGGGTGAGAAGAGCTCTTCAGGCACACAGTGGATGATTTAAAAAAAAAAAAAAAAAGAGTAATTACACAACATTATACTGGTCTAATGAATTCTATCATTGCTGGATTTTGGTATTCAATTCTAGTTATAAATGTGTTTGCACAGCCCAGGCACCAGATGTGATCCTCCTTGTCTATATTCAGTTACAGCACAAAAATTACTACAAATTACTTCAAGCGAGATTTGACACTTCTGATTTACAAAAAAAAAAAAAAAAAAAAAAAAAAAAAGATCTATGTAGCCCTGTGCTTAGAATATGTTTGGCTATTTTATTCTAATTCTAGTTTTTGAGCTGAATCTAAAGCTTCTTTGTTTTGTTTTAATGTGTGAGTAGAATAGAACAGTTCAGTTGGAAGGACCTACAGAGATCATCTAGTATGATGGCCTGACCACGTCAGGGCTCAGCAAAAGTTAAAGCATATTGATGAGGGCATTGTCCAAAAGTTTCTTAAACAGACGCGGGGCAGCAAGCACCTCTCCAGGAAGCCTGTTCCAGTGTTCAATCCTCTCCATCATGATAAAGATTTTTTTCCTAATTTCCAGCCTGATGTTCCCCAGCTTGTACTTGCACTGTTCCCACACATCCTGGTATTGGTGACCAAGAGCAGAGCCCGGCACACTTCTCTGCTTCCCTTCCTCAAGCAGCAATGAGGCCTCCTCTCAGTCTTCTCTAGGCTAGACAGTCTAATCCTCCTCATCCTCTCCTCAGAGGAGTTACTGTAATTGAATGTTATGCAGGAGGAGTTGTTGTAGAGTGGTTGAATTCCAGCCTCAGAGCATCACTTGTGTAAGAAATCTAGGCCAGATTTGCAGAAAATTCTCATTTTCTTTGATACTTTCCTGGTATCTGGGATAGAAGCCTGCACAGCAGATCTTCTGTGGACAGTCATGGTAATTAGCTCCTGTGTTAAGCCAAGGGGCTGCAGTCTGTCTGGGGGCTCCTGAGGCAATATGGCTTCTGCATTTCTGAGGGAGGACTTAGAGCTGTGTTTGGAGGTGAGCAAAGCCAAGGATGCAGAACTGGAGAGGAGTGTGTGGGAGATTGGAGCTTTTGGAAGACAGCTGTATCTGTGGCAAACCGGATGAGTTCATGGAAAATAAAGAATTTTGTACAAAATTGTCCAGGGTCTTATTTCTACATCTTGCTTGGGACCTGCATTGTCTGAAGTTAGCCCTGATATAAATTACTATTAAAATGTGCACTTAAGTGGTGCCAGAGCAGTTAGATGTTTGAGAAGGGGATCAGGATGGATGCCAGGGAAGTTCCTGCAGCACAGGAAAGCACGGATGAATTATTGTGAACCTTGCAGAGGTCTCAGGATCTGGAGTATGGAGGAGACTTACAATTTTTTCAAGTTGAAGGAGAATCAGATTATTCAGGAATGAATATCTTAAGCAAAGATCTGAATCTTGAAGGAACGTGGTTCGGTACCTTGCAGTGTGAACAGTCACCTGGTAAAGGACCAGGTGGTTTGTTTCAAAGTATGAAGTACTGGGTAGCAGTTGATGCTGTGCTGTAAGAGCAGGTGTGGGAGAAGATGAAGAAACCCAGAATCCCCAAGTACAAGCCAATTTTGGGGGGTCATGTTAGATGAAGGAGAAGAACAGATGATTTTTATCTTAATATTCTTTTTTGTTGGTTTTTTTTTTTTTTTGGAGAAGACATATGAAGTTACAGGCTAAATATAAGGACATTTTAATGTGTTTATCAAATTCTGGTGTGACTATATCTGTACATAAGACAGGAAAAAGCTGAGCTACTAGAGACCTGCCAGCTTGTCATTCAAATCAGTAGTGTAGTAAATTAATATAGCAAAATAATGTGTAGAGCCTTTGAAGACCTTGCTAGCATAGCTAATGTGCCATTGTTATCCTTTGGTATGTGTTGGCAGTGTGTTCTGATAGCTGTTCAGGGAAAGAAAACTGATTTATCTTAAGTAGGAAAAGCTGTTCTGTTTTATTATTATTATTTATTTATTTATTTATTTATTAAAAAAACATCTGTTGTGGTGCCAAATGGAAAAGATGAAGCAAAACTGGAGGAGATGGGAGTTATTAAAATTATTGTAAATATAGGTGGAGGGAGATGCAACTGGAGTGACTTCAAAGAGCATCAGGCCTGAGCAAAATTGCTGGTTCAATTTCTTGGGGTGCTCTCTGAAGAATGATTCCCTTTACTAATGCTTTCTACCAGTTACGGGGCAACAGAATGTCTCTGCTATAATGAAGATGGTTGATGGCACAGTTAAGAGTCCTGCAAAAGAGTGGGATGTTATAGGGCAAGAACAGAATGACCTTGAAGACTAAAATAATAGCAACTAGATTAAATTTAATAATACAAAGTACTAGGTGGGCCTGCATTTGGGAACTAGCAGCAGAAAATTCAGCTGTGAGCCAAGAAATCATCAGTAGAAAATGAGCAGGAATAGCAGAATGAAGAGGAGGTGCATGAAAAGGTCACTGCATCACTGGGGTAGCAGAATCAGTTACAAAGACAAGGGATTCAGATCAGGTGAGGTTTCACTGGTGCCTTGATCACTATGCACATTTTTGGTCATCTGTGTTCAAAAGGATACACTGAAGCTGAAACAAATGCAGCGAGTGAGATCAACAGGAGAAAGAAGAGAGCCCATTTTGTGCGGGAAATTTGACAGTTATAGAGGAGGAGGAGAAGAGAGGAACACTGAGAGTGATGTGACTGCCATCTACAGATGATACATTTACAGATAATGCCACTAGGGCACTGAGTACATCCTGGGGTCTACTGAATTAGTCTAAATGGCGATTTACTTTGCATCTTAAGTGAAAAATATTAAAACTAAAGAGAGAGATTTTCTAAGTTATAAAAGTTCATGGCTTTTTATTATGTAAATGTTTTTTATCCTTCTGCTGAAGGAAGCAGTAGTCTCCAAAAAACAAACAAACAATGGAAGTATAATAACCTAGCTGTATTTCTGATCAGGCAGTTATTTTAGATCATATAATTGAGGTTGGATGTAATATGAACACAAAGAGGCTGAATGTCTCCTACACCTTTACAAGAAGAGCCTTTTGAAATCCTTGGCTTTCTGCTAGTTTATTTTTCTTTACTCCATTTCCTGTACTTATTTTTTCCATCTCAAATCATAAAACTAAGTATGAAGAATGAACTGATTGCAGATTTCATCAAGATTATTACATAGTTTATATGTGTTGTGATATTTCCCATACAAGTCATGTGGATCAATTTTGCTATGGAAAGTATTAATGTAGCCACATAGAAGTACAATAAAAACTTATGTCTTGGATAAATATGCAATATTGATTGTGATACGCTTTTCTCTCTGTGATCACAGATTATGCTTATCAAAAAATCACTTAATGATTCGTAGAATTCTGAAAATAAGTAATTGGAATTTCAATTATCATCATAATGTTCTCATGTTGCTGATATTAAAAAAACAAATGACAAATGGAAATTAATGATTCAAGCCATTCATAAGGATTCTTATACGCTTAGTAATTGATTTGACATTAGGAAATAAACATTTTAATAATTTTATAGTGCATAGTAATTAACAAATACTTGTCAGATGGAACTATCTGAGAACCTTTAAAGGAGTTACACACAATTTCTTAGCTAAGCATACTTTAGGCCATATAAACCTTTTCCTTCAGTTGAAATTTTTCTACTTAGAAATTTTTCAGTTTGCCTGACTTCCAGGATTGGATTTTTTGGCATGACACTGCTTGAGTCTTTTGGTCTGAGCTCTTTGCTTAAAAATTTTATCTTAGAACTGAAGTAATTTTGTGGCTTTAACACTTAATTCTTGTTGATGTCAGAAAAGTTTTGTGCAGATGAAATCTGAAGTCTTCTGGTAGCATTTACAATTGATTCTTCAGGGTGGTTAGACCCTCTAAACACTTGGTTGAATTTTGTGAGAGCGGGAGACATTAGAAAAAAAAAGAAACTTCTGTTTCAGTAATGCTGACTTAATATGAGTTGTAGGAGATGTATGTTTACATCTCAAGTTCATTCGTATTTTTGTATGTTTTATGTATCCATATGAATAACATAAATTATAAAATCTGTATGAATAGCATTTAAAAGAATCTTAACTATGCAAGTATATATTTTCATGAAATACCATTATTCTGAAACTTTATTTTTTAGAGAGCTACAATCTAGCTAAAATTTAAATTATATGAATTATAGATAAATTGTAAATTTCTTTGGAACACGAAGACTTAGGTCTGCTTTCGAGCGGTTATTCATGTTAACTTACTGTTTTGAGGGTGGAAGAGACCTTAAGACCACATAGTTCCAACCCCCCTGTATTGGGCAGGGACACATCCCACTAGACCAGGTTGCTCAAAATCTCTCAGTCTGGCCTTGAGCGCTTCCTGGTATGGGGCATATTAACCCACTGACTAATTTGAACAGTTTCAAACTTGACTACGTGTTCATTGTATTGCAGTGTAGACTGCTTTTTTCCTATTTGCTTCTTATACATCTGTTTTGATGTAAGTTATACACATATAAACATTCTCTATTCATAATTAATTTTATATGCCTTGTTTTCAATGCATTATTTTGTGTGCTTGACTTTCTAGGCATTATTCTTACTCAAGACAGACCTGAATGCCTTCTTAAATGTTCTTTTATATATAACATTTGAATGATTTGAAGGTATCTTTTTTTATAAGAATCATATTTAAGGTTGCAGTTGAAGTGATGACTTCATACTACAGTCTGCATGTCTCATGTTCTCCTGTGCTACTGCAAAGTAATTTGCATTTTGTAATCTGCACTGTCTTTTTCCTCATTGGTGTTTTCTACATTTCTTTCTTTTTACAATAACTCAATTTCAGATTTTCTGTATTCTACTAGTTATTTATCTACTGCATATTTGCAATATAAGTGTACACTATTTTAACCATGCTTTGCTTATTTTGCAAGTCCTCTGTATTAGTTTTTTTGCACTTCCTTTTATAAATTTTCTTTCTTTTTTGTATTTCGCATCATACTTGTCATCTCTCCAATTTATTAATGAGGATTGCCTTTCTTTAGCGCTTCATCATTTTTCATCACCTTGTACATTTTGTAACAACATATTTTGTCTCCTTCAATATGGATGAGTTTATGTATAAACCAATGTTTTTAGGTGTCATTAGTAGCAGTAATAGTGTTGCAAGTTCAAATTTCCAAGGACTCAGTTATAAGGTCTGTCAAATTCCCCTTGACCACACTTTCAGTTCTGCTTTAAAAAAAAAAAAAAGAAAAAGCTCCAATTACTCGTTTTGACTGTATACATTATCTATCGGCAGCTCCTGTACACATTACTTTCATACATATATAAACAAATACAGTGTGGTATTTTAAATCTCTTTAGCAGTTTTTCTTAGATGCATCTGGATGCTGTTTTTTTTTCCACATTCTAGTAGGAGAATGAGTTACTCAGTGTCTGGAAACTTATCAGATATGATTTGGGGACTTTGTCATGTCCAAATGACAAAGTTTTGACAAGGGGAGGAAAGTATGGTGTCCACATACCATTCATTTGTATTGTATTATTTGTAGCTTGTATTTATTTCCATAATACCACCTATACCACCCTGCTATAGGCAGAGAAACCTTCCTCTAGACCAGGTTGCTTAACGTCTCATCCAGCCTGGCCTTCAATGCTTCCAGGGAGGGGGCATCCACAACCTCACTGGGCAACCTTTTCCAGTGTCTCACCCCCTCATAGTGAAGAATTTCTTCCTGATACCTAGTCTAAATCCACCCTCTTCCAGTTCAAAACCACTTCTTCTCATCCTGTGACTGTATGGCCTTATAAAAAGTCCCTCCCCAGCTTTCCTGTAGGCCCCTTTCAGGTACAGGACGGCCACTATAAGGTCCTTCTGGAGCCTTCTCTTCTTCAGGCTGAAGAGCCCCAGCTCTTTCAGCCTGTTACAGGGTATGCTTCTCCAGAGAGGCTAGCAAAAGAATCTCTACTAATCACCTTTCATTTCCCTTTCTTTTTCTTTTCTTTTCACCTCTCCTTAATTACTTATAATGAAGTTTCAGAAAGCACTTCTGTTCTGAAGCTGTGTGAGCATCCTGCGAGTTGCATTTTATCGTATTATGGAGATGTGTAGTAGCCACTGAAGTCTGCTAGAAATGGAAAATCTTTCCAGATCCACAAATTGTATACTGTTTTTGTAATTAATTATTAGATTAGCAGTAGGAAGCATAAATTACAGAACAAAATGACTTTATCTCCTGTAGCATTGTAAGGTTTGTATTCTTTGTTTACCATGCTGACCATCCATTTATGATAGGAATATATAAATAAAGTGAGTTGTTTTTTTTTCCAGTAAAATGTCAGACTTCAGTCTTCAACAGCTTTGTTGAAGTTATATTATGCTGTTTATTTTAACCTATCTTATCAAAGCAGAGGGAGACTACTATGCCAGGTGTATCTCTTTGAGATTGCTGCAGTCACTGTTATAGTGCTAGAGGACTGAAGTCAAAACACAAGCCCACTATTGTTGTTTCCATGAGATAAAACCTTTGCCCTTGGGCAAATAGCTGCCATTTGGCATCCTTGGTCTGAACTCCATGAAGCTGGAGAAATGTTGGATTTGCTGTTAGTTCCTGGGCTGCAGTATGGAAGAAGATGCACTGAAGAATAAGGTGAAGAAATAAACAAGGACTGAATTAAAACCATAAAAGAAATACAGTCAGCATTTAAGGATAAGTCAGTGTAACCTGATGGTAAATAAAATACTCAGTTGATTAGACAAGGAACAGTGAGCCTTTTGCTTGAACAAGAAGTAGACTTTCAGCTCTTGTTATTTGTGTTATCAGTGGCAATGAGTGGCAATGGGATGGTAAACAAGTATGAACAAATAATCCAGGAGTTCTAAAAAGCTCACCGACTGTGGAATAATTTTGAAGTATGGAAGGTCAGCAGTATTGTATGTTCCAGACTGCTGTCTCATTGTCATGCTGTATAGTAAGGTATCTTGCAGCTAGCTTGAAGCTATTACTTCTCATATATATATATCACACGTTACATACTGAAATGTGTCTTACGTATTTTTATATATAATTTAACACTTGGTACACTGATAATAATATTATGACTCCTCAAGCATTTAGAGAAAAAAATAAATCTAGCAAGAGGGAAGAGTGTGCATGTTTTGAATAAATTAATTTTAATGCAGAATATATATGAGGAAGTCATTCTTTTTAGTCAAGGTCAGTCGATGAACTCATGTTACACGAAAAAGCTTGTAACAATTTTAGAATCTTTTTTTTTTTTTTAGCAAAACTTTTTGCCTCGTTCCTTCTAATAGCTCCTTAACCTTGAGATCCTCCAAAAGAAGTTATCGCCTACATTGCAACTTCACAGTAAAGAGTCATAGTAGTGTCTGTTCATTTAAAAATACTGCTCAAGTTAGGTTTCTTCTTATTGTTAAGTAAACTGTTAAGTAAATTACCACTTGAAGATGCTGTTTTTCAGTTTTCAAGCTATTTTTTCCTTTTGATACTGTTTTTCTGACTAGAGTACTGGATTATTTTTTGTGTTGAATCGGTTTCATGGAACTTTAATCTTTAGGGCTATAAATTATTCACAACTAATGCCAAGAGTCAGGGAAGAGGCAGCACTGGGAAAGCCCTTGTGGAGGTGACAGTCCTATACATCCTGTCCTGTCTCCAAATCAAAGCAGTGCATTAGGCTGACTTGCTGCTGTGGTGGGTTGAGAAGCCACAGTAGCTCTCGTTCCTGAGCAGGCAGAGTTGCACTGTGTAATCCCTAGGCCTTGAAATGTCCTCTGCTGCTGGATTCCTGACCTAGTTCCTTAAAATCTATGATCTCTCACTCCTTCAACAGATCTGAAATTCTATACCCAGCCACTTCTGTTCCAAGAAATCTCTTAAATTATCCCAAATTTTCCCTAAGAAATTTCTCCTTTTACTACCGTAATTCCCTTTTAACTCATCCTAGGCAGAAATGCCATGGTCAAGGTTATCTTGCTCTCCTGGGCCCTCTCTCTATCTCTCTGACTTTTTAGGCTTCTCATCCTCAGTTTTTGCTGCAGTTTTGTCAACTCAAGCACCAATGCTACTGTAATTTCCCATAATTTCTCATCCGACGGTATCATGGTATTCCATTGCTTGCCAGTAGATTAACAACCTTAAAAAAAAATAAATTAATTACCCATGCCTGCTCTGACAGGTGGATGTTCAAAGAAGCATAGCTGTAAGTTCTGCTTTGATATGATTTAAATATCTCAGGTGTATGTTATGTATCAAATCATTTTGGACAGGACCCTTGAGGGCAGGAAAAGCAGTGGGGCATGGCATGTCTATTCAAGATGCATTTAAATGTGTTTATTGCTTTTAAAGTGATTCATTCTGACTTTCAAATTACTATGCCACTAGTTTAAATGAAGACTTGCTGGATAGTGCTTATCAGAAATATTTAGACAATTTTAAGACAACAACCCTGATTTGTGAGTGCTTCTTCCCCCCCTTGCTGTCTGGGAATTTACGGTTGGCAGCTCTGCCTGGTCCAGGAGCTCTGGGAATAAGTGATGGTGGACCTTGTCAGCATATTAAATCCCACTGTATTATTGTTCTTAGCACAGTGGTGCAGCCTCTGGTGATTGAGTTAGTGAGTTCTACTGCATTGTTGCGCTGCATTGCATTTTGTAGTGTAGGCTTCGATATAGCTGAAAGGGCTGCCTGTTTCTACACACCTCCGTCTGAGGACCCCAGAAATGGAGCAAGAATGGTGTGGAACAGGGATTCTTTCCATCTACATATCCAGAGTGGAATCTACCAGAAATAGACTTTGTTCCTCCTCCAGTCCAGAAAACTGCTTAACAGCTGCAGTGAAGCCTCCTGGAGGGTTGTTCATGAGTGCTTCTTTGTAACAATTCATACCTCTTGCAGTGAGGTAACAGCACTACAAAGATCGTAATCAGATTACTACAGTTAAAAATTCTGGGTTGATGTATTTCTTTTGCCCACTTTGACATTTACATAATTTTAATAGTGTCAAACTACCGGAGAAGAGCTCAGAGCTCAGCTGGGAGTGAATGTTTAGTGATCATTAATCCATTGTACCCGGGTAAGCATTTTATCATGATTATCAAAAGATATATTTACATGGAGACAGGCATAGGTGACATATCATCTAGCTTCATTGCCCTCGGGAGGTGATGGCTGCTCAGCTTCCTCTTGGGGAAGGGAGAACAGCTGAGGGACTTGCTGGAGCAGCTCCAGCACTCAGCAGTGTCTGAAGCTGAGGAGATTTTTGCCTGGAGCTGAACCCCTTCCAAGCAGTTAGGAATGGCATTTTGAATCCTCTCTGCTGCATTTCACGCCCCTATTTTTTTTTATTTTTTATTTTTAATTTATTTATTGAATCTTAGTGTGGTATTTTTAGATGTAATGCAGTACCTGGTCTTGTGTTGTACATGCTTATTTTTGTTTAAAATATCTGCCTTTCCTTGAATTTTGGAGCATGCAGGGTGCATCATGTCCCCATTTGTTTAATAGGTCATCATGTAAGTAATACCTAGCAGGGATCATTAAAGGGGATATTGTGTGTGACAAGGGGAAAGTTATTTTTAACAGCAGGACTGAAGAGCACTCTGTTCTATCCTAGTCCCCCAAAAGACAAAAATGACTCATTTACATTTCAGATGTGATGTAGATACCAACTGTTACCAACTTCATTCAGAACTGTGTAGAAGCCTTCAAAAAATTTATTTTGGATGAATAGAAAAATGACAAGTTATTAAATATATCAACAGTAATAGTTGTTAGGCTGGGATTACATTGAGTTTCCAAGAGATACTGTTTGACCAAATATATTATGCTGTGTTGCGATTTAAATTTTTTTTCCTGTCCTTTAAAAACAGTAAGGAGCATATAAAAGCCTTACTTTCTGAAGCCAAGAACTCAAGTTCTGTACCTAGTGTCTCAGCTTCCCACTGATGTTTTGGTGAGAGAAAGAATTGATTTACCACTTGCAGAAAATATAGTTTAACAAGATATCTTCATTCTCTCTTGAGATAGTGTACTTTTTGAGACAATATAGAATAGCGAGCTACTTTATTTAGCATCTTTTGTATATTTCTGTGCAAGATACAGCTTTGCTGGCTAAAAACTGCCATTTTGTCTATGCTGATAATCTTGGGAGAGTCATTTCAGCTACTTGTAACAGCTGCTGTGATTTTGGTGGAAGGACTGAAAATAGCTCTTTGGATCATATCTGTGCAGTAACAGCCGTTAGGAATGGGTAGCTCTCAGACTTTTCCAGGGAGTCCTCATGAAATTAATTCCACCACTTGTCACAGCAGTGTCTCAGTAACTCCCTTTTTCACTGCAGATCAGTAGAAGCATAAAACCTACCAGGGCCACTTTGAAGATCAAGGCAGTGCTGTGGAGCCTAGGCATCACTGCCTGGCAGTGATTTGGGAGAACGCACGTCATGTTGAGTATAACCAATTCCAAAGAAAGAAGGGCTGTGCAAAACCAAGAGGAAGGAGCAACTGTGAGTACTGCTGGAGCTGAGGAAGGATTGAAGGACCCGAAGTGCTGTCGCACAACCTGTGCTACTGCTGCTTTTTGCTTGATCAAAAGGAGGCTGACAGATCTTCCAACTTGTCAGGCCTTTGTGTTTGCATCAGGTGTGTTCATGGTATGGGCTGAAATTAAGTAATGCAGATAAGAAAGAAATTTGAGCAGTCTCATTTGGACAAGGTCTATCAAAAGTATGATTTCTCACCTGCTGCATAGTTTTAAAAATTGCAAGATGTATAAACTGTGGAACAGAAAGGTTTGTCTGTGCAGCTTTTTTTTCAGATGGCAGCTACAATCTATGTGTTTTTTAGGTCACATGACATTTATAATGAACTTCCATGTCATCAATGAGAAAAGGAGGAGTACGTTTTATCCTTAGAGGTACTTGAATTATTATCTGGGCCTTGGAATTGGGTATTTTTTGCTGAATCACAGGAAATCTTAAATAGCAGATACGCAGCCTAAATACATATATTACACTGCAAGAAGAGCATGCGTTTCATGAGCAGTCTTCTCTGTTTCTCTGTAAGCATTACCAGAACTGATCAGTTCTCACTGCCAGTGGAGATAGTTGGGCGGTAGGTGATTTCATTAAGGCAGTTCTACTCCATTTTTGTTGAAGTAAGGGTTTTTCTCATGAGATTAATCTAGAACATTAACACCGTAAAAAGTGACATGAATGGATACTTCTGGTGGTATGGACTTGGTGAATGCAAGGATTATATCCAATTGTTTATGTGGTATGAAAATGCCTGTTGTTTGTGAAAATTAATGTTTGTTCAGTTACCTTTGTGAGATGTTTGGCAGTGATGGTAACAAAAAAACAGCAGTGACATATACAGATATTCAACAGAAACCTGTGCCATTACTCTAATCAGAAGCATGCGAGCATTAACTTCATGTTTATTTTATGGATGTGATCTTTATGTAGATACATCGTCTGTTTTCATTTGTATCAAAAATCTAAATGAACATGCATGTAATTTTGTTTCATGTGGGCCCTAGAACTTATAATGATAGAAGTGTAGAATCAGAGAATATCCTGAGTTGTAAGGGACATACAATGAGTCCATCATAGATGGGTGATTTATATTTATCTAGCTGTCTGTACTTGACTGAAGCTTCAGAAATGTAAATCGCAGTTAGAGATTTCTTCCCTCTCAAGGACAGGGAAAAGATGCAAAATAGAAGCAAATAATGAGTTTCCAGTCAATGTACTTTTTTTTTTTTTTTTTTTTGTCAGCTCTATGAAACTAATACTTTTTTTTGTAAAGGTAACATATATATATATATATTTAAGGAAAAGATGGAGGAAATTAACATATATTTTATGTTTATTGTCTCAGGTATGTGATTTGCAAAGAGCAAATTAAAGTACAACATGGAGAACTGTCTTCAAATGTAGAAAAACTTATTATGTAAATGGTATTTGGGTAATGCAGTTTCTTCCCCCATACCAGCACTTCAAAGAGGCAAACCAGCACTGCAGGATAAATGGGATGAAGCAAGAGCATATTCAGATCTTCCTCCACCCACCATCCGTGGTTATAGCCATTCTAAATGTTCATTTGAGTACTTCTGAATTTGCATTTTTGTCACTGAGCAAATCTAAATCTGATCCAGGAGTAATCAGCAAAATAACATATCAGGAATCAATCTGAAAACATCCTAATAGTTACACTACTGTAATATCAGTGTAATGGAGACTACAGTAATATCTCAGATTTTGGTTACTTGAATTTGCCATGTGAAGGAATTAATACCTCGTGAGAAATCTTGCATAGAATAAATTGCTTTGTGCTGCCTTACATAGGGCTGGCTGAATTGCCGCAGAACTGATGGTGTCCTGTGCAGGAGGAAAGCAGCAGATGTTCCAGATGCCAGTTTGAGTGTATATTTGTAATTTATAGAACAATGTTTCTAAAGCTCTACATCAGGCTTTTTAAAGCACTCCTGCCTGAGTGCTTTGTATGGCATCAGCAGCAGCAGCTCTAGGAACATGCATCTTTTGGGGAGTGTTTCTGTGCTATCTGCTGGTTGCGAGCTCTGGTTCTCAATTTGCTGGGAGCTTAACAGATGAAAAATTAAGAGCAAATACTCATGCTCTGATTTCACGGGCACAGTCTTCTTAGGGAAATGCTCCTAGCTTTTCTTCTGTGCTACTGAAAAAAACGTTATGTGGCACCCGCTTGGAAAAACAAACCAATCTGAGCTTTTATTAATTCTAAAATAAGCTATCAGGTAGCCAAACACTGTATAACACAGTATTTTCCATTGTGTGCTCGTAAGTATGTGTCTATCATTTAAAGTGATGTGGGATATAACTTTTCCCATATTCCCCAGTTGTGTTTGCTGCTACTTTTGCCACTATGAGCATGATGCATCAGATCCTCCTGTTGTCTTATCTATATTCTTCACAGGCCTTGTCAGGTGCAACTGCATTTTTTCAGATTCAAGATATATAAACATCTAGATAGATATATAATGTCCAGGTAGATTCTAGCTACTGAATTGGAAGAGTTGTCAGAAAGAATCAAAGATATCCTCTGACTAATGCCAGATTTCTTGCAAGTGCCCAAGCTTCTCACTCTGCTTTCCTGGGAAATTTCATTCTGCCTTATCCTCATCAGAGGTGGGGAAAAATGCCTGGTTCTTTTATCATGGCTCCTGTTGCTTGAAGCAGTGTCAGAGCTGCTTTGCTATTGCAGTTACCCTTCAGCTATTAGAGACCTTTCACAACAGAGAGATCTTTTTGTTGGACACTTTTTAAATAAAAGCATGTGCTGACATCACAGACTTGATTCAGAGTCCTAGGTCGTACATAGGCTCTGCAGATCAGCACAAATAAGTCCTGAGATGTTAGCAAATTAATGCAAATATGTTTTTGTGTTAGGGAAAAGCAAGCAAAAAATATGACATTGAATGAGGACAAGGTGTTACTTCTTTTACTGTTTCCAAGGTTTTCTCTTTGTGGCTGTTCCCTTGTATAGCCCAGTTATGTTTGTGTAAATGGCACATACCCTTGGTTATAAATAATGCATTTGAAATCCTAATGTTAGCAGGATGGGTGACATTTTATTGCACCACTAGTCAGTTATGGAAAACAGGACTGCCAAAGAATGATTTCTTTGAGAGCCACATTTCATTTTAAAAAGGCTACAGAGGAAACGAGAAAAAGCTGGAAAGACTGGGCCAAGAAGTCTGAAGGCTAAACAATTATTGTCTGAAATTTCTGACTGATTTTAAACATCAGCTTTTAGAAGAGAACGGGACTGTATGTATCATTCAAAAGCAGTTTCAGAATGCCAGCCTTAAAATAGAGTTGTTCCCAGGCACTTCCAGAAGGATTTTGTGCATTGAGAAACTTGAATTGTTTAGAGAAATGGCATGGGCCATTGCTTTGCCTGAATTTATGTATGCCTTTTTGTAAAATCCTCCAAACCACTGGGGACTGAATTCCTCTGTAACAAAATACCAGTGTACAATATGATAGATTTTGAAGGAGATGTTTTATTTTGTATTTAAATTCACATTTCATGAGCACTGAAGACCAAACACCAAGTGTGCATAGACTGATATAGTGCTGTGGCTTTATTGAATGAATACCATACTGAAAGATGTTGTACTAGAAATGAAAGCCATTAGTCGTGGAAGTAGGGTCAGTGAAAGAAGTTGGACTAACAGCAGCCATTTATGAGAGACAGGCATCTTTTCATTCACTATGGGCAGCTGCACTCCAGACAGCAAAATAAACAAAGAAAACTGTGTTAGTGCCCAGTATGTTCCTGGATAAGACTGACTCTATTGCTAATATATATTGATTTAAATCTAGAGGACTCTGAGGGAGGAGAAAAACAACCAGGTGTGATGAGAAAACTATTAAAAAACCCATTATAAATAAATCAGTCCCATAATTTTATTTCTACCTGAGTGACTGCTAATTGCTAGTTTTTCTCCAAAACTCTTATACTCCTAGTTTGCAGAAGTGTTATGCACATGTTTTTCTTTTCTTCTGAACAAATATTACCATTTTCTCAGCTTATTCAATTTAATGGGTAAGCAGCAGAGATTTTAAGCGCTCATATAAAATGTAAATAAAGATAAGCAGTACTCTTCTCACAAAAACAAAAAGTGGCCTAAAGTGTGGTATGTTTTTTTCTTTTTTAGTATAATTTCAGTGTTGTTTTTGTATGTGTAAAAAGCTCCTGAAGTTGCTAGGGGATGTTTCACAGTTGGGAATGAGTTTGTGCGATTGCATTTAGGCGAGCAACAGCTTTGTGAAACAATCCATACCTATTAAGAAGTTGACCAGACAGTAAAGATGTCTGGGAAAGTTCTGCAAAGCGCTGAATCTTCCCATTCTCCTAGGAAAATCTGTAAATGAGTGAGACTTCTCATTTTAAAGAAGTTGTTATATTCCAACATATTTTTAAAAAGAATAACCTCTTGAAATTGTATATATGAGTATATATTTAATAGTTTATTGATTCCTTTGCAGGCTACCATAATCAGCAAAAGAAAACATTTTTCCCTTCTATTAAAATCATCTCAAGTTGATATGGTTTACTTAAAAGAGTTCTTTTTTTATCTGATTGTATAAGTGTGCATCAGGCAAAGAATTGGTCTTTCTGATACTTAGAAATATATTTACATGACATACATAACAAAGTTTTGTTACCTGTTTTTGTCAATGTTGAAAGGATGAATGTTGAATACTGTTTGGCATCGGTCCTATGGGGAGTGTTGTTATCACAGCTGATGTTCCTAACAGAAGGGAAACAGAAGTGCAGCACATCTCAGTACTGTATTGATCTTAAGGTTAACGTTGCTTGAACTGTTTTGTAAGTAAGGTTTTAATTGCTTTTGGTGGATTTAGATTTTTTTTTCAAGATTCGGGTGGAATAAATTGGTACTCTCAGTGGACAGCTGTCATGAATATATGAGAGGAGGGTTGCCACATAACTGATGCTCTTACAGTTGATGAGAATTTAAGTAGGAGGTTTCATATGATTAAGCCTAGGCAAGTTGATGTGATATTTTCTATGTAGTCTGCAGGGAGCTCAAAAATAATGTTTCTTGTAGTACCCCCTGTTCTCTATAATTCTTAATTACTAGGTGAAAAATCACCATTGCTTAAGTGTTCAGTACATCTTATGTATCTACGCATTATAACCACTTAAATGGTTTTGAAAGTTTCAGCTGCCATTTTTTCTCCAAAATAAGTTCTTCAGTCCTGAATGGGTTAGAGGTTTCTTTCTGTTTCTAATGCTTATTTTGTTATGCTTGTTGGTGGTTGAAAGTTTTGTTTTGTTTGTTTTTCTATAGACTTCTGCTCTGAAATTGTTCTAGGTCCACTGATATGGTACAGCTGTAGCAAGTGGGAGGTATGTTTCATCATCTGCCTCAGAGATGAGCCATCATCTCTCCCGGTGTTTCTTCAAACTTTTCTGCTCCTGGGTGGTCTCCTGGGTCCTCCTGTGTTCAAATCATTTTATATATTCTTTAGTTTCATCTTTGAGAAATCAGAGATTCTTTCTGACAACAAGTTGAGTCTATAGGAATCTTAGCAATATTACCTAGATCAGATTGTTCAAAACTCATATGAGGTTTCTCTCTCTGTTTTCTACAAATGACTGGCTGTTGCCACATTGCAACGACGTTTATTTAAATGTTTTTTGTTGTTTTTGCTGTTTTTAATTGTGAAAGAGTCTTAGGAAGAAAGGCAGGTAGCAAGCTGGACTTTACATGGCTTAGGCCTGATGGTCTGTGCCTGATTTATGTTTTGTTATACTTTTGTAGACCTGATCTCCAAGTGTGAATCTTGGTGAATATTTTTTGGACAAGGCCTTGGGGGCAAATCATTCTTTCTAATCACCCTTTGGAACAAATTCAGGGATGAGGTATCCACAGCCTCTCTTTGCAGCTTATGCCACTGCCTAACCATTCTCTGGGTATTCCTTTTTAAAGCCATCCTGCCTTGTCCTGTCACTAGAATTTGTGAAAAGTCAGTTGCCCTCCTGTTTGTAAGCTCCCTTCAAGTACTTGAAGGCCATGATAAGGTTTCCCTGGAGCCTTCTCCAAGCCCAACTCCCTCAACCTTTCCTCACAGGAGAGGTGCTCAAGCCCTCTGATTATCTTCTTATCCCTTCTCAGGACCTACTCCAACAGCTCAGTGTCATTCTTCTGGTGGGGACCCTAGGCTTGGAGAGAGTACTGCAGCTGTGGCCTCACAAGGGCAGAGTAAAAAAGAAAATAACAGTAGAGTTTAGTAACTTGCTCAGGAAGAGACAGTTTGGGTAGTAATCAGGGTACACACACAAAAAGAAAACAGTCTGTTCATAGTCTGTTCATGAGAAAAATAAAAAATAAATCACAAAAGACTGGGACAACTTTTAATTCTAAATAAAATTTCATTCTCTTCTGTAGTTCTCATTTCAAAGGATAGAGATACTAAGGATACAAATACAACTGTTCTACCACAAGAAATTTAGCTGGGTGAACTAGCAAACACACTATGCCACTGAGTTTTTATTCCTATTCCAAAGTTCCTGAAAACATTACAGAATGTAAAGCAAGGAAACAATAATAGAAAGTGATGACATGCAGCACATTAAACTGGACCACGCAGTAATTAGTGATTTGTCTTCCATGAGTAAATGAATAAATAATTTTTCTTGGTTGCCTTAAGTTATGGATAAGATGTTGTCTCAAGAGTGGAAGAAAAAGGAATGTTTGCATCAGAATGAATTTGCTCTTGGCAGAACAGGAAGCTTGCTAACAGAATGAATAGCTCCGAAGGCTGCATCTTAGCTCCTGATTCTCAGAAGATATATGTGGAAGAAAGCAGTCTGAAAATGAAGCATCAATAGAATTTTGCATTGCATTAGCGCTATTTTTTTGCTGCAAATTACAGTAACATTTCATTAATATGTGCCTCATGAGTTACTGAAATACCTTGATATTTATCAAGAGAGCATGTCAGCAGCCTCACACAACTTGATTCTTCTCATACATCAGTGGCAGCAGGCAGCTGCTCTCATTCCAATAGTGCAAGCATTCACTGAGGTAGGGTAAATAAGGAAAGGAACCAGATCTTTCAACAGATCCCTTTCTCCCCAGTGGTCACTCTGCATATTTTCAAGTGCCCAGAGGTGCTGTAAAATTCTTTCTGCCTTCACAAGACTATTTCCCCAAAACAGCCATCTCTGGGAGGTTGTCCACTAGCTTTCCTTATGTGTTTTGGGATGGAGACATACTGTGAAACAAAGCTGAAGGCTCAGAGAGATGATTTTTATGTTGCTGCTGCTTGAATGTAAACCTGAGCTGGCAATGTTTGGGGAGTTGCTGCTCTGATTTACCCTGAGGAATGATGATAATCATGTTGAAGGAGGCAAGATAGTGATCCTCAGGATCCTTTCTCTCCCCTTCTCCTTTCTGCATTTCTGTTCTTGCTTCAAGGCTCTTCTGTCTGGACACCAAGTCTTCCTATTTATATGCAGGCCTTTTTTTCTACACAATTCTAACCCCAGCTTTCAACAAAGCTTCTGTAGCATTTAGGCTTGGCAGGTTTTTTGAACAGGAAACTATGTCAGAGGTAAGATAAAAAAAGGCTGGAAGTGCTACTGCAGTGTCTTGTCACAGTTCTGCTTTTGTCTGAGAACAACTGGTAAGTGTGCTAAATGTTCTCTAAGAAAAAGGCAAGGAGAAAAAGATGCTAGGATTTGCTGAAGCAGTAAAAACAGAAAATTCAAGGCCAAGGACCTGTCTTACATAAGCCTTTGAAGGAGTAAATTACTGTGAAATTTTTCTAAAGAAAGTAGGAATAAATAGTAAAATAAGAATAAGCCATATTGTGCTGGTAAGTATCTAACTGTGATGTGGCATTTCTCTTTGTGTACTTGAAATTGTATCAAATAACCTGGCATTCTGATAGAAATGTTTTCATTTATCCTTGTTGTACACATCTAAAAACAAATAGTTATAGAAAAAGCTGGTAAAAGCATTGAGAAATGTGTAAGAGAGAATTTTGAGGAGCTGTATCACTGTTCCTGGAGAATTGCAACTGCCTTTCTAATATTACTGCTATACGTAATCCTTCAGAGAGAAAAGCAAATTTCTCTTCAAGATTTCAAACATTAAAGTGAAAATTTGACAATGAAAGTGAAAGTCTGTGTTAGTTTGAAAGGTCTTGTAAGAAAGAAAAGTGAGATTTCGCTGAGAGAAGTGAAAGTAAGAATCCTTAAAAGCAGAATTGATATTTGGGGGCTTTGTTAGCCATATATTTCATATATAATAATTTGAAACATTATTGAGTAGAGATGGGAGGGTTCAGATTTAGAGTTGGGCATGAGTATTAAAAAAAAACCTGTTTTCTATCCTCATTAAAAACTGTGACCACTGAGTTACACGTTTAATAAAAGGCAAAAAACCTAGCTGGTAGCTAAGGGAACGGCCTTGAATGTGAAACTGTTTTCTGGCAGGACATTAATTACTATTTTTCCATAACCTACCCAGAAGATGGAATTAATGACACACCAGGAGGTGCAAAGTGTTTTATTTCTAAGGTCAGTAGATCTGCCTCGTTGTCTAAGAGGAGTGTTTAAAACAACAGATTTTTGTTTCTCCAAGGGAAGCTTTTAAAGGAACAATGTCATTAGAAATCAAACATACAAAAAGTGTTAAATCATTTTCTTAGGCTATATTAGTAATATAATCAAGCATAACGTAAGCAAACTATTTTTAATGTAAGCAAGCTTTGTTTTGTTAACAATAGAATTTTTATTTGGACTTTCATTTCCTTATTTATTAGAATTGAAAAGAAAGCATGGAAGTCAGTCTGACTCTTGTTTGTTTTAGTGGTTAATTTCAGAGTTTCTGGGCAAACAAGGTCACCTTGATGGAGTATTTCACCATGAAAAGTCAAAGTTTGTTTTTAAGTTTGTTTCTACAGCATTAGCAGGTACTTGCTGTAATTGTTGAACTAACTGAGTAAGTAAGAATTGCGACTTTGCCACTGAGGAATATATGCTTAGTTATGGTTTGTCTGGCCTAGTGAGAATCTTTTTGTATAACTGGTGAACTGGTTACTTGTGTTTATTTGTAAAATGTGTATTACGGGGATTGGAATATCAAATTACTCATCCAGAAGAGAGTAGCTTGCACCTTCCAGCAGGAGGAGCTTTTTGTTATGAATGAGAACCAAGCACAGGAGGAGCCCAGCACCATCCACTGAACTCAGAGGTGCAGACTTCTGCCAGCACGGACCTTATCCATTTGTATGCTTTTCTGCAGTACAAATCACTGAAAAATGGGAAAAAAATGCTCCAACATAGCACTGATTTAAGCATTGATTTCAATTAAGTAGTGCTTTGATATGTAGTGTTTTCATTATTGGGCCTTACTGCAGGGCTTTTCGTCCTGTTTATATTCCTTTCCCACTTCACTAGCGTATGCACAGGTGTCTATATCACAACATATTTTAAAATGTAGGCATGCTTCTCATGGCAGTTCTCCTGTCTGGTATTAGCAGCTGCATAATTCTTATATGCTTGTGTAGGAAAACACTTAAGAACTTTTAGCTTAGTTTGAGCATTGGCAAAGGTACAGACTTTTGTAAATATGTATTTGTACATGAAATTATTTATAAGTGAGATCAATTGTGTCTGAATGAAATCAGAAGTCCTGTTTTTATGAGGAGGGAGAGGCTGTTAATGAGGCATCTGTCTGGAAGAGTCCTCCTGGAAGGACATGCTAGCTCCATCCCAAATGGGAGCCCTTCCCAAGAGACTGTGACTTGCTCAGGGTGTGGATGCCACAAGGGTTAATCTAGACCGTTTTGACTGCAGCAAAAAGATTAAAAAAATTGCTTATAAACATAAGTATCTCAAGTCCTGCCTGTGGCCATTAAAAGCAAGTACATTTCTCTTTACATTTACTGTGAGGTAGTCTGGTAATACTGCAGTTATTTCCTAGTTATCCTTTCTTCTTCCCTTTTAAT
Source organism: Perdix hodgsoniae (assembly GCA_035772895.1). Taxonomy (NCBI): domain Eukaryota; kingdom Metazoa; phylum Chordata; class Aves; order Galliformes; family Phasianidae; genus Perdix; species Perdix hodgsoniae. Next base: position 932,020 of record JAPSGF010000095.1, on the reverse strand, counting down.
CAAACTACTTCACCTTCTTGATTTTTCCCTTTGTTTTTTGAGGCAATGTTAACTGTTTCTAGCATCCTATTTTGTGCTGCTGCCTGTAAATCAAAGCAAAAAATGCATCCTAAGCCCGTATCAAACAGCGTGTGAAAAAGCAGAGATATTATACAGTCATGAAGGAAGGACAGCACTTAAAAAGAAGGATATCTGGCTGCTTCAGTGGCTTACTGTCTGGTTTGTTTCTGTTGTATCTAGGTATTTTCACCTAAAGTCAGTAGTAATAGCATGACTACTAGTGAATGCCAGTTTCCACAGGCATTTCCACAGTCAGCATTGTATTTAGTCTAAATATTTTTTTGGAGGAAAGAGGTTTGAGTTTAATTGTTTTTCTAATTTGTGTGTGTGTGTGCGTGTGACATTAGTAAGCACTTGGGAATAGAGAGTAGTATTTTTACAGTGAATATCATATTCCTCCTTATTCTTACATTGAAAATGCAGAGAGATTTTCTGGCTATATGTAATAACATACTCAGGCTAAAAATAGTTATTTATTACCATTTGAAAAGGGAGGCGCCTGGTTTTTGATTACCACTCAAAACCTGCGTTTAGCCCCAGCAAGGTCGAATGTGTTCAACCTTGAAACTCTGATGTTAGGTATGGATAACCCACTTTAGATGGCTGCATAGGAGCTACAAAACCTATTTATTCTCTGTTTAAAACCTGTGCTTGTGATCATACATGCAGAAGTCTGTCGGATATCTTTAAGATATTTTTCTTAAAAATGTGGGATATTTATAGTTGGATGAAATCGCTAAATGTTATTACTTAACTGAGAGGTGAAGTTTGCCTATGTGAAGTTGTGAAAGCTTTTACAGCTCTTTGGGCTGCTTTTCAGGCTTCATGTTAGAAATTATATAGCTGCTCCTCATTCTTATTGCTGATTCTTTTGGTAATGTTTGAATGTTTGGATCAATAAGTGTTTCTAAATTGAAAAAGTGTGACAAGGGAAGGGAGAAGATAAAGTATGTGCAGAATGTTTGGTTCTGCAGAAACTGCTGTGCTTTTTCATTTACTCCTAATTCTAAATCTATGAATAAATCTGTGGCTCTAAAGACAAGAATTTAGAACAAAGATAAGTGGATTTAAGGAAAAGACACCACAGCGTATTACAAAATAGAAGCATTATTGCCAAAGTCATGCTCCAGCTAATACATACTGTGAATTCTCATTGATTTTAAACATAGAAATTACATCGCTTATAAATTTTATTCTCCCTCAACTGACAACATTTTAACTTAAATGTTTTGACCTCTACTTGTTTGCATTCTGAAGTTTGGTTGGAGGTGGGAGTTGTGCCTTCTCTTTACCTTGGCATTGCTTTATTTATCATTTCTCCTAGAACTTTTTTATATTTATATTTGCCCAGCTACCAAATGAGTTAAATGATCATACTAAAGTATGTGAAGTCAGTACAATAGAAAAGAAAAAAAAAAGAAAAAACCTGGAAAGTTTGCCCAAACCCTTATCTGTTCCAAATTTATCAAGCTTGATTCTGGCCTCATTCTAGCTATACATCAAAAAATTACTCCTCTGATATCAACTAAATGTAATCAGTTAAATGGTTAGGAAGGGCAAATCCTGCTTGACCAACCTAGTGACCTTCTATGATGGTGTCAGTGCATCAATGGACAAGGGAAAAGCCACTGATGTCATTTATTTCAATTCCAGTATGGCTTTTGACATGGTACCCCCACAACATTCTTCTCTCCAAATTGGAGAGGTATGGATTTGATGGCTGGACTGTTTATTGGATGAAGAACTGGCTGCAGGATTGAGTACAGAAAATGGTGGTCAGTAGTTCAATGTTTGGATTGAAATTGGTGATGAGTGTTGTCCCCCAGGGACTGGTGCTGGGGCTGATACTGATAGTGATTACTGATAATGATACTGATAGTGATTTTTTTCAATGAAAATGACAGTGGTGTCAGGAGCACTCTCAGTAAGTTTGTTGATGACATCAAGCTGAGGGGCATGGGGCTGAGTTGCCATCCAAAGAGATCTAGACAGGGTTGAGCAGTGTGCCCAACCTCATGAGGTTACACAAATGCAAATGCAAGATCCTGCACCTGATTCGAGGCAACCCTCACTACCAATACAAGCTGGGGATGAAAGGATTGAGCACAGCTCTGCTGAAAAAGACCTGGGGGTACTGGTGGATAAGAAGCTGGACAGCCAGTACTGTGCCCTTGCAACCCAGAAAGATGCATGTGTTCTGGGCTGCATCAAAAGAAGTGTGAACAGCAGGTCTAGGGAGATGGTCCTGCCCCTCTGCTCTGCACTGGTGAGACCTCACATGGAGTACTGCATCCGGGTATGGGTTTCTCAGTACAGAAGAAACATAGATATGTTGGAGTGCATCCAGAGGAGGGCCACAAAAATGACCCGTGGAATAGAACACCTCTCCTACAAGGACAGCCTGAGAGAGCTGACTTTTCAGCCTGGAAAAGAGAAGGTTGAGAAGCGACATGATAGTGGCCTTTCAGTATCTAAAGGGGAGCTACAGGAAAGAAGATTACAGACTCTTCAGCAGGGTCTGTGGTGATAGAACAAAGGGAAAAAATCTTTATACAGTGGGGGTGATGAGGCACTAGAACAGGTTGCCCAATGCTGTGGTTGATGCCCTGTCCCTGGAGACTTTAAGGGTGAGGCTTGATCAGACCCTGGGCAACCTGGTGTCCCTGTTCATTGTAGGGGAGTTGGGCTAGATGGTCTTCAGAGGTTCCTTCTAACTCTAAGGATTCTACAATTCTATTAAATGAAAATAGAATTAGGAACATACTTTTTCCTTCCCTGTCAATATTTTCTGTTCTGCTGTTTGAATATTGCAAAATTATGGAACAAAAAGCATTATTATATCATGAACAGTGGCACGTAGAGTACACAAAATGGCTGACTTATTTTGGGATAAGTCAAGATGGTAAAACAGCTTCACTAAAGAGTTTCGAAGAGCATGAGAGATTTTTTTTTATTTAATGCACAATGATGGACATACTGCCTTCTCAGTATTTCCTAGTCATAGATTAATAGAATTGTTAAGGTTGGAAAAGACCTCCAAGATCCAGTCCAGCCATCCACCTATCACCAGTATTTTCCCACTAAATCATGTCCTTTAGAACAGCATCTAAACATTTCTTGATCATCTCCAGGGGCAGTGACTCCAACACCTCCTTTGGCAGTCTGTTCCAGCGCCTGACCGCTCATTCAGAGGAGAAATTTTTCCTAATATCCAACATGAACCTCACCTGGCACCTCTTCATTCCATTCCCTCTAGTCCTCATCCTATTTAATTCTACCTGGATTAAATTATAATTTTATTTCTCATTACGTAGTATGCAAACATTTTCAGAGTGTGGTAGTAACAGAGGAACAGTGCCTTTTCTTACCCCTTTCTGTGGGTGTGTGCTATTATAAGCCATTACTTTTTTTTTTTTTTTTTTTTGATAGATATACGCTGTCTCAGGAGGGCATAGGTTTTATGTTTACAGAAAAAAGACAGACCTCTCTCACACGGCTAATATTTAAGAAGAAGTGACTCAGAAACAAGTACATATTTTCTATAAATTTTGTATGACAGCAAGGAACAGTGACATATTCCAGTAAAATTAACAGGAGTGAAAGGAATCTACAAATTTAGGATTAATTTAGGCTATAAATCTTCAGGAAATCTGAGGGAAAATCCTTGCCACGTTGTAGGGAAGATCAGACACTGTACTGTGAGACTTCGATGCTGGAAGGCTTTTTCTTACTGCAAGAATTTGTGTGTACTGTAGAGAATGTATTCTCTTTTACAAAGATGTAAATGCAAATGCTCTGTTTCAGGAAAAAAAAAAAAAAAAAAAAAGCATTTGCGTGGCTTTCATAAAATCTAAAAATGTTCCAGAATAAATATTGTAATCTTTGTGGTAAAAAGAAAATTATAATTGGAATAATGATAATTTCACCTAGAAATAGATGAGAGGATACATAAATTACCTTTTTATTCAGCTTCAACACAGTGATGACAAATATTTCCAGTCTTGCAAATGTACTTAGTTGTCTCTTGTGGGAGCTGTTCTTTAGAAAAGCAATGCCTGTAAGAAGTGCCACTGAAAGCACCACTTTTCTGTTTTTGTATTTTAATCCTGTCATCTTTAATTCATTCTTCTTTCCATTTGTAGCTGAAGCTTTCACTAAACTATTCCGTTAGGAAAAAAAGCCACTTAAAGAGGTGGACTGGAGGCAGAGTAATGATGAGATTTGCCCATTATTACCTCAAAGTGTATAAAATTGCAACTCAGAGCTGCAGAGTTCTATTTCAGATTTCTCAAGTCATATCAGGGAAATAATTACAGCGTCTGTAAGATATGTATAATTAGATGTGGTAATGGGAGTTCAGAAGTCCTTTTATGAATGTTTAGAAGTATGAGTATGGCAATGCTGACGCCTTGTGATACCTGATTTTCCTTCTGCTTTCCTTTCTCAGTAAGTGCTGGCTATTTCTTTAAGATGCTATCATAGCTTTATCTTATAAATGGGCTTATTCCAAGAGCAAGGAAAATCAAACCTGTGACTTGTCAGCACTTACCAGCCTGTAAAGCATCCTGGCACAACTATGTTGCACTTTAAAATAGTAGCATATATATAACCTGGAGATAATGTTATTTATTATCAGCTGGTTGGAACAGCATGTGAAGTAGAATTAGCTGTTCTGTTTTGCTTGGCATACCTGCTTGGCATTTTAGTGCAGCTATAATGCTTTCATTGATATCCTTAGCATGAATGGGAAAAACAGAAGTGAACTACATATAGATTAAGTAAATTGTATTGCCTCTGTAGTTACTCCATACTTGTTGGAAAACTCTTGGAGGTGAAGCCATCGCTTATGTCTTTCAGAAGCCATTGCTTTCTGCTCATTGTGGGAAGACATCTCTTCCTTACAAATACCTGTTCTTCCACTTTTCAGGCAGCTGGCCTAGCTTAATACATGTATTCTCTGGAGTTGGTGCTGAGTGCTGTTGATAGAGTTTCAGAATCTCATTGTTAAGGATTATTGCTGTGACAGGGATGGTATTTTCAGTTTACCTACCAACCACTTTTAAAATAATACATGTTAAAATAACTGTACCAGAGCTGCTCCGGAAGTAATGCCCCCTATTTTATTATGTTGGTACACAATGTCAGAGGCAGGTGTCAGTGGTATGGCAGTAGAGACTGAACCTTTCCATCAACATTCTATTACATTTGGTTGCTGTGTGACAGATGGCAGCAGAGGAGCAATCTGGCAAAACGACGTCTGACATGGGAGTGTGAATGAAACAAAGATGTGGAACTGAATTCCTCCATGAAGAAATGGCACCCACTGACATTCATCAACACTTGCTGAACATTTATGGAGACCAGAGATATAATATAAGCACAGTGAGGCTGTGAGTGGTGCATTTCAGTCGGGATAACAGCGACAGTGGGTCACATTTAGTGATGCAGATTTTAAGAGTGTGGCATGCAAGCTCTTGTTCATTGCTGGTGAAAATGCATAGCTAATGATGCTGACTGTGTTGAAAATAGTGCTTTATAACTGTTGTAGTTTCCATGGAAATAGATAGGAGGCATTACTTTTGGAGCACTTCATTTATAAAACAGGAAACTATTTTTAAATGTTTTTGAGATGTAATACAACGAGTAAAGGAAAACTACACCTAGGTTTATTTATCCTTATATCAGCTCTAAAGCTTTTCTCATTCCCTCTGGTTGTTTGTGGGATTCATCTTAATCATGTGGCTGGGTGTCATGTTCTTATGCACAGTAATTGTTTTCTTACGCAAATTCAACATTTTTATTCATGGTACCGAAATCTTATCTGGACACATATGTTTCCTTTACACCTAGTCTGGTCTACAGTTCTGTTCAGATTCATATCATCATCCTTGTTCCTATGATTGCATGGATAAAGCACTTCCCACCTGATGGCTGTCACTGACTGTGGAGTGTCACAGTGCTCTATTAATTTGTTAACCTACAAACTAACAACGGGCTGTGAAGTTAAACACTCTCCTTTGTCAGTCAAGGTGGTGTTTGTCATGCATGCTTAGTGTTTTCATTCTTTGAATCTGACACTGTATTAAAACTGTGGCTTGTCTGTCTTCCTTTCTGTCTTCCTTAAGGAAAAAAGCATTGCTGCAACCTGTATAGTTGTCATAACTGAGAGGAACTCATTTATATTTCTTGTCTTTTTCATCATCTCACCCAACGATATCTAGAAATTCTTGCTTGTATTTTCCAGTCGCTATTTCATGGAAAAAACTATGTGGTTCCATTAACTTGTTAGACTGCATATAGTTTAGGTGGAATGTGATCATTTCTTTTTAACCCTTTTTGGCACTTCTAACTTTGAAACTTATTTTGTTACAGTTAGATATCTACTAAGATCAGGCGCTTGATTGGTTCTGGGGTTGTGGCTTTGATAGTAACGAGGCACTGGGTATGTGGGGAAAAAAAGTATTCTTCTCATTGCCTTGTTCTGTTTACCTACGAAGTTGCTATGAGGGAAGAAAAAAAAGAAGAACAATTCAACTTTTTAATGCTTTTCCATTAATTAACTCACTTTTTAAGAGTATATGCAGTTTTGGTCAATGGTGCATCAAGATCTGTGCCCATTATATGAAGCTTGTCATAACCAGCCATAATGCTGGATTGGATGACCTCCTGAGGTCCCTTCCAGCCTATTAGTCTATGATTCTACCATGTGCAGAAACAAAGTGTGGTGCCAAACATTTAACTGTGTAATTCACCTAAGTTTTTCTGTGATGTGTGTGGTATACACTTAGACACATTTCACTCAAAAAAGGTACTGTTCTAATTCCAGGAAACTTTATAGGAAAATTTGGACTATGTTTCTGTAATGTGGAGTGCACTGCTATTTCCTCTGGGGATCCAATTTTTCATAAAATTGTTCTACTGAAAACTTTCAAGGACAAAAGTTTGTGGTGTGAAAGGTGTGAAAAGGAAGGTGTGAAACAGAATATCACAGTCCTTTCAGCAAGTGAAGGCTGAAACCTTATGCAAAATAATATGTAAATTAGCTGTTAACTAATTTTAACATTTACAACATAGTGGTACACGAAACTTTATACTTGTTAAGAGACTGGAATATTTTTTCTCTATATTCATCCTGCTGGGATTAATTAAGTTTACCATATTTAGCTAATCCTACAGCTAAGTAGCATTAGTTAGTCTTTGCAATTAGAAGATAACCTCAGTCAAGAGTTTAACATGAATTCACATCAATAGTCCATGAGTGTCTGGGCCGACAATCTCTGTTTAAATTTGGAGTTATTATAATTAAGTTTACTCGGGCTAAGTGTATTCTCCAATGGTGTTCTCTTTCAAAACTGCTATAATAGGCAACTGCTTAAGGTCATATAAATGAAAACTTATGTACTGAAATGACCAAGATAATGTTTATCAGTTCTGTAACAAAGTGCATGGGTGAGAAATCATGGGATTTCTCAGCACTGAGACATAGTCTGTACTACAATTTTTAATTGATTTCTGCATTGCTAAACTTGAGGTTTTTAAAGAGATTCACAAAAAAAGCTCTGGAGAACAACCTCAAGTACATTATGACAAGATTTGAATTTGGGCTCAGTGAGAAAAGCCTGGTCTAGGAAAGAGGTTTGACTCTGAACAGTGCACATGCAGGCAGTGTGAGAAGTTTGGAATGATGAATGTACTAATGGTGAATTAACTTGAGGGACATATGTGAAAAGTTACAAAATAAGAGAGAGACAGAAAAGAGAAAGGATAAGCGTTCACCAGTAGCCATCTGGGAAGCCCTCAGATGAGCATCCTTCCCCATGCATCCTCTCTAGTGCAGCATGTGGTTCTCCCAGTAACAATTTTCCTACATTGACTGTGTGATTTTCTCTGGGACCTGCTCAAAATCCAGGGTTTCTGTGCCTGCGTATGATGCTACTAGTCACACCTGGACCATGGCAGACGCTGCATGATACTGTGTGCATATTATTGGGTCTCCTAGTATTAACCAAACCCAAAGAAAGAAAAAGAGGGGAAAAAAGAAGTGATATTCATACTAGCAGCAACCCTTTCCCGTGAGAATTTGCCCTGGCAATGCTGGATTTGCATTTGCTATGGGCATAACCATGTGAAAGCAACTGAGTAACAGTGAGGAAAAATATTGCTGTGGAGGCTCTGGAAGTGTATGACCTGGTAGTTTGGGTATAAAGTTGCAGAGCTGCTGGTGGAAGTCAGGTTTCAGGGTTGCAAGTAGAAAGTTCTGAGTGATACTGAGATACTGAAGTCACTGCACAACAATCACAGTAGTGGTAGATCTGAAAACCTTTGTGAAAAGCAGGTGTCACAGAGGGTAACGTATAGTTTTAGTTAGTGCTGTAGAACCCACTTTAGCATTAAAATCATTAAATGCTATGTTTTTGTCGGTTTTTCTTCCCCAAAAGTTTACCAAGTTTTGACTATTTTTCTGATGTTATACATATCTAGGTATTTTGTTTCTATTATTAATAAAGTTTGCCAAAGATTTGTTGCGTCATATTTTGGCAGCTCTCCTAAGGAAGGAATCTCTTTCCTTCCTTTCTCTTAACATCATACTATTACAGTTCTGTACACAATCACAATATTTCATGGCAGTCATTGAGAGGTTCTTTTGCTTGAGACTTTTTTGTGCTTCTTATGTAGTCTACCCAAAAATATATACGTGGAGAAAAGCATAGTCTGCAAAAATGAGCCAGTTAATCAGGTTTCTGGAAGTGGAGTCAAACTGCTCAGCTATTTCTATTTGCTGCATCTTTCCTTTGCATCACTTTCTGTCTTGAGCTGGTAAATGGTGTTATTGATCTGTGCACCATTGATCTGCACAAAAGAAATCAAAGCTTAATTTGTTCAGGCTCCTTACTATTCCATCTTTTTCTAACAGACGTGGCCCACTCATGACCCTTTTCTCTTCTTCTGGTTATTTGCCCCCTGTTAGGACAGCCACTGCAGAAAATGTCAGCTTGCCAGGTGTGCTGCCCTTTGCTGACCACCTAGTTGTCCTTTGTGTTACTCAAGGGAAGGAGGAATTCTGCTCTTCAGGAGAGCAGAAGTATTCTTCTCCATTATCATCTGCGTGTTCCTGCGTGGTGGTACGTAAGGTCAGGAAGAGAAATACCCTTCTTCCCTGCAAAGCTTTGGAATTACATTTTGCTCTCTGAAACATCTTGTATACATCAGCATATGCAGCTACAGTTACTGCTCTGCTGAGCTGCTCTACACCTTTTGCTTCTCATTATGGCTCCCTTTTTCCTTCTTCACTTTCAAGCATGGATCTTCATGGGTTCTCTGATAACCACTACTACAGAGGACTTCCAGGGCTGCCCATTGTGTTGTTCAGGCCTCTTTGATGGTTGTAATATGTGAAAGTAGCACATATCTATCAGGACTCAGACCTCCTTAGGTATTTGTGTCCTGGCCTACATTGGGAAAGAGCAATGTCAGCAGTTTGAGGGAGACAATCCTTCTACTGCTTAGCACTGGTTAGGCCAAACGTGGAGTGCTTTGAAACAGGGGATCCCAGAGAGTGCCTTCAGAACTTGAAGCATTCATGTCTCTGCTGACCACATCGATGAGTGCATCCACAGAGATAAATATATTCCTGCAGAAGGGTTCTGAGTGACCTAATATGTAAGCATTTGGGAAAACATGACTTCAGGGAAGTCTGGGGAATGATCTGAAGTGAGCAGATTCATCCTGTTATTCTGAGCAAGGATGAGTTTTTACAGGCTCCTGGCACGACAGTGCTGCCAGGCTCTGATTCAGATGTGAGATGGAGGCTGCCTCTTAAAGATAACCTCCTGATGTGCTCATGTGTTAAGTGAGTATTGAGTGCTCTTGAAAGTGCTGTTTTGCTGAAGTACCTTTACTGAGAAACTCCTAAATTTTCTCTCTTCTCCCCATTTTCAAAGAATGTGTTCTATTTTTTTCGTCAGAAATGCTATTTAATATAATTGTTTGCATTTTTAAAAAAAGTTATAACATTCTCAGTCTTCAAAGTCTTTCTGATATGTTTGCTACTGTATTCCAAATTTATATATTTATTCCTAGTTTTCAGTCAGGCATTACATCTGCCAATTTTGTTTGACACTTATTACAACTTAGACTTATTTGCATTCATTTCTAGTGCAAGTCTAATAGCAGCAATAGAAACTTTGATGTACTTTGGAAAAATTTTTTAGTTCCCAATGATGAGAAATCTACTGCAGCAATGTTTTTGCTGTTCCAATGGTTAATTTCCTTTGTTTTTAAAAGTGTACTTGTTTGTTTCTCACTTTGAATTTGTCTGTCAGTCCCCAGCCTTCAGAATTTACAATATTTTTCTCTAGATTGTTTGTTGCCTGTTTTAGTAGTTACCAAGTTTTAGACTTCACATAGGTTTTGATTTATGTAACCATGTCTAGAAAGAAAACTACTTATTTCATTATTGGAAACTAGAAATAAACACTTCTGGCAGAAAAACAGGACTGGAATGGGAACATAAGGAAAAAATGATTATTGAATAATGATGCTACCGATGCTGCAGTGAAACTGTGCTTTGTAATTTTGAGCATTGCAATTAATTGATGGGGATAAAAATGGTAATTTAAGACTGTAGTTCCAAGAAGAAATTATATAGAACTTCATGCTATATAATTGTTTGGATCTCTCTTGATTTTCCCCTTTAGCAATCCATTAACTTCAGAATACTGTGCTGTTATTTAGCATCCTTCTGAAGAGGATGCAGCTTTGACTTGGCCAGGGTTAAAGGAATTGCTACTGCTGTTATGGGTTTCTGCTCTTGATATTTATAGACAAAGCTCAAAGGGGAAGCAGAGCATAGAGGAAGGATGTATTCTTTTTCTGTGGCGCTTTTCAACAGTTTCATCACTGAAAAAGTAAAGGCATAGCTTATTGTCATCTGACCCTGAATACACATGCCATTGTTGGGCTACATAGAGCTTTGTGAAGTTGTCTTTCTGCTGACAGAGACCTACCAAAATTGTAATAGGGTAAATGTGTCTTCTTGACTAATTAGACTCTTCTGTGCTTGAAACAAGACTAGTGAGATGCAGCAGGAAGAGGAGAAGTAAAATGAGGAAGAAAATGTTAAAAGCAAGTTATAGAGTAAGCCAAAGTCTTTTTTTTTTTTTCTTTCCTACTCATGTGTTCAGGAATAATCTCAAGGCGGGTGGAGATGATAGTTGCTAAGTCATAAAGTCCCCTTTTCCTATGGGAGGATGGACTACATGTTGTTCTAGAGAATTGGTTCACTATTGATTTGGTCTTTGGGTTACCTGTTCCAAGTCCTGTATGCCATTTAGCAATCCCATTCAATGAAAGAAAAGATTCTGAGACATGGAGAGCACCAGATAGTATGCAGTCAGTACATTCATAGGTCCCTTGTTGTGTAGTTATTTTAAAGTATTCATTTTCTGTCAGTCAACCTGTTTCTGCTCTATCCTCTTTTGCTAATGGTTGTAGCTAATTTTTTGGCAGAGGCTGTAATGAATGTTTGCTTCCTGATGCCATTTAAACCCAGATTTCTAGACAAAAGAAATGAATTATTAGTTTGAAAGCTTCTCAGGAACAAGAACAAGTGATGATTTACAGGGTTGTTTACTACCTCTATGACAGCCATTAAGAAATAAAAGTTCATGTTTGGTTAAAATTAATGAATTAAGAGTTTATTGTGAGCATAATTTTGTGAAGTACATTACAGACACATTTTTCATTCTTGATTTTTATTCTCAAGGTTTGTGATGTACCTAACACCAAAAAAACATAGTTTTCATTTAGTTTCTTCTATACTATATTCTGTTGCTGCTGAAAATTGGTATTTCCTATCACAACTCCACGCTATCTACTAAATCTACAATGCTTTATGTTCATAAATTGGTTGAACTTACAATTTTTTTTCTGAAACCTAAACCTTACTTTATTCTAAAATCAAGGAAGATATTGTGTCATAAATGCTTCTTTTTCTCTGCCCCCCCCTCCCCCCCCCCCCCCCTCCCCTTTTTTTTAAATAAAATACCTTTGATTGTAAGCATAAGAACATAAATAAAATTCTTACAGGGTCAGAGCCATTGTCCATCTACTTCTGTATTCTGTCCCCGAGGATGTCAAGAGGAGCTGCTATTAAAAGACAGCACACAAGCTTGCTCACTTCTGTGGTCTGTTCCTTTCATATTTCCCCAGCATCCACAGTTGTGCTAGAAATGTCAGAGGGTCCTGCCCTGTCTTTTTATTATTGTCTTATGGACAAGTAGTCCAGGAATTTACTTAATCTCTTTTGAACCTGGTGGTACACTGTGACCTCCTGTGGTGGTAAGCTCAAGAAGTTCACAGTCTGGTACGTAAAGATGTACTTTCTTTTCATCTGTTTTAAATCAATTCTGTAGTATGACTGAGTGCCCTTTTCCATTATTACAGGGTTCAGTGAGCAATAGGTCCACCTTTACCTTTTCTAATGCTTTCATAATTTAAGACTTTCAGAGGTCATTCAGGATAGAAGGTGATTTTAGCACTCAAGGAATTTTTTAAGTGGGGAACATGTTTTGTTCTTTGAATGTTGCCTGGCTTTTTAAAGTCCAAGTCAGAGGGTTTGACTTCTGGAATTCAAAACATGTGGACTGACAAAAACCTTTTATGCATTTGCATCAGTTACTCTCCCTAAAGAAAGTTTTTACGTACAGTCTGTAGTTTTTATAAATACCCTTCTGACCTTAATACATACAGTGTATTAAATCATAAGCATAGTAATTGCAGAAAATTTGTAAGAATAGTAGGTTCTGTCAATTATGTTATGTAACTTAATTATTTGTCTAGAAAAACTAGGGTATCTTCTTTTGTGCTATTATATACATAGACAGCCTTTGAAATCAGTAGCCGTAATCCAAGTGTTATTCTTTCCAAGAGAAAATTCTTCAATTCTTCAGACCTTCTAAAGTACGTGGCACTGGAGTTCAAACCAGGGATCTATCCGACAGTCATATCTGTGAGCCACTAAGTATTATCTACTTTATGCCAGTTTTCCTAGATCACTGTCGTTGGTATGGTTCAGAGCCTGAACTGGCCAGCATATGTCTGGAGATGCTGTAACAAAATAGCCATAGTTAGAAACATTCAGATTAGGTTTGATTTTTCAAAAAAAGAACTGTTGTGCAATGAAGATCATTCCATTTTGCTAGATGTGTAGAAACGCAGAGCTATAATTTTATGCTGTGTCCAATATCAAGAATGAATTTCTGTAAGTGATCATGATTGCTGGTGATATCCCACACTGGACTGTCTTCAGGCCCATTAGTGTACATTCACTCTAGTCGCATCACTGCAGCAGTCTGTAATTGGAAGTTTCACTGCGCTTCTGAAAGTAACTGCATAAAATCTGCAGAAAAATAGTCCATTACAAACCCATGTAGACAGCCAAATTATGGCAGCTCTTCGTCCTTTAGATTGCCGTGTAAAAGAACACCAACTTACATAATTGAAGAAAATCTGGCATTTCTGAGAGAAAAGATGCCCAGAACAGTAAACACACTCAAGGTTGGATAAGCACTGGTAGCCAAGAATCATGGGCAGAAGTCCTGGATACCTCTCAATCAAAGCTGGAAAACCACAGGCTTCCCTGCAAGACATTAACCAAAAGTGAATGCTGTGTGCCCTGATGTGTAACATCAGTGCCCAAATACTCATCTCCAGGGTATGGAAAATGATAAGCTTGTCAGAAAAGCCTGAGAATAAAATTTCTAAAGCAATCCAAGTTCAGATCAGGACAAAAAGGCATGTTTTGACTAGTTAGTGGCAGTGATGACTCACATCAAATATTGCTTCCAGCACAGTTTCGAAGCAGCTACAGGCTTTGTGGTTATGGCACGCTTTGGTGGAACAGTTTGCTTTTAATAGTGTCAAAAATACTGCACTGTAAATTAATACTGCATTTACTGATGGGTACACATGCCAAGTATAGACATGCAATGATGCCTATTAACTGTGACACTCCAGCTTTTGTTTGATCCTGAAGTGGTCAGGCTGTTGGACTTGATGATCTTTGAAGATCTCTTCCAACTGAACTATTATATTCTGTTCACTCTTTCAGTGGGATTATTGAATTCTTCAGAGCTTGGCATCGCTTTGTGCTAGTATTTATATAATATTTATATATTCTGTCAATTCCTAGAAAAATATCATGAAAAAAGTCCAAGACTGCTGTACATTCTATGACTCAGTCCTGAAATCCCAACTCTTTTTACCTGAAGAACCACCCTAGATAGGAGTTTTTGAGTATCAACTTCTGTAGTATCAAGCTTATATGTAATGACTTCTGAAATACATTGAGTATTCCCAAGCTTTACATATTATGTGTGTTCTAAAGATGAAAGGTAAAGATGTTATATTTCATGGTACTTGGGGAGAATACTTTTATGCCATGGTGAAATCAAAAAGGAACCTCTGTGATTAATAGAGCTCTAAACTTCTTGAATCATTAAACCATTGCTGGAAATAGAGAACAGAAATGTTGCCAAGAATCAACAATGCTCCTGGATATGAGCGTTTTAGGTGAGAAATTCTGTTCTAGCAATCCAAAGACGACTGATACCTCTTGTATCTTCTCAGACCCAAGTTCCGAAACTGCGTGTTGGCTATCTTCTGATGCACGTTAAGCATCTGGTGTTTATCTATATGCCAATATAAGAATTTGCAGATCAGTTTGTTTTCAGTTGTTCTTTAACATGATTCTAATCCAGCTCAGCCTATTTGATGCTGAGTAACTGGGCATTTGAAGCCAATGAGCAACTGAGATCATCCCCCTGGACTGCTGCCATGGCCTTTGATATGGTCACACATCATATTTTTATTCAAATTGGAGAGATGTGAATTTGAAGGGTGGACTGTTCAGTGGATAAGTAATTGGTTGGAAGGTCACAGCCAGAGGGTTGTGGTCAGCAGCTCTGTGTCCAGGTGGAGGCTGATGCTG
The DNA here is from genome assembly GCA_035772895.1 of Perdix hodgsoniae. Taxonomy (NCBI): domain Eukaryota; kingdom Metazoa; phylum Chordata; class Aves; order Galliformes; family Phasianidae; genus Perdix; species Perdix hodgsoniae. The sequence goes on along the minus strand of JAPSGF010000095.1, from coordinate 916,971 downwards.
AGTGGTGTCCTCTGTCCTGGGACCAGCGCTCTTCAGCATCTTATCAGTGAAATAGACAGTGGGATTGAGTATACCCTCCGGAAGTTTGCTGATGGCACCAAACTATGTTGTGCAGTTGATACAACAGAAGGGAGGGATGCCATCAAAGGGAACCTGCCTGGGCAAGCTGGAAAAAAGGGCCCACATGAATTTAGGTGAGATTTGAAGATGACAAGTGTAAGCTGTTTGAGTTGGGGCAATCTAAGACGTGCACAGACAGGAAGAAGAGCAGCCCTGCTGTAATGGATTTGGGGCTCTCAGTGGATGAAAAGCTTAACGTGAACCAGAAGTGTGCAGTGGATGAAAAGCTTGACATGAACCAGAAGTGTGCACTTGTATCCCTGAAGGCCAAGAGTATCCTGGGTTGCATCAAAAGAAAGGTGATTGTCCCCCTCTGCTCTGCCTTTTGAGGCCCCACCTGGAGTGCTTTGTCCAGGCCACCAGAATGATGTAGAACTGTTGCAGAGGGTCCAGGGTGCTGAAGCACCTCTGTTAGGAAGAAAGGCTGGGGGAGCTAGGCTTGTTCAGTATGGAGAAGAGAAGGATTTGGGGATATGCCATTGCTACCTTCCTGTGCCTAAAGGGAGCTTATAAACAGGAGGGAGACCAACTTGTTACACAGGCAGGTAATGAAAGGACAAAGGGAACATTTTCAGAATAAAAGAGAGGAGTTTAGATTAGATGTTTTGAGGAAGTTCTTTACTCAGAGGGTGGTAAGGCCCTGGCACAGCTGCCCAGAGAAGCTGTGCCATCTCTGAAGGCACTCTAGGCCAGGTTAAATGGGGCTTTTGGCAGCCTAGCTGGTGGATGGCAGTCCTGCCCATGGCAGAGGCAGTGGAGCTAAGTGATATTTAAGATCCCTTCCAACTCAAGCCATTCTATGATTTTATGATTTTGTGATTCTACAATGTTATGATTCTGTGAATGCATTAAGTGGGAGCTGAAACTTCTGTAAAGTCTTTCTGTTGGCAGTAGTGGAAGGTAAAAATTCTGCATTTATTGTGTGTGGAGTTACTGTAAGTTTCTGTAAGTTACTCCATTTAGGTGGAGTAACTTACTGTTAAGAACAAGTATCATTTCTGTATTACAAAAATGGAGCTGATGTTCTAGGTGCAGCTGAATATCACAGAAAATATTGCAATGCACCACATTTTTTTTTCTGTTCTTAGTAGTCTGTTTTATGTTAAGTTGCAACAGATCGTATTTTATCTTATATCCACTGATGGGTTTTAGTACCTGGCATATACCTCATGAGTCAGGTGGATTGTGTAGTCTGGCTATATAGTCAAGGCATGTTCAAATATATAAAATATTCAGGTCCAATTCAATTAGAAAAGAATAACTTTTTATTGTCCAATATCAAAATTTTCACAAATATGCAAATAACTTCTGCCCCTAAGTCTAAGCTTGGGTACCTTTAAACCTTGTTTTCAAAGTCCCTGGGACTTGGAGGTGTTTGGAATATTTCTGCCAGAACTAGAGCTCAGGGTTCTTCTTAAACCAATTTTTTTTAACAGGAGACGTGTCTGAGACAGCTGATGTTACATGCCTTTTTGGTATTTAGCCTCTGGTCATGTTATGTCTATATTACAAGACCTTTCACTTTCATTCTTACCACCTAACTCACTCACCTTCCTCCCCAGTGCTGATACATTTTATCATGACATAGAAGAAAATGAGATTGTTTTAACATGATTTATTTTCAACAAAATCACATTTGCTTTTACATATGCTTTTTCTTAACCCTTAATATACTTGCTTATGAGTTTTTTTATTATTATGTGGTCTGTTATTGCTTCAGGAATTTAATCTAAACCCACTCACATTTTTTTCCTAGCCTTTCAAAGGCATTTTTCTCTTTCAGCCTGACAGAACATTCTACATCTTTCCCAAGTTTTGAGATGACAAAGTTAGCTCTCTCGGTATCACAGCTGATTTTTATCAGGCCAGGATGATTTGAAAACATCATACTTCCATAAACCTCTTCTTACTTAGAAGTTTTTAAAACCTCTTCCTTACGGTTAGTTTTATTAACATCTGATCACAGTTAAAGCTTTCAGAGAGGATTGAAGAGTGATGTCAAGTGCTTCTGTTCTTCTGTTTCCTTATACTATCAGCTGATAGATTGAAAGAGTACAGTAACAAAAAAAAAAATTTTTTTTTTTCTTCTTTATTTTCCTTTCAGTTCCTCACGGTTCTATTTTGTTTTGTGCCCTGAACATTCTGGCTCTGTCCGTTTGCATCTACTTCTATGTGATTGCTGAAGATCTTGAGCTTCTGTCAGATTAGTCTTTTCCTGTCCTTCCTATATGTGGTGGTAATATGTTTTTAGGGTATGCCAGGTAAAATTTACATGTCTGCATACAGTGCAGGTTGGACAGGAAAGCAGTGAGGTACAAACATGTGGGCTGCTAAAGATACCAGTGGAAAAAAAAACAAACAATAAGACTGTGAGAAGAATGCAACTGCAGTACCAAGCAATAAGACTTGAACACAAGGGATGATTGTGCAGAACCAAAAGGTTATCAGGAAGGAGATGAATTAATCTTAAAGGAGGAGTTAGGGAAAGCTGAATGGAGAATAGAAATGGAATTCCTTCTCCATCCAGTTCCTTTTCCAAGACGGGGAAGAAGATGCCTTCACATTCTGGCAGGTACACATGTATTAGGGTTCAGTTTTGATTATGGAGCCATCAGATGCAGGTGTGAAGGAAACAAACTGACAATGAGAGAAGTAAGCAGCTAGTTATTACCACTAATAGCCACTTGGGATCTGAGTTGAACACTGCAGTGGACAAGCAGTAAGTGAGCGTTCCCCCCCCCCCGGAAGGGTCAGATCTCATGACTTCCGTCACGTACAGAGATAGGTACATGGAGCTGAAGTATTAACACTTTAGTTCCAGTGCACTACATGATGTGTTGATGTGGAATACTGAAAACCAAAAAATGTAAAACCATGACATTGGTAGATGATGTATAGACTGGTAAGTCAACTAAAACAAATGGTAAGACTTATTTAAGAACATAATACACAGGGTAGTACATTTTCAGAAATGCCTAGTTAAGTATGTCAAATCTTTCTCTCAAATCCAGTTGTGCTTGCCCAAATATGTGATGGAGTTTGGAATGTATGTGTACCATCAAATACATAATCTTTTGCATGTATAATGAAGGAGTACCTTTTGCTGGATCAGTCAGGGATATGCATATGAAGAATTAGTTTCACAACATTATTGTGGATACTAATATCCTTTTCCAAGAAGCTATTAGTAAATTCTGCTTATGGGCTGTGATTTTCTGAAGTTATTTTCCATGTCCAAACATACATAGCGTTTTAGTGGAATTTGACATACATTGTGTAGATACACAAAATGCTGTCTGAATTAAGGATTTTGGTATAGTCTTATATAACTTTATTTAACTTATACAATACCGTGTATTACATTTTGATGTTTTAGTGCATCAAGATGAATGAATCTTTCTGCCTTACAATTCCTTAGACCCTGTGGAATGATTTGGCAAAGTAATTGTTTTGCAGTGCATCTTTTAATCAAAAATCACTAATCACAGGAGAACTACACTCTTAAGTGTAAACAGGATAGCTAATACAATAAAATCTTGAAAAAATAAATGTAAAGTCAGTTTTGAAACTCTAGAATGATGTGTATTTCTTTAATCATGAAGTTGAATCTTGAAACTGCACTTTTAAAACTATATGCAATGCAATTTCCCCAACATTTTCTTAAATTAGTTCTCCAAAATCAACCTTCCTTATTGGTTAACAGAAATTTTCTTGTATTAAAAAAAAAAACAAAACAACAAAACAAACAACAAAAAAACTAATAAAACCAAACAATGTATAACTTTCTTCTGATGTTTAAAATTAAATGTTATTTTTTGAGTGTTACTCCAGAGTGAATTTGACATGCTTCTTTTTTGTCTTGCTGTCTTTCACAGGTATCATTTTTCTTGTTCATCATTTTTGTGGTGTATACCATGCTGCCCTTCAACATGAGGGATGCTATAGTTGCCAGCGTCTTGACCTCTGCATCTCATACGATTGTCCTGAGCGTCTGTCTATCAGGTACAGCTGTTATAAAGGAGCACTTGGTTTGGCAGGTAGGTGCTTTGTGAAATTAATGATTAATTGCATGCTTAATATCCCAGTAAGTAAGACCATGAGTTTCCCATTTGATTTTTCTCAATTTCTGAATTGAGGGGTACCTTAAGGGTACCTTAAGGGTACCTTCTACCCTTAAGGGGTAGAATCTACAGACACACACACAGCGCTTACCACTGTTAAAATTATCATTTGTACTAAAAAATTATGTGATACAGCCATAGTCTGGCAGGTGCATTACCTATTACATCTACATAAAACACATTTCTTCTCTTCTCACCTCATCAAAGCTCAACTTGTAGGCTTAAAAAAAGAATTTTTTCCAGGTAGCAGTGTTGGTTTTGACTCAAAAAACAAAACAAAACACATTGCTCCTTAGAGTAGCCTCATCTGGGTTTGCTGGAAAGAAATTGCCCTCTTGAAGTACAACATAGGGCTTGTGCTCCTTCTGTAATTCTCAGCCTTTTATTGGAAATTTACAGCCTCCTCTTGGCCAGGCTCACTGATTGAATAGGGCAGACTGGTTGCAGACATCGTGACATTTAGAAAATGCACCTGTATTTGCAGTTGGGTTTTGGCTTGTAACTCAACTCTAATCATTTTGCTAGAGAACATATCGCAGAGGAATAATTTAAAATAAATAAATAAATAAATAAATCCAAACAGGGGAGTTGTTTTTCCCTCCTGTTCTGGAGAATATCTTTCAAATGGTGAAATGTCACATTTTTTTTTATTGTGGTACAGTGATGAACCTAGGTGTCCTTTTTATAGATCTGTAAAAGAAGAGTAAAATATAAAATGTAAATTTCATTTTGAAAAGCGTGTACAATCTTTTTTGTATATTTGTATCATCTCAGGGAAGCAAAATTCTTTTAACTTTTGCATCAAAATTGCAACAAGGCTTAAAATTAAATTCATTTTTGTAAGTCTATCAGAAGAACAAGCAGGGAAGGCATCATCTTATTTCTTCCAAACAGCATGAAATATGAAACAAATTGTTTCGACTTACCATTTGTTATCATCTTTCTTTGAAAAATGTGCCTCAGAACATAACTTCAAAATTACACTGATTTCACAAAAGTAAATTGCCTTGTAATTAGTGGTTCAGGAAAAAGCATTTTATTTCCAAACATGGCTGCAGACCTGTGTTATCTGGAGTATTGCAGTTGAAGTCCGATAAACGCTAGATATTCTCTGCAGAAGTATTCAAATGGTGAGATATGTGGCCTTGCATTTCTTCATTTAATTTAGGTTAGTTGTTAGTTGTTGCTGAGCTTGCTGAATTGTGCTGTATGCTAAGCAAGAGCCATAGTCATCTGCAGTCAAAATATAATTTTAATAATTCATTGGTATGGTATTGTTCATTGTATATAAGCTGAGGAGAATTCTATTCATGGTTTTGTATTGATGTATAGGTTAGGGTATTGAAACATATTAATGTGTGCCACTCTTTCCCTGAAAACTTCTTAGAGATGCTGTTTGTGGAACTTATTTATTTTTTCTGACCATTATAATCAGGTGCAACTAAAACATGACTTTCAGAAGATGGTACGTTTTAGAGACAGAATGGAATCAAAAGAAATAAATTATGGACTCTTGCATCTTTGAGCCCTTCCGTACCCCCCAGTTTCTTTCAGAAAGAGAGGAATCTTTGAGCAGTTTGTAGATTTGTTATGAGTGTTTAACTTCAAGGATATTAATTTTCTATTCCCTCTTTGCGAAATGTATTAAATGTTCTCTGTGCTTTGGCAGTTGATGAAAGTGCTGAGTGCACTAAGCTGTCATGGATATTGGACATGGTCATGGAAGGGACTAAAAGCCATTATCACAGCTCAGTGTGCCCTTTGTATGCATTTAGATGGCTGTTTATACTACGTGTAAGCAGAAAAATTCTTTGTGTCCTTTTATTTGGAATGAATAAATACAAAAGAAATGATTGGATTACAGATATTGATTATAGTAAAAAGAGAAATAATGCTGGTCAATGATACGCCTCAAGCTGATTTGGGATAAATGTATGGAATTAATAAAAAACTGAAGTGGGGTATAGTAATTTAAAAAGCTTGAAATGTTGAATCTTTTTTTTTCTGACCAAAAAAAGGGTGTTGTTGAGGCCTGAAATGAAGTTGTTTCACAGAGCTCAGTCACTAAAGCCCCAAGATGAGGAACTGGCGGTACACTGACATTTGAAAGCTTAGAAAAACACACTCAGGGCTGAGCTCAGTAAATCCATGGTTAGGGAGCTGCACTGAGTTTTGACAAAAATATATTATTTTGATTTCAGGGCTACTGGTCCATCTCAGCAAAATAGAAAAAAAAAAAAACAACAAAAAAAAACGCACAGTGAATGTGGTGTTTTTTCCAATATGTGTTTAAAAAGCAGAAAACCAGTAGCATAACAAATCTTCCGGTGGGTAAATAACAGATTTAGCATACATAATGTGTATATATAGCATGTATCCTTTTGTAAAGAGTATGTGCATCTCCTTTGAAACTACTTTCTGTATATTGGAAGACTGATTAATTTCTTCTGAGTTTTCTGGCCTGAAGAAGTTCTTTCAGTCTTTTTCATATGGTGAATTCTCCTTGCTTTCTCTTCCATCTGGTAGCCCCCTGCTGGACTTCATTCAATTTTTCAGCATCTTCCAATCACTCTTGCTGCTAACCTGTAGCATTTTGGAAGCTATGCATACCTTTAGTCCATCAGCAGAGGAAAACGGGTATCTATGCTCAGCCTGGGCAGATCCTATCTTACTGCCACTCCTTTTGTTGTCTTTTGTCAAGTTTTACACTTTGTGGTTTTTGGTTTTTTTTTACATAATTGGCTTCAATAAAACTGAAGGGCTTAGTATGCTTAGATTATGAAGTGTTGGTTGTGGTCAGAGGTAAAAATTTCCTGCTGATATAAAGAATTCAACTCTCTTTCCTTCTTACCTGACCTGTGTGTTTTTTCTGGGGAGGTGGATCATCCCTGTTGCAAAAACTGGCAATGATGGAGACCTTCTTTCACAAGTCTTGACTTTTTTTTTTTTTTTCTCCATTGTTGCTGAATGTTAGTGTTAAAATCTTCTTCTTTCCTAGTAGGAATTTGTTTGGCCTTGTTATTTAGCTTTCGTCTGCTAGACTTGCAGACCCAGTAGTATCTGATTTCTTTATCTTTCATGAGAGTACTTCCAGATTATCATGAATTCACCTCATAACCTTTTTATCAGGAAAAAATTTATTTCAGGCAACCTTCATCAGTTGCCTGCTTTTATACTAGCTCAGCTCTTCATCACTTTCACAGCTATTCTCTAAGTCCTTCCCTGTGTTTCATCAACATCTTTCTTGCAACGTGGATATTAGCAATAAGGAACACTCGAGGAGCAGCTGCAGAGGTGCCAAATGCTGATGGGGGCTGAGCCCACAAAGGGGTTAGTGTATGCTGGTGCTCAACATAGAGGCTTATAGCTCTGTGCAGAGCTGAATGCACACGAATGGGATCTGTGACAGCAAGGAGGAAAAAAAAGAGTCCCATGCACAAGCTCCAGCTTATGAAAACCAACTGTGTATCTATGTGTTTTTTTGTTTTTTTTTTCTATTGACAAAAATTAATCCTAACCCTATCTAGGCACATAGTCTGGAATCCAGGACTCTCCCTCTTTCCACGTGAACATCCTATTACTATACAGAGAATCCATACTATACAGGGTTTTCAGTCTGCTCCTGGCAGCCTTGTGGTCAGGACCACTGCAGAACACATCTCCATTTATGCTGTTAAGGCATTTGGCTCGGAAGACTTCAACAGCTCAACATCCTTTCCTCAACATCCAATCCTCAGTTATTGCTGGAATGAGAAGAATTTCACTGCTGTCCCTTACCATAAACACATAACCTATTTCTCCCCAAACCAGAGGAGATTCTGATCAAATAGCTGTGGTTTTCCTGCTTTATTATCAACTACTCAACCATTCTGATCTCACAATGGTCTGATACTATCAAGAAAGGCCTTTTGTTTTTAATTTGTTAAAAATAAGCTAACCAGTAACCTTAAACGTGCCAGAAGGCTGTGTTTACTCTCTCAACAAAAAAATTTATTGGTTTGTTATACTTTCTCCTAGTGAAACATAGGTATTTTCCAAACGTTAGCTAACTCACTACAAAATGTCAGTCATGTTTTTTTGATTCCTGACTTTTTTGATTTTTTTGAAGGGGGGCTGCTGCTGGCCACATTGAAGATGTGGTCCCTTCTAACAGTACAAATCTGTAAATGTGTCAGCATGTACACACACACACACACACACACACACACACACACTGTTTTAGTCAATGTTCAAGAAAACATACAGCAAAAATAAATAAATTGTAATAAGTTTTATTTAAGTAGTGCTTGATTTTAACTTTTGTTTCCAGTTACTTTCTCCTAGGCTGGGTAAATTCTAAGGCAGTGTTTGGTCCTGGCAGACAAAAACAAATGCTATATGAAAATTATTTTAATTTAGGGACCATTTGAATTGGGAAATGCAAGGGTTGTATACACAAGCTTTCTTTTTACCATCAGCTGGTTCGAGGTCTACTTCAAGATGAATTATATCCTATATGCTAAGGATAGATAAAAGTGAAGTCACTGCCAAATACTTAAGTGATCTGCTGGTATATGTGTGCTAACTAGAACTCTTAGGGTTATTTTCTGTTTGACTTCTGATTTATGAGGTTTTTTTTTAATTTCAAGATTTATAGTGGCTAAGAAATTGGTAATGGTATTCTTTAAAAATAAAGCTGCATTTCCTGTTTTTTTTTTTTTTTTTTTTCCCACCGCCTGTTTCATTCCGGCCTATTTGAATCGAAAGCTTTCTTTCTCCCAGTTCCCAGCAGCCCCCTTGTTCTTGTAGAGAGGGGTTGGTGGCCCAGGAGCATCATTCTGAACCCTGATTCTGCAGGCTGGAATGGGATGCCACCTGTTCATTGAAAACATTGGTAGATTAAATCTTGTGGGTTCTCAAAGTTTTGAGGCAGGTAGTTTTGATAGCAAGTGGCAGGTGTTCCTCCTTTTGGCTACTCAACAGTCTTCTGTTGGGGTTGTAGCGGTTGGCTCATGAAGAGTTTCCAGCCTCCCTGAGCTTTTATTGGGTACCTCAAAAAGCCACAATGGTATAGCTGCCTTTCTCTTACTCCTGAGACTGTTGTTACTTATGCAGTCCTGTCGCAGGAACCCGCAGCAGTGCAATCCTTTTGGCTTGTGTTCTGTATCTTTTCTCTATCTCTTCTGAAGTTACCAGCGGTTTTCCACTGTATCACATTCTTCACCTTTCTTCTGAATTTTTAAAAATAAGATCTGTGTGGAAGCATCATGTGCTTTTTCAAGGGAAAGTGGTTAGTCTGATATGATCTTTCTTGCACAAGACTCTGCTGTACTTTATTTTCTTTTAACTGTCATGCTTTTCATGACATTTTTCCTTCAAAAATTGTTCAGAACATAACACTGACATAACACCCAAGTGAGTCTAGTGGGGCTATAATTATTTAGATCCTCTTTCCTCATGCATCGACAGATTTGGTGTTCTTTAATTGCTTGCTATCGTGTTTAGATCATGCACTGCTGCACCTGTTGTAAGGACCTACCACTGCTCACAGCATCCCTCTGCTTCTCCTGTCCTGCAGATAGTTATTGTGGTGTGGAGGATGACTCCAGTAGACAGAGATGGCACCGGCAGCCCCATCCTACTCCTCTTTTTAGCCATGCACTGTGGATGTCCACTAATGAGAACACAACCACTGTATGACGTCACGTGTGCCCCCACCCGTCAGCTGAGCTCAGACTCTTAGCAACTCTCCCGTGATCCCAGTCTCCCCGGTGGCTGGCACCTGGAAACAGGTGCCCTCAAGTCTGCAGCCCTGCTCCAGTCAGCTAGGACTCCCCTGGCCCCTCTGTAGCATGGTATGTCCATTAAGCTGGACATAAGTCACTAAGCTGGCTCTGGTTTGGCATGTGCTGGTGTTCACATGTGTACTTGCACACCCGTGCTGACTTCAGTTGCTGCCAGGGGGCCCAGTGCCCATAGTCTGGCCCCAGACCTGTGTACACACAGTTGCGCGTAGAACAGAGCATGTTTTCGCTCAGGAAAGGAAGTAGAATTAAAGTTTAATCAGCAGACAGGACAGACTGTGATGACCAGGTGAATGTATATACCAGCAGCTTGCTTAGTCACAACTGACCCCTTTTATCTCCTTAGCCCTCTGTTTTTCCACACTTGTTCCTCCTCAGATCACCACAGTGTTTCTTTTCCTCTGCCTTTGGTTCCTCCCCTAACCATTCTATATTAAGTCTTGCATCACCCTGCATCCACTGATGTGTCCCAAACCCCTGACAATGACCTCTCTTAGTCAGAAAGGTGCTCTGGAGAGTTGCTTTCCATGACTTGTGGTGATAGATATTCCACCTAGACACTGGGACTCAGGCTGCCCTTGAATGGTGCTGGGATGGACCCAGGCAGGGTATCCCATCCTCTAAGCCCTTAATTTGGGCTCTCACCTGTCTCTGTGCCTCTCTGCTCTTGTGGGATTGTGATAGTAGGGTGATGGTGCCTGGGGTGAGCCTGGCAGTATGGTGGTGCTGCTAAGGCTTCCGTGCTGTTGATGGTCTATGTTCTGCCATGTGCATATGTGCAGGCTTTTATCACTTAGCCATAATTACATGATTATTTCTAGCAAGATTCATGAGCTGATGTTTAACAGGTGCTTTGCAATTCATATATGGAATCTCTGAAAGAAGCATTCTTTATCTAAATTACAAATATTTACTTTGAACTAGTTAGCTTTTTCAGCACTAATAGCATTTTTTTTTTTTCACTGTTAATAGTACTGCTTATGCTTTTATACCTTGTCAGCTCCTAGAAATAGATATAACTGGTGATATCAGGCAGTGGACCACATTTTCAAATGTGGGAAACTTTAATATGGCATGTATGCAATACATAATATGCATTGGGATGGTCTAAGCAGCGTGCACCATGTAGGCCGATATGTTTTGTTTAAACCACCGATTTAAATTCTTCTGTTAATCAAACGCCTTTAGTAGGCATTGATATTCAGATCAAATGTTTTCTGTAGCACCAGTGGCATGACAGCACAATACTAAATGCAAAGTATCAGTATTGACTGGATAAAAAAGAAGAAAATGTACCACTCTAAGGCCCAGAAATAGAAAGCTGTTTTATGCTGTCATGCAGATACAAAACAACATCTTTATATAAGGTAAGGCCAAAGAGAAAAATAGTGTCTTTAAGTACATGCATTATTATGTAACCTGTAAGGCTGAAGAGAAAGCATAAAGCAAACAGGAATTTTAGTAGTCTAAATGGCTAGAGGCTGTGGGTTGAATTTATCTTACAGTATAATTCTACCTGGAATGCCACTTTTTGAAGGAGAATGGCTTTTGAGGAAGATAATGCAGCTCACCTCTCACTTTCTACTGCATTTACACAAACTGAGTTGTTGTTATTGCTGCAAGAGAGGCACAAAACATTGTCTGTTAGTGAAGAAGGAAGGCTGTATTTTATTTTTTTCATAGCAGCAGAAACTACTGCTGTCCCATCCCTCGTGCTTTTTCCCCTCTCTCTCCCCACCCCAGCAATGCTCTGTCTCACCAAGTTGTGCAGCAGCTGCCAACCTGTTCCAGAGGGGAACGCTGTGCCCTGCATAGTCTGATACAGTAGGCAATTTTTATGGCTGTGAATTTCTTTGCCCTTGATTCTGTGCTTAAATCCGTGCAGGTATAGAAATGTCAGCTGCTATGTTTTTAAATTCATTTTTACAATCTTCAGATACACTCTGGATTTCACTTCTTCACGACAGTCTGCACAGACTAGATATGCTTATGAAAAGCCCACTTCCCTAGGAGAGTACAGATATGTAGGAGAATGCCTAATTTCCTTTCCTACTATTCAAGCATTAACATGGAAAATGTGAACATTCTCCAAAAGGCTGTAACAAGGGGACCTGCAATACTCCTCATCCTAAAGGTTACAAGTTTATTTTAGCATATTTAATTTTCCACTATATGAACATATTTGATCAAGAAGCCTACAGTCCTTCACTATCTTAACTACATTGTAATATGTCAGTGTTAGCAGACTTGCTCTTGAGGCTGTTACTCTTTTGTAAATATAAGCTGGTGATGATTGGAAATTCCAGTACTTCTAGACTGGAACAGAAAGCAGTGTGCTGTACCAGCCACACATTCCTCTCTTACATTATAGTGCTATAGCACCAACTACATTCTCACCATACTGAATACATTTTGCAAGGGAGTTGTATGCTATATCCTTTTAATAATGATATTAACATAAACAGCTAAAAAGTGAGAAGACAAAACTATGCATTCCTAATTTTGTTGCAGTGTCCTTCTAGGAATTTTTTCTAGAGAGGAATAGTTAATTCCTTTAATTAAGCTATTATTAGGTTTGCTATTTGCTTCCATTTTCACAGACATTGTCTAACTTTTTCAGGTATGTCATACTTTTATGGCTTGGTATTCTGTGTCCGATTTTAAGTGAATTACTTCTTACAGCAGCTGAAGCATAAAATTCTGAGTGCGATACTCAATGTAGACATGATGCCTCCTTATTTTATATAGACATAGGGTCATTACCTCTCCTTACACATTGTTTTCAAGAATGCAGGAGTAGAAAAATGCCTTTCACTGTCGAAATGTGGATACACTTCCCTATCACGTCAGCCAGTTCCAGTGCAAAATAAAGCAGGCAGGATCAAGAGCACAGACATCTTGTGCTGAGAGTTTGGCGATTAAGAATTCAGCTGGTGTACCATTCTCCCCAAATGACTGACTCCCCGAAGTTGCATGGTTCAGTCCTCAACCTGTCTGCAGATATCTGGAATAGATACGGTCTTATTTGCTCTCTGCTCCCCTGCAGCACCTTGGTTCTCAGCTGATGGCTAGGCAGGAGGATTCCTTCCTCTCGCAGTCACCTTCCAAGAACTTGCACTTCTATACATTCTTGCAAATGTCCAGTTATGCAATTCCTCACTTCCCTCACCCTGATTTTACCATATTTTAATCCTCAATCTGTTTCAGAAAAGCTCTGACTACAGAAATACCTGACTTTTAATTAACTACATCCTCCAAGTACCAATCTTGTAGGCACTGTGGGAAAAGTACTGAAGCCAGTTAATGCTCAAAAATAAACAAAGACGAGAGAGGCAAACAGACTAACACAAACTGTTTTTTATTTTCTTTGCAGCCTTAACTCTTAAGTCTTAAAAACCTTCTTCCTTTCAGAAACAGCGTGGCCAGGTCTTTCTTTCTCCAAATGATTCCTGACATGTTCTTTCCCCTAAGGAATGTTATGGCTCTGTGAAAATGGTGGTTAGCCCAAAAGAAAACTGTGAAAGATGGTAGATGCACAGCCATAGTGGTCATTGTGCACAAGACTGTGTTCCAGCCTTTGTTTGTCTACTAGAAGAGATACAACTGGAAGGTATAACCTAATAACCTTAAAGTAATTCTTACTTTTTCCAGAAGGTGATCTCTTGCTTCTAACAGAGCACTTTCTTTCCCATCTTAATTTACACCTATTACTGTGTGAACGCCATCAGCATTTGTTTGATATGGATTAGCTTGATGAATTGTGTCTGTCCCAGTAATAGCTACTTGGTAGTTCTATATGTTAAATTATATGTATACGCTGTCAGTTTGGACAAGTTCTCAGAATACTGAAGACTTTATCCTTGTCATAGTTTCATCTGGGACAGAATTGTTTTCTTCAGAGTGTCTGGTATGATGCTATGTTTTTATTCTAGGAGAAAAACAATGTTGACACCACACCGATGTTTATAGTTACGGCTAAGCAGTGTTGTATAGAGCCCAGGTTGTTCTTGTTTGTCAGCTCATACTAACGAAGGGCTGAGAGTGGACAGAACCAGGACAGCTGTCTTAAATTGGCCAAAGGGATATTCCATACCACATGACATCATATGGAAAGAGGGGGATGGGAATTCATCTCACTCTCTTCAGCTGCTCGGAGGGCTAGCTGGGCATAAGTCAGTGGTGAGCAATTGCTTGTGCATCTGTCATTATATAAATTCATATATATATATATATATATCATAGTTACTATCCTTTTCCTTTTTTCTGTCTTAGTAAATAGTTTTATCTCAAACCATGAGTTCTACTTCGTTGTTTTCTTTTTCCCTTTTGATTCTCTCTCCCATCCCACTGGAAAGGGGTGTGGGGGGGAAGTGAATGAACAACCGTGCAGTGCTCAGCCACCTGCTGGGTTAAACCACAACAATCCTACACACTTGCTGCAAATGTCACCCATATGGACTCAGTTCTTGGTTTCTGGATGAGACATTATTAGCTGTAGTTGTTTCACTCCTTCACAGTTACTGCTTTTATTCTATATTTTAACCTTGATAAAATTGGAACGTAAACAATGTGGTCTGTTGTTTTCAGACATATCGTCATGTTCATTAATATATTTGCTGTTTTAATTTTAGTTGTTTCCTGTCACTTTAAGAAAGTATTTTCTCGTAAGTGAGTAGCAGTCTATCAGCTCAGGAACTACATGAATCGTAGAATGGCATGGGTTGGAAGGGATCTCAAAGATTACCTAGCTTCAACCCACTGCCACAGGCAGGGTTGCCAGCCACTAGATGGGACTGCCCAGGAGCCCATCAAGCCTGGCCTTGCCCACCTCCAGGGATGTGGCATCCATAGCTTCTCTGGGCAGCCTGTGCCAGCGTCTTACTACTCTTAAGAACACAGGCTTGAAGTAAACAAGTGGGCTCTGCACTGAGCTACCTCAGATCCTCAAGCTCCATGAATTCTGACTGCACGAAAGCATCACTGCTGCTTTTGAGTCTAGTTTGTCCCTGGAAACAGAGAGCTGTGTTTTCAGAGCTGCATTTAAACCTTAGACCAACTCCAGTATCACTGGATGTTGGATATAGAATAGCACAGTTAATCCACACCACTTTATGTTGTTTTAGGAGAAAATTAGAATTATTGACCTCCAAACAGTGTGGCTATCCAGAAGATTAAAGAGCTTATAGACGAACAAAACTAAGAATAGACTGGAAGATGGCCAGTAATTACAGGCTTGTAATTATGGTCTCAGCTGGACAAGAAGCATCTGAATTAAATCACTTTAACTGATCCCAGCTGATGTCTGTTCTCAGTGCTGCAGAAGAATGCAAGCGTCTTCCCCACATCCTATCCAATTTGACCTGGAGAAAACATTCTCCTTGGAACTTAAGCAAAAATAATTGGTTCTGCTGAACCTATAAGTAGGAAGGCTTTTATGCATGCAAAAGTTGTATATCATTCCTGTTCCTATCCTTTCTACAGTTGTTGCTAATATCTGTTACTTTAGAAGAAGAAAAGTACATGAAAAGAAGAACTTAAATGCTCCTCTGACCCGCTTTAAACTGCGGGAAATAATCTCATCTGGTCCACATGAAAGTGAGTAAATGAAGTTGTGGAGCATGAGGTTTAGGATTCCTCAATATAGAAATGCAGTTATTTGCCAGAAGCTAAAACTGAGGTTTACTCAGAAGAAATAGAAAGGAAAGTTATGTCTATCTAAAAAATACCGGAGATTCCCTTAGAACTAATCATCTTTGTTTTTAATACTACCTTGCCTTACATGGTGTTCATTCAGAAATGGTTCTATCTCAGCAACATTCATGTAGGACTCACATCAGGATTTGGCTGTTGTATTTACCAGAATTATTTACCAGATTTTGTTGCATGAGGAAGCTTCACAGTTTAAATGCAAACTCGAGGCATGCAGAAATCCTGTTTCCGCTAGTATGTAGGTGGTGAGACCTCAGCTTCTGCCAGGGTTCTTCTGGGATTTTGCAGATGGCTTTGGAGTTCAGCCTGTGTTTGTCTTTTGCATGCATACTCTCTTTCTGAGAGAGACATTTTGGATGCTCGTATGCTGGTTAGCCTGTGGAAAGAATCATCATTAAAATTTGGCCTGTGGAATGAATAGCTCATGGTGACAAGAAGAAACGCCCCAGGTTGCCAGACTGCTACCGCCAACTTGTGGTGGCCAGGGGGCAAAACCGGAGAAAGAAGGTGATGCATTTCCAACGTGATACCATGAGAGGCTGTTGCTGTAGTGACAGAGTCCTCTGAGCTTAGTTGGACATTTTGTTGGCATTTAGTTTCTGTGCTAATGTGCCATTTAGGTCTGCTCACTTGCATTTCATTTCATAGCATCAGATCCACTCAGCTTGGTTAATACCCTTAGGACCTGTGTTTGATTATTTTTTTGTCTTCTTTTTAGTAAAATAAGCATAGGAAACACTTTGAAAGTTTTCAAAGAGTAGAACTGGTCACAAAAAAATGAACAAGCAGCAAAAAGAACAAGAGGAACAAGAAGAAAGAGAGAAGTTATCTGTGCAAAAATGGTGAGAAAAGCATTAAAGCTAATAAGCAAAAAAAGTGGAGTGCAGAAAAACAAATGAGTAGATAATAAGGCACATTTGATAGTACTGCTCTGTAGCCTGCCACTGTTTGCTCTAAGATTTTGCTTCATTTGCTGCCCAGTATTCAGTGATGACACCTTCTATTCTCTAGCCAGCAGTTTAGACAGTGAATGTTTTCCTTAGGTTTTGGGTTAACTTTCTCACCTTGGTTCAGTTTATTGATGTTGCGCTGGGTGACCTCTGAAGACAGAGATAATTCCTTCTCTGCTGTTATTGGTAGTAACTGTGTCATTTCACAGTCTCTTGTTCATGCTACATGCACAGTCTCCTTCATCACTATCCAGTTATTTTCTCTTCGCTAGATCATTTCAGCTTCTCTGGAGCTGCATTAGCTAGAAGTATTCCCAACTGAATTCTCCAGGCTGTATGTGATCAGGGCTGGCCTTGCCAGAGTGGTGGGAGAACAGACAACAATCTCTGCTTGTTCCTTTGTAAACATGTTTTAAATTCTCACTGGACCTTCCTACGTTGACAATCCTGAGTTTTGTGAACAGACTAAACTGTTGAGTTTGACTGCAAATAAAAATTCTACTTTGCAATATGTCTTTCCTCAGCAGAGCTTCTGCAAGTCCAGCTCTGCATTTGAATCTCTGGTGCAGAAATGAGCTGCACAAGGGAATGGAGAAACAATGATGGAGGAATGCCGCATTCAGCAGCCTCTCACATAAACCAGGGCCCTATATTCTTAAATAGCATTCCTTATGTTTTAAAATAACATTATGGCTTTTGCATGGGAAGTAGTTTTCTTTATGATTTTGATGAAGATTTAACATTATTCTCGTAATGAAACAGTATTTTAGATGTCTTGCACTCTATTTTGGCCATTCTTCAGAAAACCATGTCACAGAACTCTTTTCTGCCTAAATAAATCAGTACGATTTTGTGTGCTGTGTAAAAAAAAATCATATACTTCATGAATACTGCGTGCAATTGTTTCTTTGATTAGAGAGGCTGTGGACTGAAGTTTGTTGTGGTCTGTTTACACCTGCAGAAATCTCTAAAGAGATCCTGTTCTTTGGTGCTACTTAAATTCATAGATTCATAGGAAACATTAAGGTTGAAAAGGACCTCTAAGATCATCTCGCTCAACTGGAGACCCATCCCCACCATGACCACGTGCTGTGCCGTACTTGGGTGGTTGTATAGGTTTTTTTGTTTGTTTGTTTTTTTCCTCTTCACGGGCAGTGAAAGAAATGAAAGAGCAGAGGCGAGCCTAGAGTATTAGTGTCAAACCAGAGAAGTCATTACAGTTCTATTTGTGAGACAAGGATTGAAATAATAAAGCTTCCTGAAGGGGATCTTCAGTTATGAATGCTGCTTCTGTCCCTGAAATGATTGGCACAGTTCCTTCCATTCTCATTTTAAAATTATACCCAGTTGATGACTAACATTATAATAATTCTGTGGCAACAGTACTAGGATGGTAGCAGTGTCCAGACTCCCGGTGATGTTAAGAACTTGGGTGTTTTGATGTGAGGCACACCGGGGCATGTTAGGGAGCTGTGGAGTGGGGAGGTAAAGCAGGAGACAGAAAACTCATGATTGCTTGTACATCTCTCTGCTTCAGGGTGATGCTCCTGTGTATCTACAATACTCTTTTGTAGTTGAAGTGCATGCAGTTCTGTTGTCTAATTCCATGTTATGGAAAATGAAATAAATTCTCCCTTCTTAAAAGCTATGATGGCTGGCCTTCATGCTGATGGCCCTGAAAATAGTACCTTTATTTCATCCCAGTTATAAAATAGCAAAAGTCAGATACTATTATAGCTTTCTGAATTTTATGTTTTTAAGTTGCTGAAAGCTTTCTCCCATTATTTATTTCTTCTTTCTCTCCCACCATGGTTTTTATAAGGACTTACTTAATTTTTGACTTTCTCATAAACCTTTTTCTTGTCTCTACTTTGGATCTGGAGGGACTTTTTGTTTATTTTTCACTTTTAATTTGAAGATTTTTTTTTTTTTTTTTTTTTTTGTCCTTCAGTATGCTACAATTTGCTTAAAGCTTCTTGTAAAGAATTCAACAGCTTAACTGCATTGTAAGAAACATATTTTGCTTTGCTTCAGACCTTCCATTTTGTTTGAGTAACTCTTACACTGGAACAGGCTGAACAGCTGATGTTTGCTCACTGACTCTAGGCCACCTGTGACTTTATGAGTCTCTGTCAGACCTATAATCAATTTCCAGGCTGAAGGACTGTAACTTAGTTATCTTTCCTTATTTAAAGTCATTCTATACCTTTGATCTTCCTTGTTACCTTTCTCTGATCTGAAAGGGATTTTCATTTACGCATTATGAAAGCGGAGTAAGACAGAAAATCCATTAATACTTCATGGCATGCTTATTTAGTAAGGAAGTAGGTTGTTGTAAATTCTGATGACTCTGAATAAAGAGGGGAGAAAAAAAAGAAAAAAGAAATATGAGCCTAATCATCCACACGAGTGCAAATTATTTGAGGTGTAACTGCCAAGGTAATGAAAAATCTGTCCTGAGGAGGACCCATGCAGTTTTGAAATGAAGAGTGGGGATGTTTTACTGGGGGAAAAAAAAATAAAAATCTGTAATGTGTGAAGGAAGCTCAGAAAGAATTGTTACTCATCAACTTAAAAAGTAAGAGAAAGAAGTGTATGAGAGCTCCTCCAAAATGCCTCCTATGGTGTTGACCCACTATGTCAGAGGTGGTTGTTGGTGGTATGGAGGTAAATGAACCTTCCCACAAACATTCAGTTGCATTTTGTTGCTGTGCAACATAGCAGTAGAGGGGCAGTCTGACAGAATGGCGTCTGACATGGAAGTACATACAAAGGAAAGGTGTGTCCTTAAATTCCTCCACACAGAAATTATGGCACTCATTGACACCTGCTGAACATTTATGGAGACCAAACAGTGGATGTCAGCACAGTGAGGTGGTGTGTGGTGCATTCCAGTAGTGGTGACAGTGACATTGGGTCACCTCCACTGGTGCAGATTGTTATAAGCACAGCATGTAGGCTCTTCATTACTGGTGAAAATGGATAGCTAACAGCAGTGACTATACTGAAAAATAGTGCTTTTTTAGCTGAGAATTTGCTCTGTAAAATATAATGTTACTGTATTCTTTGTATCTGTTGTAGTTTCTGTGGAAATTAACAGGAGGCATTACTTTTCAGAGCAAGTTGTGTGTTTGTTTTTTTCATCACAGAATCACAGAAACACCAAGAAAAGATCTACAAGACCATCCAGTCCAACCATCCACCTATCGCGATGTAATGTCAGAAATTAAAATGTTGAAGTCTGTTTTTATTAGCACAGTCATTTTGAAGAAAAGAGTGACTATGGTGATACTACATTACAGGGGAACCTGAGCAGTTAGGGTTGTGTCCACAGTGCTGTAGCTTTTATTTTTGTGAGGCATAGAATTTCTTTTTTTGTTCTGACTTTAATTTGAGCAAAGCCACTTTAAGGGTTGGGAAGGTGAATCTTTTATTTTCCTGGCTAACTGGGAAGGTCTCAGTTAACTGCAATGTGATTCCACTCATCAAGAAGGAGAATCCAGGGAATTACAGGCCTGTCATTCTGACCTCAGTAACAGGGAAGGTTACAGAGCCAATCATTGTGAATGTCATCGCTTGGCACATGTAGAGTAATCAAGTGACCAGATGGAGCCAGCTTGGGTTTATAAAGGGCAGGTCCTGCCTGACTAACCTTATCTCCTATGGCAAGATGACTGGCTTAGTAGATGAGGAAAAGGTTGTGGATTTTAGTAGTTAGTAAAGTGTTTGACATTGTTTTGCACAAAATTCTTCCTCCTGGCTGCTCATGGCTTCAATAGGTTCAATAGACTGCCCAGGAAAGAGGCAGAGTTCCCATTTCTGGGGGTGTTTAAGAGGTGTGAAGTTTGCCCTAAGGGACATGATTTGGTGATGGAACTTGGTAGGCCAAATTGATAGTTGAACTGGATGATCGTGAAGGTTCTAACCTAGATGATTCTGTGATTTGTATGTGTAGGTGCATATATATGTAGCCATATTACTTGAGATTTGGGAAATCAAAATCCATGCTCAGAGGCAGGGAAGACTAGGCGGAATAACTTAGTATTTCTGATCATCCTAAGACAATTGTATTTCTCTTAAAAAATGAAAAGAAAAAGGAGAAAGAAAAGAAAAGAGTAACTGCCAAAAATAAATGGACATAAATTCAAAGACAGGAAAATGGCAGCGCATCTGAGTGATACTGCAGTTACTGGCTCATTAACTGGATGGCAAAAGAAGGCATGATAACTGTGTAGCTGCTGATGAGAGAATTCTCAGAATGCACTGTATATATATAATGCAGATATATTTTTACCTCATCCTAATAAACTCAGTTCACAAAATGCTAGCAACAATGAGCAGTGTCTCAAAGGGGTACTACATTTTATATATTAGACCCTTCCTTTATCAAGCATTGAATGTACAGATATGAGAAGAACTGGAGCATGTATAGCTTGAACCTCATACATGTTCCTTTAAAGCCAGACTTGAAGATCAGTTCAACTTTTAGGACACAAGTATTTCACTATTTTTCCGGTAAAGATCATGATATATTGAGTGGAGTAAATTATTTTAACTTTAATGGCATTTTCCATTAAATAAGGTCTTGACAGTATTTGTGTTTGTGTATGTACAAATGTGTGTGTAAAATTTCATGTATTGGTAAATACTTGTATTTTTCCTTCTTTCTAAATGTGGAATTTGAAAAGCAAGTCAAAGGCTCTGACTGTGTTGAGAATGCTTCCATACTACACTGTCGTGTTTCTGCTGTGGCTAACGAGGTCTTTTGGGTATTAGTCTAAGTTAAGTTCCTGTGTAAGTATCTTCCATTTTAGTTCCTTGATTCCAACTAGAGTTAAGGAGTTTTGAATGTCATGGGACTGTGTATGAAGTCTTCTTTCCTTACAGTGTGTTTGTTAAAGGCTGCACTTTTCCATGAGACTATTAGGTTAGATTATTCATAAATTAAAACACAGACAATATGATGAAGCAGAGTTCATTCTGAAAGCCTGATTATCGGGAGAGGCAGAATGGTCTTTGACAAGAAACAGTGTATTCATGGATTAAAGGTATTGATACTTATTTTCCCTACGTTGACATTCATACTATTTTGGGTTGAGGGGTGAAGGATAAAGGATAGCAAAAGTAAGGGACAGTGCTAAGCCGTAATGTAAAAAAAATAAATAAATAAAAAAAAAAAACAAATTCTTATTAAAAACCCAGATATTTTTAATTAATCCTCCACAAGCTGATAATTCTCCTGCACACATACATTTACATAACTATGCTTTCGTTAGTTTGAAAAGAGAACAGCAAATATGATTAATATTCTATTTTGGCAGCCAGATTTACCTGTTCCACTGCTTTGGTTTGCTTTGTTTTTCCTTTTCCTTGTAGTGTCAAAGAGAATCAAAAGACATTCAGCAGAAGCTTTTGTAAGAAGTTTGCTGACCTGGATAAAATAAACAAATCCAAAGCTGCATTCAGTTACATAACTGTTTTCGACTTTCTGTTATCTAAGAGTAGAGCAGTGATGAGTTAATCAGTGCCAAGGTACAGTTCTTTGTTATTCAGAAGAGCTGACCCATATCTCTGACTCTGTCTCTTGAAATATTATTTTTGAAGCGATCCTCCAGTTCTTACATCTCATTGGTGAGATGCTGATTTTAATATTTATCTTTATACAGTTTGACCTTAGACATGCTATATAATGTTTTTTCAACATGCTATATTTGTGTGAAAATTTGTTGAGAAAGAAGTCAGATCTGGAAGAGGAAAAGAAAGCATTAAATTTAGCCGTATTCTTGTATAATTATAATGGATTTAACGGATATCATGAAATAGTGTGTCATTTTAAAGTTCTTTCATACAGTTCCTATAAGTCATCCTGTTTTCTTAAAGTCTTCTAAAAATCGATGCATCTTGGGGGCTTCCTTTACTGTGATTTTGTCTATTGTTTCCTGCTGCACTATGAGGAATTTAATTAATTTTCACCTGGAATAGGCGGTGCATTTTGTCATCAGTATGAGCCTGGAAATCATAATAACTTTTATTTATCTAGGGCCAGAAAATGCCTCAGTAAGCTGATCAGCCAGGAGGAACTGTGAGGTTCACCTGGTCCTATGTATTATTGGCTTATATAGTTTAACTGAATCAAACTTTCATTTTCTCTATAGCAATGTCTCTTTGCTCTGAATTTTGGCATAATGTAGACCCTCGGTAATTCTTGTGAGCCACCATAGATCTTTGTTACCATACATCTAGTTTAAAAGACTGTAAGATCTGGCTACCCAGGCTGCCTTTCGAGCATCTTAACTTTAAAAGACCACCATTATAAATGGTTTAAGAGAAACAGAATGGTTAGTAGCCTTTTTGCCACAGCTGTGAAAGCAAGCAGCTCCCACAGAGGATACCTTGAAAGCTAGTTTTGCTCTGTTAGTGACACAAAGTGACTTGTGGTCACTGAGCAGGACAGAGCTGGGTCTTAGAACACCTGTGAGAGGCTCAGTCTTCTCTGATGTGCTAGACACATCTCAATAGATTTAATTTTGAGATAAGAAGCTTTACTTCCTTTTCAAGGCAAGGCATATGCTCCAGTTGGTTGGGACCATTCCATTAGATGCATAAAAACTCAAGAAGGAGGAAGTGGTTGGCAGAAGGAGAAAGGATGAGGGGAGTCTTGCTAGTTGCTGGATGCCAAATATGATTGAGGTGTACATAGGATATTTTAAAGTAAAAGAACTAGGACCGATTTTAAAGGTCTTTGTGGGCCTGAGAATTCACTTACAAAGATTGTATTGTGCTTTTATTTCCACAATAAAAGGAAACTTATTGTTAGGTAGTGAGGTGTCTTGCAAATCCCTTGCAATGCATTGTGAGGTTTCAGGAGCTAGTGTTCTTGGAGTGGAACATCATTGGTGTAGGTATGGTGCTGTGTGGGCCTTTTGGTCTGTTGGGGCTTTGAATATGAAGCTACATAAAAATGATGGATAGCTAGAGGAAAAAGAGTAGGGAATAATCTAGGGCAGCATCCTTTGAATGTTGCTCAGATCAATATTATATTCCTAACCTGACAATTCTTATAAAGGTTGCTGACTTTCCCCCTCCACAAAGTGATGACGGTGATTGCTTTTGACAACCTTTGAAACAGCACAAAGAGAGAAAATAAAAATCTATTTCTACTCTTATGTCATGGAGCTTCTAAAGAGCCTTTCTGTATCTACACTGCCACCGTTAACCCTTGCTTTAAAATACAAATTGATTTGTTTTCCTTAACATAGAGGAAGCTTGATTCTATCTCATGAGCTGATTTTCCTCTCACAGTTACAGCTTGGAGATGTTTGCTGCGATCTAGGTCATGCTGACCTTAATTAATGACCGATTCACCATGTGTCAGGTAACATCAGAAACTGTTTCAGAGCCCTCTGCTGCAGTAGTACTTGAGAAAACTAGCAACGAGAGCACAGCATAGGCAAGCTAAAACATGACGTTAATTTGTTTCCAAAATATTTTTATTTGAATGTGATTTAAATTTCCTTGTTTATGAAAACATTTCCTATGATATGATTGAAGTTCCTGTAGCTACCATAAACAGGCTAGATTAGAGACAAGTATGGAGTATTTAATTTGTTTTGTTTTTAACAGTAATAACAGACATATCTGGTCTAAAATGCAGTATATGAAACTTTTGCCACCTACTCTCCCTTTTGTGTATTTTTCTCTACAGTTCATGTATGTTTATTGTACAGTCTGTAATTTCTCCTTGCCTGGGGATCCACTCTGCTTTAGGATCTAGGCAGATTGCCTGGAGATCATATGAGAAAAGTGGGGAGTCATTCCTTTGCTACAGCATGGGGGAGGCGGGGGGGGGAGTATGGTCCTTGGATACCATAGTCTCTAGCTATTGTACATCTATACCCGACAGATGATGAAGAGGAAGGTAGTTGGCAGCTGTGCAGTTGGTTAATTTTTTTCAGCTTTTCTTGCCATGACTGTAATGTCATTGAATTTCATTGGGGAAGAAAAGGGACCTGTGGAAAAGAGAGGTTGGTTGATGGAAAGCAGCTTACGATACTCAAATATAATATTTGAAATATCCAGCCATTAAAACATGCTATCAGATGTTAATAACATAAGAATAATTTGATTATGTTAAATGAACCATTACTTTGGGAGACATTTAGGTTTAGTTTTATCTGTAACTGTAATGCATTTTCTTAAAAGTGACTATGACAGTCTTTTTGCTTCTATTACCACCTTGATCAGCATCATGTTTCAGCCTTAACACTGTCTGGTCCTATGACATGATCTTTAAAGAAGTTCAGTCATTCAGTGTTTTTTCAGAGTATGAGTAATAGAAGCTACTATTATGAATAAAATCATTCTTGTACTTTAAAATCTCTTACATTTTCTTCTGCTGTAAGGTAATTTCTCTGTAATTATAACTTTTTGAAAACTTATAAATCTGTAGTTGCACTAATTTTTGTATTCCATTTGTACTTCAGTCCTTAATTAGCTATTTGATAGTAGTATTTAGCCATCGTTGAAGATTGTTTGTTTTTTTTTTAACATCCATAATAGAAATTTTTAATGAACTTTCTCTACTATGGTTTATATTTAGTTGATTTTTAATGATATAAAATGATGATATGCTGGATTTTGAGGTTTTTTTTTTTTTTCTTTTGTAAAAAAAGTAAATATTTTTATTTGAATTACCTACTAGTAGTTGTTTGGATTTATCCATTAAGCATTTTCAAGCTGACAATAAGCATGTTACTTATTAAGAATTCTGGATTGAATATTAAATTAGTGCTGGAGGATTGGTAGAGGATCATTTAAATAACAGTTTAATACAGCCTGCAATGTAAAATAGCAGGCAAAGTATACAAAGCAATTGTGGAAAAATAAGTCTGCTGAAGAAAAATTCATTAAACCAGCTAGATCCTTTTTGAGATGCATTTAGAATCAATTTTAATTTGCTTTTAAAATGTATTCATTAAATGTATTAGAGAGCTCTTCTAACACTGTTTTTATTTCTTACTAGTTTAATTCATACCAAATTCTGTGTATGATTCTTTGTGTATTTTCATTTAAAAAAAACACCCACTTTTATCTCAATTAATTTAGTCATTTGTTGAACACAGCAATTGCTAGGAATATTAAAGAAGTGCTAGTAAAACTTGAGTATTTTAAATGCATGAAAGAGTTTTTTATTCTTCAAACTCTTTTTGACTATTTTTAGTATCTGAAAAGTGCAGTATTTGCTTCCTCTCTTGTGATATGTAATAGTTGTGTGTCCATCACAAACACAGAAAAGCGCCATTTGTCTGCGTACATTCTGTGGTTAAAACTGTTCTTGGAATCCAGCTAGTAGCTACTAGCGCCCTCTAAAACATGGCTGACATCCCTTTCTTTCTACTTGCCCAACTTCTAGCAATTCCAAAATGAGAGGTTGCATCTTTGTGTTTTATGAAATTTGGTCAGTTATTCTCCCATAAGTTTTTCCGAAGGGTTTAGGGTCAATAAAAATGTCAGCTTCCCCAACATCACGTTTCAAGGAGTATAGTTTTTTCATTAATATCTACTACATGTTTTGGCTGTTTACTATTGCTGCAGTAATCCCTGTATTTTCTGTTCTCTACCCAGGATGTGTCAATCTTTGAAAATTTCCCAAAATACTGTCCTTTTTGCAAATTGAAAGGGATTCCTCATGGCTCTTTTCCTTACTCCATTTTTTTTTTTTGTCTATCCTTTTTGAGAGGAGTGTACCACCATTGTGTGTCATATTGAAGGTGTGTTCTTGCTGTCCTTTTGTACAGTGATCTAATTGCTTGACTGCTACTGACTACAGTGAGCACTTCCAAGTTTGGATTGTTCCTGGTATGGCAGTAGTGTGATTCAGGCTAAGCTATTCTCATTATTCTCTTGAAACTTCTATAAAAGTGTTTTGTATGTCTCTCACTATTTTACCTCATAACAGAAGTGAGTGACTGAGCTACAGCCATAACTGCATCCCAGACAAGACATTGTATATCCCAACATTTTCTCTGTGACATCCAAAAGGACACATGAGAGGAGAACTAAGAGGTGTGATAATAGGATTGAGAATTGCTTGCACTGGAGCAAGTGACGCAGTGCAAGAAGGATTATCATTAATGCTGGATGTGATAAATGATTACTCTTTTACTGTTTGTTTTTGTGTCCTTGGTTGAAGAAACAGGTTTTATAAGGCATTAACCTCTGAGTTTTGGTCTTGCAGCTTTGTGTTCAGCTATTAAACATACAGAGGATATAAGGGATATCAAGTGTATAGGAGATAAGTAATGCAATGCATCATAACAGTGTCTCTCAGTTATCACTCAGGCTCATTAGTTGCTGACTGTGGAACTAACTTGTAGTTTCTGTCTTTTCATGTGTAGCAAAGCAGCTTACTGTTTGCTAAAATGTTTTGTCTGGGCTTCTACCAAACTGATGAAGTAATGCTTTTTAATCAGAATGTTTTGATTGAGGTAAAACAGCCATCATTCATAAATGAGAATTTTGTATACAATTTGCTTCTGAGAATTTTGGGGTTTTATTCACAGTAGTATTAACTGTTCTTTCATTAAGTATGTTTAAGATGAAGTAGACTTTTTTTTTTTCCAAACTTGTTTTTAAGAAGTAAATGTAGCATTTATAATGTCTAATATAACTATATAGAAATAATATTGTTTGCAACTATGGCTGAAATTTATGACATTTACATGGAAATAACTGAAAGAATAGTTCATTTGAAAAGGACCTCCTTTAGGTTTAACTGCTGCATCTCTTCAGGGCTGACCAAAAATTGAAGCATGTTACTGAGGTTGCTGTCCAATTGTCTCTTGAGCGCTGACAGACACAGGGCATCAACCGCCTTTGTAGGATACCTGTTACAGTGTTTGACCACTCTCATAATACAGAAATTTTTCTAACACCCAGCCTGACCCTCCCCAGACACAGCTTTGTACCATTCCCATCCTGCCATCTATTCGAAGAAGCAGAGCCCAACACTTCCCTCTGCTTCCCCTCCTCAGGGTGCTGCAGAGAGCAATTTCTTTGCTATTTGAATTCACAGAGATGGACTGTATTTTCATGTGCTTCTATCTACTTTATCAATAGTGTTCCAACATTATTCCAGTAAAATTTATAACAAAGTTTTAAATTAATAAATATAGCAACAACATGACTGTAATAATCTGGAAATCGTAATATTTTCTTTATATTGCCAGTAACTTTTCTTCATGTGTAGGGGGGGCTGTCATTTTTTGCAGAGTGTTGTGATGAATTTCAGTAATAGTCACACAGCTTGTCTTTTCTAAAATACTTAGAAAAGTAGTACACAAACTGTTAATGAACCTGTAATAAATGCATTAAATGCAAAGCCTACTTGGTAGGACAGTGCTGCAGGTAATCATAAACAAGGTTACCCTGGAAATGACATTGCCACCAATTTTGTGTACTTTGTCTTCATGTTCACAATATTAAAGCCATTTGATTTCTAAAATGCATTCCTTGGAAGGGAAGGCTTTGCCATGTTCACTGTCATTTCATTTTCACAACGTGCATTCATAATATAAAATCTATTTTTTATATAGTATGTAGAGTTTGCAGATTAATTTCTAAAGCAAAACCTCTAGATAGTATTTTTGATCCCAAGAAAGAGGAAATTAAAATATGAGCAATGAAGTTATTTGAAAATTTTTTGAAAAATGATTATATAGAAATCTGATTCTTTTTTTAATTATTATATGAAAAAAACATAAGCTATTTAAGACTGAATTACAATTAATGTTGGATACAATTTGTGTTGGATACTCAGTAGCTTAGCTACAAAATGCTTACAGGTCTATTTCAATTTACCTGTTGCTGTGACAATTTTTACTGCTAGTGAAAGTCATTTCGCTTATTACCATGTGATCAGACTTGCATTATCAGCAATTCTGCAATCTGTTTACCCCACTGAAGTTCATCTGCCAAAATGAAAACATTTAGTCCATACAAAAATATTTTAAAAGATGTTGCAGAATGCTTTGTATCCAAATATGCAGTTGAGAAAAGAGTTTGAAGAGCGTTTAGATGAAAGTGTGTGTATGTGTGTGTGTTTATATATATACATATATATATAAAAAATAACATTTTGAAAGAAGGAAGGTCTTCACTTTAAGAAAATTTGAGGTTGTTTGAAGGCATCAACAAACATGAGTGAGGTTGATTTAATTGATAGCTCTACTTGGATTTCCAAGACCTTTGAAAATCCTTTGCCCAAGTATTTTTAGGCAACTGAACAGCCAGGAGGAAAGATCAGTGCTTGGATAAATACTTCTTTAAAAGATATGAAACAGAAGATAAAGATGGATGGCAGGTCCTTACATTTAAAGAATCAAATAAACATGGAATAATGGAATTTGTTTCTATGCTGGGCAATACGCGCATTTGTTTAATGATTGCTCCCAGCTATTTTAAGAGTATCATCCTGTTCTTTATAATGCTGTGTAGTATTTTAGGCATCTGTAATGTGTAACCACATGCTGCTCTGCGGGGGTTGTTGTTAGTACTGCTGTGAAAGTGAGGTACTACGTTGATCTTTCAGACGTTAGTCAGAATATATCCCACCGTGTAATTTAGAAAATACTTTCGTTCAGGATATTCAATGTACTTCATATAAAGACTTTGAAAGAGAAAATCTGACATGACTGATGACATATCTGCAGGTCTGAGCCATGACGTAGAGAAAATAGTATCTTTTGCGTGAAGATAAATACAAATGGAATGAATTGGAAGCAGCAGTATGAAGACTTTTCAGTTTCTACTTCATAAACCAATAATTAAGTTTTTAATCCATTTCTGTAGCTCATCTCTTTCCCCAGTTTTACCTATATATCACCATGTACATTCTTTTGCATATTATTCTTCCTAAAGTACATAGGCAAATCCCACTGTTTTCTAGCACAGGCTGTAAATAAAGGAAAATAAAGTTGACAGAGATTGCCTTAGTCATAAGACAAGCACAGCAAGTACTTAAGGACTGAATCTTATAAAAATCTTATCCAGTTCATTAGGAATAGTGAAAGAGGGAAAACATTGCCTAGAACACTAGTCTCATATGAATCATAATTTCATTTAGAGATAATATAAAATACTATTTTAAAATGTCTAATTACTGTTGTCTGTTTATTAGTTTAAATCAAAGATATTAATTGCCAACAGTTTGCAATAGGATAGAAGGATATTGTAGATTGTTCATGTAATACTAATCTCCTCTGATTTTTAATTTCATTGTATATTGATAACTGGAAATATATAGCATATACTTAACTATTTTTTCTCTGTTTTCTCCCTAATCTTGAGTACAGAAACCAGATAGTTTTAATTTCAGGAAGAGTTGAACTTTTGAATTTTTATATATTTAATTTTGTCAGTAGCAACTGAATATTAAGTTTTTAAATTCTTGAAAAGAAAATAACTCAAGAATCCCAAAGTGATTTTTAAGATACTAAGTCCTGAAGTAGTTTATTCCATCAGCTACTAAATCTTACCTCTATGACCTGCTTAATTAAATAACTTTCTATCATTCTTAACATGTTAATGATATGTGAATAAATTTCAAATTAAAATTTAATTATGTAGCATGTATTTTGATTTTTTTAAGGAAATAATAACGATAGTAATGTCTTCAGTCCTGTACTGAACAGTTAGCTGCCTCATACTGATTTTGATCATTTGCTATTTTTGGACCAGAAATGGCTGTTAACATACTACAGTTCTGTCTTTGTACATCTAAAAATAAGAAAGGTGAACAAAACCTCTAGAAATTAGAGTATTCCAAACAAAAAGGAGATGGAAGAAGTAATGAGTTGTAGTGAGTATGTTGTCTAATTTAATCCCTTATTTTTAGCACCATTTGTTAAAGAAATGAAGCTTAAGTGATTATCAGCTCATTTTCGTGTTAGTCTATCCTTCTTCTGGCAGCTTTTGAAACTTTTGAATCATTTCTGCAAGACTGACCAGAATGGAGGGCGTTTAGAGAGATTTGTTTAATAAAGAAATTTCATAAAGTCTGGTAGATAGTACAGGAGGGCAATTATGATAATAGTCCTGTTGTGGGAAAGGAAGGAGAAATCTTTTGTTACACATTTAACTTGGCATCTGGTCCTGTAAGGGCAGATACACATCCGACAATTTTCAGTCTTTTACTAAGTAGCAAAGGAGATGAATTTCTTCGAGAAGACTGAGGCTGTTTAAAAGTCAGACATGGAGCTCTCTCTTTCTTGGATAACACTTAAGATTTTATTCTGGATGAAATTAGCAGTTGTTTAAAGATCCTGGTTTCAAAATGTTTAGTTTTACCTGAATATACATCAGAATAGGTTTGCAGATTTTTTCTTTTTTCTCCAATCAGTCGCATGTTCAAATGTGTTCAAGCAGTTTTAGTCATAAAAAAAAAAATAAAATGAACCATGAGGCACATGGAAACACAAAATAACTTTCCTCCTTGAGGCAGAAAGGGAAGTGCAGAGGCTGGCTTTCTCTTGAGTGAAGAAAATGAGTTTCCTTCTGGCAAAATATATTTTAATATTTTAAAAATATGAGGTCATTAATCAGTCAATTATATTGATTGTGTATTACAGTGAAGTGTTCTAAAGAAACCATAACTCTGATTCTTTGTGTATTCTCTTTTGGTTTGCTTGTTTTGATTTGGGAATTTACGGTTTATGATATGTTTTCATACGCACTGGCATATAGATAAGCTCTATATATGCGCAGAAGTAAATAAAATAAATCTAGTCATTCCACAAAGCAGCCTGGAGCAATGAGAAACCTCAGTTCTATAATAATGATAAAAAGAAAAACACATCAAATAACACAGATACTACAGAAAAGGAATATCCTGCTGATGTCCACAATGCTCTGATTGCAACAGTTAAGAAGCAAATTATGCAAACAAGTTAGACAGTGCCATGTAGTCACAAGTTTGTAACTTCCTATTTTGTAAAAGGTCTTTGTGTCCATCCACAAAGGGACATTTTACTATTTTTTTGGTAGTAGTTGAAAAATATAGAGAATTTTGCTGGTATCTGGAATAAAACGTAGTGAATTATTTTTTTTTTTTTACTCTCTAATTTCAAGTAAATCTTAGCTTTTTGTTCTTAGCTTTTTGTTCTAATGAATTGTTTCTTGCAAAATTGCAATTTGTTTTTACTCTTACTAATCCTCCTGAAAAAAGCACATGAGGTTCTGCTTGATAAAGACAAAGGATCTTAGGATACTGAAGCTTCCTGGTTCTTCAATTCATTCATTGCATGTTTTTATTGCGGTTTTCATGAGCATTTGAGGATTTAAATACCTCAGTATATTAAAACATGTTATTGTTATTAAATAATTGATTTTTACTTCTCAGATCTTCCTGAGCCAAAGTATTGTGTGCAATAGATAGATAATCTTCTGATTTACTAAAACAATGGTATTTGGCATTGTGTGTGGTGACCATGCAAAATAAGAACTCTGAGGCTGAACATATCCTTTTTTAAGTTCTGCTTATGGAGCAGACTGTCTTGAGGGAGATCATTCAGCATGTGTAGGACAACCGGGCAATCAGGCTTTGCCAGCATGGGTTCACAAAGGGCAGGTCCCGCTTGACCAACCTGATCTCCTTCTATGATCTAGTGACTGTCTGGTAGTTGATGGAAAGTCTGTTGATGTAGTCTACCTAGACTTCAGCAAAGCCTTTGGCACTGTCTTCCACAGTATTCTCCTGCAGAAGCTGGCAGCCCAACTTGGACAGGTACACTCATGGCTGGATGAAGAACTAGCTGGAAGGCCGGGCCCAGAGATTGGTGGTGAATGGAGCTAAATCCAGCTGGCAACTGGTCACAAGTGGTGTTCCCCAGGGGTCGGTGCTGGGGCCTGTCCTCTTCAATATCTTTATTGATGACCTGGATGAGGGCATTGAGTGCACCCTCATTAAGTTTGCAGATGATATCAAGTTGGCTGGAAGTGTTGATCTGCCTGGGGGTAGCAAGGCCCTGCAGAGGGATCTGGACAGGCTGGAGAGCTGGGGTGAAGCCAGTGGGATGAGGTTCAATAAGGCCAAATGCCGGGTCCCGCACTTTGGCCACAACAACCCCAGGCAATGCTACAGGCTTGGGGCGGAGTGGCTGGAAGACTGTGTAGAGGAAATGGACCTGGGGGTATTGACTGATGCTCAGCTGAACATGAGCCAGCAGTGTGTCTGGGTGGCCAAGAAGGCCAATGGCATCTGAATTGCATCAGAAACAGTGTTGCCAGCAGGAACAGGGAAGCGATTGTCCCCTTATACTCAGCTCTGGTGAGGCCGCACATCAAGTACTGTGTCCAGTTTTGGGCCCCTCACTGCAAGACATTGAGGCCCTGGAGCGGGTTCAAAGAAGGACGACAGCTGGGACATGGTTTAGTGAGTACTATTGGTGATAGGTGGATGATTGGACTGGATGATCTTGTAGATCTTTTCCAACCTTGGTGTTTCTGCGATTCTGTGATTCTGCTTTTCAGTTTCTTTTAACTACGAAGAGTTTACTTTCTGGCTGAATTTTGCCTGAATGTAAAACCTTAAATAAACCAAACAAGTAGACTTGTTTCCTAACTTGTTTTGTCACACCATCCATCATTTGTTTTGTCACACAGTCCATCAAAAGAAAGATCCAATGGGGAGAGAGATTATTTGTCTTTGCAGAGACAGAGAACTTGCACCTTGACAGTGATACAGTAATTATTTGTCTCCCATTAATTTCCATGCAGACATTATAAATTATACTCTCTTGTCCATCCCTCAGCTTTCATTTATATCTTTACTCTTTATATATCATAGTACTTAATTGTATGCACATACATTTGTAGGCAGCTTTCATCAGTTGAAATAGGAAATTGTACTATTACAGTGTAATCTATATAACAGACTGCATTTTGTAAACAACTCAGTTAACTTTACAACTCTCTTGAGAAATTATTCATATCTAGTTTACCTTGTCTTTATTTGCTTTTAAATATAATCTATTTTGTTAGTTAAGCACTAGACATCAGACCACTGTATATTCACTGATATTGAGAAACACATTTGCTTGAATGTAAAAATACAATTCAGAAAGTGTCCCATTGCCTGTAAGCATGTATAGTTTTTAGTATATCAAAGAAGGAAGAGAGATCAGGAATGGTGGTTCAGGCATACTTGAGTGAGTAGAGGTGCAGGCTGGCACTTGGAGTATATGAAGACGCTTCTTGGTGGTACCTGTTTTCTTTTTTCTTTTTTTTAAAATTCATATTTAAATCAACTTCTATAGACATTGTATTTAGGCATTAAGTATGAAGTCTGTAGATATATATAAAGGGATCCAAGTAGCCCAAGAGGTGGACTTGCCTCTCCATTCTATGTTCAGAGATGGTAGGACTGCTGTGTGACTCAGTATTTCCATCTAGAAAATGGAGTACAAGCTTTCTCTAGTTCATGGATATTGGGGTTGTTTCATTTCTTGCTTTCCTTCATACAATGTCTGTTTCTAAAGATGAAATAGGTTCATGTGTTAGAAGTCATCCAGTACTGTTTCTGCTGTTGCATTACAGTCTTTTCTGTAGCTCAGTCTTACTCTGCTTGACAGGAGCCTTAACCATGTTGTGTATGCTATTTGGGTGCCTTTTAATTCTTTTATAAAGGCTTTTGATGATAATTTTGCATGCACAATTGATGAGAGCTCACATAGCAAAATGCAGATTTTCTTACCAGAAGGGCTGCAGCGCTTCTCTTTTTCAACATGAATCTGCTGGAGGGAAGGAGGGATATACAGGAAGAGAACAGGATTTTTGGAGTTCTAGCTCAGAGAAATGTCAAGGCTACTTTAACTTAGGAATACATTCTAAGTGCTTTTACCCAGGAAGATTCAGAGCTTGGAATCTTCTTCTCAGAGCAGATGCCTGACGGAAGAATGGGATGAATATTTAATATGTTTACAGACTGATTAGAATACTTGACTAGGAAGCAGCAAGCTTAGTAAAATTTTCAGTGGTCCAAAAAAATTTGAACTTGTGTCTTTGAACTGTGAGAATGCATGTGAGACTTTACTGCAAACCTCAGATGGTGCTCACCTTCAGCTCGAATGTTGAAACTGGACTGCTGCTCAGGGAAAAAAAAAAAAGAAAAAAAAAAAAGAAGAAAGATTTAGGAGAAGGGAAGCACTCAGCAAGTATTTTCATTTTCCATTAAGCCTTTTATAGCCACTTTATGTTTCACTCAATAACTTACTGGCAGAAACAGAAATATATGCTCAAGCAACGCAGTCAAAATATCTGTTGCTCTGAGCAAAAGACCATTTCACCCATTTTTTGTAAGTTTTCTCTGTTAATGCCTTAGTGATACATTTCTGAATGAATTCTGCCTAGCCGCAAGAATTGAGGTTGTTCTCAATACATTTTCTATTACATATTCACTTACACACTTACATGTTACATCTCCACTGTGTATGGCAAGAGGCTTTGAACAGCCTAATTCAGGTACTGCAAACATGCACAGAGCTTCACGTGGGCTGTATTACCCCATTGAGGATCTGAAAAGCCTGGTTAATTAGCTTCCTTGCTTGTCACTCACTTGTTTCCATCTATTTTCTCACTTCATCTGGTTCAGTTATAAAACTGTAATCTGTTTTTCTATGGCTGTGAAGATGATACTCATAATTTACTCCTCCATCTAGCTATCTCAGTGTATTTTTTTTTTAGTTTTGGTTGGTTATATTCCTGCAGTTTTGCATTGAATAGTCTATAGCTTCATGAATCTGGATAATACATTTAGTAAGTGCGTGTGCAGCTTTTGATCACGTCTGTACATACGGATTTGTAATGCTGCACCTGGAGTACTTTGTCCCATTCTTATCCCCCCAGAATGAGAAAGAACTCTGCATACTAGAAAGAATCCAATGGAAAGATACCAAAATAAGGACTGAAGAAGCTCTCCTCACGAGACAGTAAGAGAGCTGGGGATTGTTCAGCCTGGAGTAGAGGATTGGGAGGGTTGTATCAATGGGTGTGAATACCTGTAGGGAAGGTGCAAAAAGGACAGGGCCAGGCTCTATTCAGTGTGGCCTTGTGATGGGACATGAAGCAGTGTGCACAAAGTGGAACACTGGAGGTTAGGCCTAAACATCGGGTAGCACTACTGTACCATGCAAGTGTGTGAGTGGTGGAGCACTGTCCAGAGAGGCTGTGACTGTGACTGCCAGTTTGCATGCATTACCTCTCCACTGTAATCTCTCACATAAATTTTTGTTTACTAATCTACATCTGATGAGAGTGCTGTGACATTACTGATATCAAACATAAAACAGTTTTGAGTTCAAATTCTCTTCTTTGCACTGTCATCTCTTTGTCATCCAATTCAAAATAGAAGTTTCATTTAAACTACGTTTTATCTCACTTTAAAGAAAAGTTATTTCTCATATTCATGTGTTGTCGTGCACTCTGAGCATCTGATGCTGTAAGTTCAAGTGTAAACTTTATAAATTTAGTTTTCTGTTTTTGAGGCAAATGCAACAGCTAAAAGTATATTCTGGAAGAAAGATGCCATGTCTCACTATATAAATCCTCACAAAGGTTGATGTTTATACCTAATGCTCATAGTGGTTCAGGGTGAGATAAAATGCAGGCCAGGTTGCTGATGTTGTATTTTTACTCCTTAATCCTATAGCGCTGCAAAAGACAGTGTCTTGCCAAAAGAGGATGACAGTCACTTGGCTTCTGGTGGTGTTTCTAGGAGCCATAGCTGTCACTTTACAGCAGTAGATCCCACCTAATTGGTGTTCAGCAGTGGATGTAGAACATGAACTGAATTTATTTTTTTGTTAAATGTCTGTCTCGCAGAATAGGCAAACATTCGTTATGTTCTTATTTCATACTCAGTGAAAATGGTATAATTGTTTTGCCATTGAATGTGAAGGCCTTTTAAAAGGTGAACCCTTGCTAGGAATCAGACAAAAGCAAAATAGATAACTGCAGCATTCTTTCACTTCAGGTTAGGACTATATTCTGCTAATTTATTTGAATAAGTTCCCTGACAGCTATTATTATTATTTTTTTTAACCTCCCTAGATATTGGCTAATGTAATCATTTTCATCTGTGGAAACTTGGCTGGAGCATACCACAAACACCTCATGGAGCTGGCACTGCAGCAGACGTATCAGGACACATGCAACTGCATCAAATCCCGAATCAAGTTAGAATTTGAGAAGCGGCAACAAGTAAGGTTACACCCATGTTTGATCTGTTCTGCTGTTTTTGTGCTATCTCCTGTTCAGTGCTATATGGTGTGGCTTGCCAATAGAAGAATGCTTATTGAAAACTACTTCGTGAAGTACACTAAATCTTTTGAACAGAATTTTGTGCAATTGCATCTAAGAGGGCACTATAATTGTGTGTTGTCAAATGCATGTTTTCTTCTGTTTGTTTTATGAAAATATTTTGTGTAAGGAATGTTGAAAATGCTATATAGATTCTGTTTTACTTGTCTTTTTTTTTTTTTTTTTTTTTCATTGGATGAGCAGTGTTATGTACATATATGCTTTGGGAAACATTAGTTCTTCACACCCAAGACCAGTGTGGTAAAATCATTGCCAGAAGATAT
This sequence comes from Perdix hodgsoniae, assembly GCA_035772895.1. Classification (NCBI taxonomy): domain Eukaryota; kingdom Metazoa; phylum Chordata; class Aves; order Galliformes; family Phasianidae; genus Perdix; species Perdix hodgsoniae. The sequence goes on along the minus strand of JAPSGF010000095.1, from coordinate 879,652 downwards.
TACTGCGGTGTTTTTGAGACTACAATACTGATGAATCATGTGATGTAGTTCCAGGGGTCAGGTGTGTTAAGAGGAGCTAGGGGAATTGCATAATGAGACTATCTGTCATTTACTGTAGCAGCTGAATAAAAGGCTTCTCTGATTGCTTTATAAAGTTCTTTGTCTCTTTGCAAGTTCTTTACTGTGCCTATCATCCTGACAGATAGGTGCTTCATTTAAGAAAATTTGAAATGCAAATTAGTTTATGAAGTAGTAAAGAAGATGGGTATATTTTGCTCTCAAGGTCACCAGACTAGAACTTTATCAACTGTTAAGGGTCAGAAAAAGAGAGCCCTTAACAACAAACTGACCTTAACAGTCATGTCTGTCTCAAAAATATATACAGCCATTTTAAATTACCTTTAAGATCCATCATGAATATTTTGTAAAGCAGAAAAAGTGAATGAATTGTCTATATCATGTCTTTAACAGATGTTATGTGTTCAGAGGACTAGCCTTATTCTGCTGTGCATTTGGGTTATATACTGGCTGAAGATGCTGCAAGACATTAAAGGTAGTCCTTAGGAGAACACTTCACAGTAAATAAAGGCACTGATCAGATTCAAAATCATTGTAAGGTACCACAAGAAGTTTTGTGAATGTATAATTTTCTACCTCTGCCTCCATGAGATGTGTATTGTGAAACACTAGGCTAAATAACTGGTACTATGCAATGCACATTTTCCCACCTGTTGAGCACATGGGTCTGCGTCTCTCCAAATGAGTTCCAGTGAGACTGCTCGTAAGCAGAGTGCAGGGCAGCTAATGCCCTGAGTTTGGGAGCAGTACCACTCTGATGGGCCAATCTCCAGAAACATGAGGATGACGTGGTTGCTTCTAGACTTGTGGCAACTTAGTAGAGGAAGTTTAATGCTGTCCTCTGTGCCCAGGCTCAGCTGCCATAATTAAACACAACTCATAGCAGGCATCAGTCTCTTGTTCAGGAGAGACCTGAGCTCCTAGCTTCCTGAACAGAGTTGTAAAGATTTAGGCTTCTATTAGTGATTGTGTTTTCCTGTAAGTACAGAAAATATATTGGTCTATCTGTAGGAATCAGGCTGGAGTGTTACTGGACACACTGGCAATTGGTGCTCTCAAAAGGGTAAGGATGGTGCTTGCAGAAGTCAGTACTAATGGAGTAGAAGTGCTGGCTGGTGATTTGTTTAAATGTTTATTGTTTACTTGATGCTGCTAACTTTTATGAAGACACATCACTTTGGCTTCCTAGAACTTCTGAAGGTATTGTAAAAATGGTTGAGAGTCTGTCAACAGAGAGAAGTAAAATATTTGGAATTCTATGCTGCGTGCTTCCTCTTTGCTCTTTCTAGCAGTTGTGTATCTCTTACATGTTGTAGTCCAGCAGGATGGAAAGCAGGAGCAAATGTTTTTTATTGACAAACATATCAAATGAATTAAGGTATCTACAGACTTTTTAAATAGTCTATTGCAGGTCTGGATTTGGACATTTTCATTATTAATAGATAGGGCAATGGCTCATTAAACTGGAGCAAATTAAGTATTCAATAAATATTAATGATATCTCTATATATATATATATTCACCTCTGATGAACCACTAAATCATCTGATCTCCTTATATATATTTCTTTAATCTTTATTACCTTAACGTCATAATATGTATTTTAACCCATGTCACTGTTTTTCTAATAAAAAAAAATCCAAGTGGTTGTACATCTGTAGCGGAAATGCTAAGTCACAGCTTGAAACAGTAATTGAGCACGTGGTGGGAAGGCAGGGCCAACCAATGGGAACTCAGCTTCAGGCAATGAACATGAGTGTCTGGAAGGGATGGAGCCAGGATCCACCCCTTCACAGAACTCATTTAAGGGTTGGTAGTGGAGGTAAGAGTTTCTCACTGGAGATCCTTGCATGCCTGGGGCTTCTGGAGGTAAGCAGCATATTTCCTTTATCCCTGTGCTCCTGGCATTTGTGTTTGAGCAAATTCTCATTTGTTCTAGCCTGGGACTTTGCTGCTCTGATGTCATTGCTGCACTTTCTATCTCGTTACCAGATCATTGCCGTTATACTTAGAAATGCTAGATACTTAAATATGTAGAGGTAAATGAGAATTCATTTGAGAAGTCTCTTCTCCAGGATGATGTACTTATGTGTCTGCAAACTTTAGAAGTGATTGCACTTTAGTCTGTATTTTTAATATTGTTTTTATTAAGAGATAGAAAAGATCATCCCCGTTGTTAGTGTTCAGGTAGCAAGTCAGTGATATTGCTGACTGTTTTTAGAGAATTGAGTCAGGTATCCTGAAATAGTAGTAGGAGCAGGTGTGTGATAAAAAGTATTGGCTTTGATCAAAGCCCTTATTAACCTGTGTAAGGTTATAGTGCGGCCCTTAATTTGACATATCTTTCACATGCTAGCACAACATTAATTTGCTTCAGTGAGAAGCACCACAAGCTGCTTTCACACAAGTGTAGAATGTAGGATGTGCTTCTAAATACTCAGGGCTCCAGATCAAATTTGCACTCACTGACATCATATCTTTTGTAATCGCTTTCAAAAGACAAACAATTTATTCCAAAGTACTCCATGAATTTCCACTTATTTTGTTTGAGAATAGGACCATATAAATGTAGTCTGTAGCTGTTGTTTTTCAATTTTGTTTTCTTTGTCTTTTAATAACCTCTGTATGAAGACCATTTTGATTGTATCAATAGATAAGCGTGTCAGGATACTACTTGACAGTTACACCAAAAAACTCACAGCATTCAGTGTTTTCGAGGGAGACAAATGCACAGTGGTATCTGGTGAAAAAGGAGTGTGCACATATATTCAGATATAAGTTAGAAATATTGTACCCATGCTACTCCGTATTTCTGTTAAGGCACAGCTATACCCTAATGAATGGAAAGCCATTGGTGATAACATCTCTCTGCAGGGCAGAGACCTCACCAGCCAGGGCTTCATCCTACAGTACATACTGGACATACCCAATGCTGTCAGCCAGTGTTGAGCAAGAGTCCAGACAAGTCAGGCAAGTTTGTGGTGATGTGGCATGTTTGAGGCCAAGGAAGTTGTTCCACAGATCATTGTTAGGTCCAGTAGTAGCTAGGCAGGTCTAAAGTGAAACTGGAAACCAAGGGTCCTCAGTCATTTTGTACACCATGGCTCAGGCTGGGGCTGAAGAACCATGGGTGAGCTAAAATGGGTCTCCTGGGCCTGTGGATAAGAGGTAGTGGCTGGAGGTCCAAGTTACACTGGTCAGGGCTGATAATCAGGGCCCTTAGGGCATTTACAATTTCATATGATTTATTGCATAGGTGTATTATTTAGGCATGGATTGAGTTTGCCCTGATAATGGTCATTTTCCCATGTGTGTATATATTTAGATGTTTCTGTATTGTGAGCCGTGCCTTTTTATGAACTGAGTTTTTGTAGGGTTTTCTGCAGATTTTAGTTTTGCTGGTGTTGTAAGATTTGCTAAGTCCTGTGGCAAAAGACATTATTTTAAATGTCTACTGTGGTGCTTCTCATACAGCTTTTCTATCTTTTCAGTGTACATAATAGAGCATTGTGAAACTATTCCTGTTCTGACCTCTGTAGATTTACAGCCTTATTTCAAGATATGTATTTAAAATAGCCTCTCATAACATTGTTTGTCTCACTGATGCAGGCTGGCTGACAGTTTGTAGGGGTAATGACTCACTGTCACTGAGTGCAAGATCTTAACTCTGGCAGGTAGTTAACGTAATTGCTCTTTTCTCTACCTTCTAGTGCTTTGCATTATGAGACACAGGCGAAGAAATTCTTACAGCAGAGAGATGTTTCTAAGGTGTTGGTGTTCAGTGTGTTCCCTAAAATGCTGTCTTTACAAAGGAGGTCGCCGCATATTGATGGTTTTAGAAACTATGCTTAAGTAGCAGATGAAAATGAATGAGATTTTAAAACATTGAATGGCATTTTAATTTTTTCACTGAAACATGGTGAAGAAATACCATTCATTACGAGCACTGCAATACTTCAAAACTGTCTTAAAATGAATCTAAATGAGAGAAACCTCATACGTTTCTCAGAACTGAGGCTGTTGGTAAAGAAGTATTTTAAATACATTATTTGGAGCTAATATATAAAATGTGGGTTCCTGGATGTTCAGTTAATGCATTTTTAAATGTAAGCTATTAATATTGTTGTGAACATAGAATAGATCTTCTGAGAGCTTCCTTGTTTTTGGTTTTCCCCTCTTTGTGCATCTTCAAGGTTAGTAAGCAGGAAAAATGAGAAATAATAATTAGTTCTGGCCTTTTAAATTTTAGAATGCTTTTTCTACTGCAGGCCTCTTTGTACACATACACACAGATGAGGTGCTAGTCCTTTCTTTTAATCTACATGCCATTACCAGAATTAAAGGCTGTTGTGAGGAAGTGCCAATTCCTGTGAGGCAGGCCGCATGGAAGATGGCTGCAGTATACAGGATTAATGGATAGGCTACAGGATTAATTAGGGAACTGGAGACTATGACGGATGATAAGAACCTCAGAGGAGCTGGGAATACTTGGCTACAGAAGGCTGGGAGAGAACCTAGCAGCAGCCTTCTGCCTGAAGCATTTTATGGAGAAGATGTGCTCAGTTCATTCTCGGGGACACAGAGTGAACAGATAAGAGGCTATAGGCACCATTTGCAACTGGGAAAATCCTGACTGGAAGGAAGGATTTCCTCTGCAGGAGAAGGGTTAAGCATGGGGAAAAGTTGGCCAGGGAGGTGATGGATCTGGGTGCTGGGAGATCTTCAGGATTCAGCTGGACCAGTTGTTATCTCTCAACTCTTATAGTGGGCTAAAGGGGTCATACTGCAAGTACAGAGCTCAGAATCTACTCTAATATCTTAATCTAACAGAAATACGACAAACAATCACTGGTGTTTCAGTTACAATAATAGCAACAGTCACAGTCCACGTTAATTAACACAGTCTAATTAATACAGAAAAGTGTAAGCACAGTTAAAACTGTTAGGCAGAAAACCTTCTGGCATCTCCTCTTTCTCTAATACTGCCCTCAGCTTTATTGTAGAATCCTTAGAGTTGGAAGGGACCTCTGAAGACCATCTAGTCCAACTCCCCTACAATGAACAGGGACACCACAGCTACATCATGTTCCCAAGGGCTTTATGCAGCCTCACCTTTAAGGTCTCCAGGGATGGGGCATCAACCACATCTCTGGGCAGCCACTCCCAGCCCATCACTGCCCTTACTGTAAAAGACTTTCTCCTTACATCTAACCTAAATCTGTCCTCTTTGAGCTTGAAGCCATTTTCCCTTGTTCTGTCACCACAGACCCTGCTAAAGAGTCTGTCCCTTTCTTTTCTGTAGCCCTCCTTTAGACACTGAAAGGCTGCTATCAGGCCACACTTAATATAATAGTTTCCATTGTGTGCTTCTATATTCTGTAACTTTAATATGATGCAGAAGAGAATTTGCAGTTATTTAATTCAAAAGTAATTGCATCGCATACACCTTTGCTTCATTATTTCTGTCAGAAAAATGAGCAAGTATATAGTAGCACCGCAGCTTAATTATTTTGAAATGGCAATTATTCTTTTACTTCTATTTTATCTCTGTTAGGAGTTCAAAGATAGTTATTTTGGAACTCAGATGTCAACATTTCAGCAGCTGGAGAAATACAGAGGTTGCAGTATTTTTGCTCGAACTCTTTGTTTAGTCTAATAGGCTTAGCTTTTTGTACTAAGGTTGGGATGTGATATTCTGCTGCCTCTTCTACTAGGATTTCTACACCTGTGTGATCCCTAACAGGGAAACTATTTGAAATAGTTGTTTGTTTGTTTGTTGCTTTTTATAAGAAGTTTAAAGAATTTGGTGTGGGCTAGACAAATTCTGGTAATGAGATGTATTCAGAATGGTACTCTGGTTTAGTTCCAGTTTGCCACTACTTCACCACTTTCTTACCAGGGATATATTCACAAAGCCTAGTGAAACAAGACTAGACAATCTAGACTAGACAAGACTAGACAAGACTAGACAATTGGGCCCCTCATTGCAAAAAAGACATTGAGGCCCTGGAACGTGTTCAGAGGAGGGCTACGAAGCTGGCGAGGGGCCTGGAGCACAGGCCTTATGAGGAACGGCTGAAGGAGCTGGGATTGTTTGGCCTGGAGAAGAGGAGGCGCAGGGGAGACCTTATAGCTCTCTATAACTTCCTGAAGGGAGGTTGTGGTGAGCTAGGGGTTGGCCTCTTCTCTCGTGTAGACAGTGATAGAACTAGAGGCAATGGTTTCAAACTGCGCCAGGGGAGATTCAGGCTGGGCATTAGGAAATATTACTTCTCGGAAAGGGTGGTCAGGCATTGGAATGCACTGCCCAGGGAGGTGGTGGAGTCACCGAACATGGATGTGTTCAAGAGACGTTTGGATGTTGTGTTGAGGGATAGGATTTAGCTGGGGAGAATTGGTGATGGTTGGACTGGATGATCTTTTAGGTCTTTTCCAACCTTGATAATTCTGTGATTCTGTGATTCTGTTTTTCTGTTCTTTACAACACAGTCTTGTGCTCTCTGAACCTCTTCTGATGGACTGATTTACTGTAGAAGTGGTGACTATAGTAGCTTTCCAATTTCTAGAATATTTGATTTTTTAGTATCTCTGGAGGGGTTAAAAAAGAAAAAGTGTATTTAAATGCAAGTAAAGAAATCATTGAGCATAATTAGGATTCTCCCAGTAGTGATAGTAGAACAACTGAGACTTTAACCATCATTCATTGTGATTGTGAATAGCTGCTGGATTACCCTGAAGAATTTTTCCTCTTTAAGTAATCTAACTCTATTAATAGCATTGTTACATGCACTGTAAATTTATTCCTAACATTTACTCTGCTTATAGTAACTATAGCGTTCATTCACTTCTGTTGTAGTGGAGACATCTCAATATGGTTGTTTCATTATGATTTCTATTATTTGACAAGGAAAATGGAAAGGGGAGGTGCTAAAGTTTAGTTCGTTCTGCATCTGGTAATAAGTAGGTCAGCGTAATATTACTAAACAAGTGTCTGTCGTTTGTGATTAAAAAAAAAGTGCTGTGAGGCACTTGGAATGCGTTGTAATGGTTGCATTTGTTCTGTGTTGCTTTGGATATATCTGTATTTTATCTGTTGATTGCTGTGCTTTAGTTTTGTGTCATGACCATGATTTGTGGATTAAAAAAAATGAAAAACGTAACAAAACAATAGCAAAGGTAGTGGTAGAAGGTTCACAGCTACTTATGTGCTTGATGATCAGGCTGGAGAGGTACTCAGTTCTTTGGCTGTTCTGCTTCTCTGTTTTAGAAGTTGCTTAAGAGCGTTGTCCCTGTTGAGCTGGAGTCCTGGAGAGGTGTGGGTGGTTGATTCTCACTCTGCCTGAACTTTTTCAGTTTTCAGAATAACTCCAGATGTCTATTGCCTATGGGATATTTCCTATTTAGAGCTTTTTTCTAAAGGTCAGAGGAATGACCTAGATTTGTAGAAAAATAATATTATAAAAGACTACTTTTCTTGCACTATTTTCAGATTTTTGTTCTGCTAAATGATTTGTAGTGCTATTAGAGATCCCTTGAGTAGGAGTAAAGCTTACGATGTTTTAAAGTGTTATAAACTGTGCCTTTCACCAAAGGGAATGTATATTTCATTGTTAAGAGGGAGAGGCACTGTCATTGGTTGTCTAGTTATATATACAAAGGCATTCATGATGTTCATTATTTTGAAATGAATGCCTTAGCAAGTATCTTACTCAAGTGTCTCCTGCACTGCTTAATAGAGACATTGCAGTTCCTGCTTGTTATGTTTGTTCTTACCTCAGCAATGTATAGAGTGAAAAGGTCACTTACTGTTTTGCTGGAAAATAGATGAGATTTCAGCTGCTTCTCCATGCGTTGATCTGCATTAATTTATAACATGTAGCATCTTCAGAAAAACCAGTGAGTCATACTGCTTTGCTTTCATTTAAAGAGAAATGTATAGTTTAAACAGGTACTAATTGTCACACTTTCATAGATACCCTGATAATCCTGATGAAATGTACAGCTGGCAGCAAATGCTCATTTTTGTTGTGCCACCTGTGGTTTTGTCAGCCTCATCATGAAAACTAACATTAATTGCTAAAATGTAATTCTCTTTCTAAGAACATCTTTTGGCAAGCAAGATCAAAGTTTTCAATTGTTAATTATTCACATAATTAATTGCATAATTTCTAAAATTGTTATTTTATTTCTATCTACAAATTATTTAAGTTGAACGGAATCCCTTTCTTCTTACCTTCCTTGATATGTCATTTCCTGCTCTCTACATTAAAGCATTCTTCTCTAAAAGTAGGGATTATAACATACTGTGTGTGGAGTAACTATACAATTTTATTGACTCGGAGGCCTCATCCAATCTTTTTTTTTTAACCTATATTTCAGTCATGTTATAGAAATCCTTACAATAGTGTAAGTAGCTTGAACATTGTGGTGTTCATGAAGAACATCTTAGTTCATGAAGTTTCTATGTGTGGCAGTGTGCTTTTTTGGCTTGAATTGTTAGCTTTTCCATAATTCTTGAGGAAATTGATCTGCGTTTTATTCCAGAAATGTCTTCAAGAATTAAGAATAGAATTTCACTGTCTAGCCAGGAAAACTTCATTTACAGTTATTTAAAGATTGTACTTGCAGAAATGATAGATTTAACTTCTCCCATCTTTCTGCAGGATATTTTCTAAGCAGATTTATTTGGGATTTTTCACTGCACAAAAATCTGATTTGTGTGTGATTTGATTTTGATTAGTGTAATAGGAAAATCATTATAGCAGTAGCTTCTTGTTTCCTGCTCAACCTCTTCATCAAACTGTTTTTGTTATGATTCAGACATAAGTGTAGAAAAGGTGAAGACCAGTTGTAATCAGCCCCATTTATACTAGACTTTACAGGACAGAATTAAAACCTGAACACAACCAAAGTTTTACCTGATGTCTCTTATTTCCTAGATGGCATTCATCCTCAGTGCAAAATGGGTATGGAAATGTCTTTCTTTTGTTGGTTTTTTTTTACGTGCTGTGTGATTTCTCAAAGATTTATTTATTTTTTTTCTTTTTTATGAAGGAAAATGTTTTCCTGTCCACCAGAGAGCTCATTAGCTTTAGCAGTTTGTACTCAGACACTGAGATTATAACAGCATTTTCCCTTAGGTTACCAGGCTTTTCTTCAGGCAGCCCTTTGATATTTGCTTAGACTCCTGTGTATAATGTGCATGTGGATGCTTACTCAAGTGAAAATGAATAACGAGAAGTTCCCTGAAAGATGTTCATCTGTGTGCTTTTCTGATTTTAAGGACTACATTTTGTATTGTCATATTTTGTCTCTTTCAAATAAAGAATCACTCAGGTTGAGGGGATTATACTCTATTTGTGGTAGGGGAGGGCAAATGATACAGGTATGCCAAAACTCTTACTGATTGAACTGAAAGGTTTCTGTCAAACCTGAGTTGCTTTGGCCTGTGTGTACCTACAACATATTTTCTGAGTGTTGCTGTTCAAAACCAAGAATACTGAAGCAAGTAGTTGCCTCATTGTAGCATGAAATTTATTTTTTCGGCTGATCAAAAGCTTTTTTATCAGTATGAGATATCCTGTGATATTTCAGACTTGCTACTAAAAATACTCAATGTAAATGCTTTTCTTAGTAAGCTGCATTTTGAAATCTGCCAATTGACTGCCATTGAGACCCATTCACTCTGTGCTAAATTTTAAACCACAACATTAAATAACAATGCTACATGGTGTGTTTGTGTAAATCTAAATTATCATGTGAACAATTGTTCTTATCATCAACAAGTGTCTTTGTTGTTGTTCTTTTTCTTGTCTGGTTGGTAGCAGATGCAGTACTAAAGGAGCCAAACTGAAAAATTGGGCTGCTTAAGCTTTTGAGGCAACTGCATTTGAAGAGAAGCTTTTTGTATGATCGTAACTGAAAGTCAATTTTGCATTGTGACAAAAAATTACTTAACTTTTTAAGAATGCTCTAGCAGGGAAAGTAAACACCATCCTGAACTTCCACTCCAAAGATTTCCTTATTTCATGGAAGTCTGACTTGCCTTCTAGAGACTTACCAAACCCTCTAATGAAGTCTTTTTGACCTCTTCTAACTTGAACGTGTTTTCTGATAATGGAAATTAAAAGTCATGAAGCAAGAGTGAAAACTGAGATGGAAAGCAAAAATGCATAGATTTAATGATTTACCACTTTTACGTTCACCTCTTATGTACAAATCCATCTGTGAACTTAATTTGATCCCTTTAAAATGAGAGATTTGTGTATAATGAAAAATAATCAATTTTCCTGAACAGAAGACGACCAATTAGGTCTCTTTAAAATATAAGTTAGTAGCAGGTTTTAATCTAACCTCAGAATGTTTTTGAAAATGCAGAAAAAGAAGTTTCAAATGTGAAGAGGTCATTTAATGCTTCTCCTTGGGTGGCAGGAGCAAGTACACTTGAATCATTCACAGGTATCTGTCTAGTCAGTTCTTCAGAATGTGGAGCTTCTACACCTTCCCTAGACAATCTGTTGCAATTAGTTCTTGTCTTTGGAGAGTATTTTCAAAGTCATCCAACTTAAATATCCTATAATGCATTTTAGGACTGCTAGTGCATTTCAAAGAGGATGTGAACAGGCTTCATTCCTTTCCTTGTTATTACAGCATTCTGTGCACTTGAAGATTATTGCCCCTTCTCCTGCCAGTTAATTCTCTAATGGAAAAAACAAGGCTTGTTTTTCTCTATTATGACTTAAAGACTATATTTTCTAGCTCTGATGTTCTGTATTTTCATGCTTCTACCAGTTGATCTAGATGATTTCCTGTAATGTTAAAATGCTTTGGCAACATTATGTTTTGTGTAAAATTCAATTTGACATTTCAGAAGACCTTGAAATATGATGTGCTATTACCCTTTCACCTTTGCAATTCTGTAAGTTAGTTTGAAAATCCAATTCTTGCAGGTCAGGTAGAACTAATTCCATTCTGCTCTTTACCAGTGCTGGATTGGAACTGAACTTCCCTACTTAACTCATCTGTCACTACTCCATTCTACAAAGAATTTTTCATACTCTCAGAATGTAGTTATATGACAGCATGTAATGAAAATGAAGATCTTCATTCAAAGGCAATTTCTTTCTACTCACTTGTTGCAGCTAAGATCTAATAAGTCTGCTGTATTTTAACTCTTTTTACTCTAGAAGTGAGAAAATCACCTGTGGCACGTCATTTGAAATGTATATTATCGTTTAAAATACTTCCATGCTTTAAATATTTTTAATTCACGTTAGCTGTCTGTGTAGGACATTACTTTGAACCAAGACAAGTTGGTTGCAATGCTCATATCCTTGAGCTGATTACTGTGAAGCCAGCTAGATCCCTAAAGTCTTGTACTCTGAAATTACAAGTATCTTGTCTCAGCAATTTGGTAATCTCTTATGCCTCCCTTGACTCTAGCTAAGGCTTCAATTGCAACTGTCTTTTTCTTCTGTGTAGGAGTCTTCTCCTACCAGCCATGTATTCATGGCTGCAGTATATTTTAATGAACTGTTGCCTTCCTCTCACACTGATATTTATATCCATTGCTTTGGATTACCTTTTTCTCTTCTGAATTAATGAAATCTGTTGGAGCCAAGAATTGCAGCTGACTTTTCCCGGATTCACCATTTTGAATGCTCAAAGCTGTTCTCTAAATAACTATATCATGAATCTTTCCTTTTCCTCTGTCATAGACATTTGAGGCATCCGTAGTCTTTGTCAGATATTCTTGTTAAAAGGCCCTCAACGCATTCTATACCATAAAATATCATTCAGTTTCTTTCTTCTGTGTCTCTACCAGTAAATTGAATTTTTCTTTCATGTCTCTCTTACTCTATAGAAAGAAGGGCATCTCCTGTACTTATCAAGTATTTTGTTCACTTACTATTTTCTCAATAGCCAATAATAGCTAGCCTTTCAGTAAAAACCTCAAAGAATGAAAAACAGCCTGCCTGCTACTACCCTCTAGATAGTGCAAAATAGGATAAACTTTCTGAAAACAGTATAATACTAAAATCAAGTCCCAGCTATTCTCAGGGAGGTGGGACTATTTTTCACTATGGCAAATGCAAAATTGGAAGGAGACTTTAGCTATGTTCATATGGGCTGGGGAGAAGTCACTGTGGAGTGTGGTCTGTTATGTGTTACAGTATGTCCTGAATAGGGATGCAGGCATAAGACCTAAGGTCAAATTTTTAAATTAAGTTTCTTGTTATTTTTTAACTGATCTGATTAGAGCCATCTCATGAGGACTTTAACCTATAGATCTCTACTTAATCCAAGGTGTTGTATGTGAGCATCTCTAGAGGGTTAAAAGAAGAAAAGAACAGGAAAAACTATTCCTAAAACACAACAGTAATGTGAACTTAAAAAAAAAAAAAAAAAAAAAAAAGAGGACTATGCTAAAGTAAGGGAACTGATTAAAACAGTATTTAGGAAACATCTTGAAAACTGAAAAGGTAGAAGGATGATATAGAGATTATTTAAACCTAGTTTCCTAGTGCAAAAATATTTAATGGATTCTAAATGTCCCTCGAAGTAAGAGTTGATGGAGGGAGAAAAAAGCACAATAAAAAAGATTGTTAGGAAAAAAGTATAAATGCAGATATTCTGAGACAAATGAAATTACATCTATCCCAATATTGTCTTGCTTGATAGTAGTTTGTGCGTGAAGTGGAAAATATGCTCATGCATACGATGATACTTCTCCAACAATCTGTCTCAGTACAAGAAAATGTGTGGTTCAGTTACTTAATGAACCAGAATGGATGTTGTTGCATTTATAAGTGCTTGATAAATTTTCCACCTATAAATTTTCCTACTCTTTTTGAGATGGTGTAAATTTCTGTTGTTTAAAAGTTCTATGGCATACTATTTCATCTAAACTGCATATGGTGTGAAAAATAGTTTTGTTTTGTTTAAGTCATTGTCTAGGTAGTTCTATTGGATGCTCCAGTAAGTCAGTCTCAAATAGGAATCCAGTGATCTGGGGTTTAGGCTATTTAAAAGTTCCTTCTCTTGCCACTGAAGTTTTCAAACTCAGCCATTATCAGCTTTCTCACTTCTGCTCATCAAATGACTGCTCAAGCAGTAAGGCAGGACCAAATCTGTGCAGCAGTTTTTATTTTTCCGCTTTTAGAAGATAGCGAAAAATCACTCAATTGATGACTTTACACAGCTGAATGAAGTTTCAGGCTCCAAGGATGGCTGACAAGCAGAAGCATTCTTTCTGCATTGAACAGGAAGATTCCTGCACTGTTTATCAAACTGTGATACTGTAGTGGTTTGCCTTGTCCCCCAGCCAAACTCCCACCCCGCTACTCTATTTATTCTCTCTTGCTTGAGCAGAATAGACAGAAAAATAAGGAAAAGAAGGAGTAGAAAGTTTGAACTTTGAAGGGTTGAGGTGAAGACAAGGTTACCAGTTCAGGCAAAAGAGACTAAACACAGGAGAAGGTAAATCAATTTTTTGTCATCTAGCATAGCTTTGGGTAGTGAGGAGCAAAAAAGCCAGCACTGAAACAGCATCTTTCATCCCTGCTTCCTCAGGCCCAGCTTCTCTCCTCCACTTCTGACTCCCCTCCATCCCTCAGGCAGCACAGAGCCATGGAAACATGGTCTGGAGCTGCTCCTCTCTGCTTGCTCCTTCCTCCTCAGTTTTCTTCTATTTCGGTGTGGGATCTCCATAGGCCTTCAGGCCTATGCACTGCTCTAGCACAGGCACTTCTTGTGCTGCAGTGAATATCTGTTTCACCATGGGGTACCTCTTTCTCCTCTGACTATGCTTTCTCATCCTTATGTTCCCTTATGCTCTCTCTGGACGCTCTTTTCTGCTCTTTCTCATGTATGCTTTCCCAGAAGTGCCACCAGCTTTGCTGTTGGGCACAGCTGTGTCCTCTGTTGCAGAGGTTTCCTTTGCAGCTCTACAGTTCCTCAAACCTTGCCACCTATGCCCAGTGAAAATGTGGTTCTCTCTGAAGAGAAGTGGGGAGTGTAGTGACTGGCAGCAGTAGAGGAAGAAACGCAGGAGGTCTTGAAGGCAACTGATGGGCAAGCTGTGTTGTGCTGGTCTTCTGACGCCTTTCTACAGCTTTTCACAAACCACCCTTCCTCTAGATATTGTCACAAAAATCAGCCTTGTTAGTTGTTCCTGTCAATTCTACGTTTTTTTTCTAAAATCTATTCTGTTATGACATTAGTTTCTATATTAGTTTCTGTAGACCTTCTCTAATTCACACCTCAAAGTCAAATAGTTTCACATTTTTCTGATCTCCTGATCAAAAAAAAAAAATCTGAACAATTGTATGCTTTTGTCTATTTTCCATGTTTGCAGAGAGTGGCAGTTTTGTAAGATTGCCTTTACCCAGGAGAGTATGTGATCCTTTAGAAATACTCTTGTTAGAGTAGGTCCCGATATCTGCTCTCCATCCCAACTCCGCTGTATTGAGTACTGTGGTATTCATAATATGGCAGGTCTGAGAGAAAATTTGTGTATCATTTGGCTTTGTTAAATTCCCTTTGCTTTTATAGATCACTTCAGTCAGTGAGAAATGAATTCAGTAATGCTTTTTAAACATCTAAGGGAATCACTCTAGGCAGCCCAGGACTGATGTGTTGCAACAACAACTGGAGTTATACTTCTTTTCATAATTAAAACAAAAACCAAATAAATAAAATAAAGTAAAATAAAAAACAAAAACAAAACAAACAAAACAACAACAAAAAACAAGTAAACCTAGTATTTACAGGGGTTATGTACAACTGTAATGAGATCCGTGATGATAATGCTCTTTAAAAATGCAATTGCAGTAAATAGGTTTGCTCCTGAAGAGTAACTCATTGTCTGTATTTTGGTTGAGGTTGTTGGACCTAATCTATCTGTGAATAATGAATTTTCTAAATAATAGCTCCATTTTCTTTATATATTTAGCGGTAGCCGTCCTTCCTTTTAAAATACTCTTCCAGGTTATTTTAAAATGTAACCTTACATGGTCACTGTATGTTAAAACTGAACATTTGTTTTCTGGTATCATAGGGAAAACAAGTATGTTTGTGACAGCAGTTATAAAAATAGAAGATGGAAATGTTAGTGTGCCTGCAAATGGTATTGTGACATGCAAATAGTCTGCAAATGTGTCCAAGGATGTCTGCTATTTTACTGTTCTAACAGGATAATTTCAACAAAATCACAAGCTTCTGTTTTGCTTTTCATACCATTTTTTTCTGTAAAGACTGCAATCTTTTGTTGCTGTGTTAATACCTGTTTTTCCAATTAAGTTTTACTGCTTATCTTGTGGATAGACTTACTGTCCATTTTCATAATTCTGTGTAAACCGTAGAGCTAATTTTTCTTCCCCATATTTTCTGTAGTTTTTGTAAATTAATGTATGCATCTTCAGTAATTTTGAGAAACAAATGATATGTCAACCCAATTTAGACTCATTAGCATATGAATAACGTATTACTGTTAGCTGATTTCCCATTAATTTTTGCATATAAAATGTAATTATTGTCATTAATGCTTTTGTCCAAGCTCCATGCAAAGATTCTCTGCAATGCCAACAGACTGTCATTACAAGGCTGTGCAATGCCATAAATATAGTATAACTTATTTATGTAACTGATTGTACCACTGTTTCTTTCTATTTGTTTGTTCAATTAAATCATTATCTGGCCTGTCAAAGGCATACGTATGCTGTTGCATAGTGTACATTAGCATTTTAAGGGTATGATAGGCTGGAGGTAAACTGGTTGATAAATGTGAAGGTGCACCTAAGAGAAATGGAAATGGTGATGCCATTGTTTAATGTGCAGTATATTCTGGAATGCAATTTTATATATGCACAGAAGGTAAAGCTCAGAAAGGTCTGATTATGTTTAAGTAAAACTGCATGTTTTTGGAATGACTTAAAGTGCTGTTGTAAGTAGCATCCAAAGTTTTCAGTTCAGCTGGATGCTTGTTGAAACCTTCATAAAATGAAAAATTGTCAGTTCGGGATATATGTAGGAAATTTGATCATCCCTCTATTTTGATGAGACTTTTTCAGATTACTACACATATGCAGAAGCCATGTGATAAGCCTATGCCAGTCATAATAGTGATTTACGCTGACTTCCAGAAAAAGAATTGTTCTGGTTGTTTTTTTTGTTGTTTTTTTTTTTTTTAACCAGTAGGAGTTAACTAAGATCTGAGACTCAGAAACAAAGTGAAAAATCCAGCTCCATGTAAATAGCTAAGGACTTCAGTCCTTTTGAGACCTTACTTAGGTAGTAAGACAGTCTAACTAGTTAACTAAACTTCGAGCTGTCGAGAGCTTTGGAAGGCAGAGTGAACTTAAAACAGATGGAGAGAGCTGGTGGAGTGGCCCCAGCATGTCCGCTACTTAAAACAGATTGAGTTTCCTTCAGAGACTGAAAGAAATCCAATATCCCTTCAACACCCAAAACTGAATTAAAATGTGGTCTTTTTCAGTGGCATCACTGCTAAAATCATAACAGCATGCATCAAAGGCTTTTCCTCCTTTACGGGTATCATTAGATCCCCCAAAATTCCCAGCAGTGTATAGCAGGTCTCTCAAACTGTTTCAGAAGGTGTCAAGTTGATTGTACGTTGATCTTCACTCAGTGGTACTTTGCAGGTATGACATTAACATACCTTTGTTGTGTGCAGAAGAGACCAACCATTTGATCTTTGAAAGTACTTGACAAGAGTTCTCTCAAATAGCTAATGGTACTCATCTCTACATCCTCCTCCTGTCAAGCTTATCTGGCTTTTTTTTTTTGTCCTCATATTTTTTTCTTCAAGTAATTTAGCAGTAGAAATAATTTTCAACCTCCTCTTCTGGGAGCTCTTCTTAAGTCACTGTCTAACATCTTGCACTTCTTGCAGTTAGAGAGGAGCTCTGTAGCCTGTTTGTGAAGTGACAACATTTGCCAAAGCATTTGGATCTGTGTAACTATAGACTTTGCATGCTTGCCTTCTTTTAAATGATTAACTGCATTCCTCTCTTTCCAGACACAGTATCTGAAGCTTTCTTGCATAATTTTTCCCGGAATTTCCACAACTGTTCATTTACCTGCTATAAGACACATATTTGTTTGAGGAGAAGAAACAGTGAATAGTGTAGCTTTGGAAGATGTAGCCTTTGTTGACAAGTTGTTACTTCTGAAATGTTCATCCCTTGCAGTTCCTCAGTACTGCTGTTTGTCTGAAATGATGCTGGAATTTTAACTCATCAATATGGGAGGATAATAAGATGCATTTTTAAAAGGAAGCAAGGAAAATAAAATCACATTATGACGATGATGCAAGGATTTCATTCCATGGAAATGTGTGTTTGAGCTGATCAGGTGCTTAGCCTAACCCTAATGAATGACTCACTCTCTTAGTCTGAAAAGCCCACATATTTAAGCACATTATTCTGCTGCCCTCTGAAAAGGCTTTTATTTTGTGAGGTAGATGTGGCATTGGGAACATTCAGGCATCAGCTGCAGAGTGAGCACTGTGACAGCTGCTTCTGAGTCACACTGCCTGCGTTAGCAGGGATGCGGGGTTGTTTACTCCTCAGTGAGATGCACCAGTGAGCAAGTTAGCAAACTGGAAGGGCTGCAATGACCCAACTGTACCCATCGGTCTCTGGTAAAACTGGTGCAGCATTGCCATTCTGTCCCCATCGCCACAACTTCCCACCTGTCTTGTTTCCCATAGCTCTGTGAGGGACAATACTTATGCATGCACTGTAAACTTAATAATTAAGTTACTTCATGCAGAAGGGTTTATTTTAGCCTTTCAAATCTACAGCTGTGGTATGGGGCTAATTGCTTTTATTGAAGCAGATAAAAAAGAAAAAGTGAAAAAAGTATGAAAGTTATGTAGCATCCACTGTTAAATGCACTGGATCCTTGGAATAAAATGACTTGTATGTCTATCTTTAGAGTATGGTTGCAATTAATTACAGCAGAATGTAAGAGTGATATGGTGGGGTTCAGTTAAATTATTTTGATTTGGTTTGCTTTCATGTTATTAGTAGGAACGTTAAAAAGTGTGGAAAATACAGTTTTAAGGCAGTCTTTCAGCTGTGCGTGTTCGACTTGCAAATTGATACAAGCACTTAATTTAATAAACTACAGACATTAAAGTTAGGCACTGGCTCACAAAGGTGATTCTGATCATTCTTAAGCGATAC
The DNA here is from genome assembly GCA_035772895.1 of Perdix hodgsoniae. Lineage (NCBI taxonomy): Eukaryota > Metazoa > Chordata > Aves > Galliformes > Phasianidae > Perdix > Perdix hodgsoniae. The sequence continues at coordinate 861,365 of JAPSGF010000095.1, read as the reverse complement.
ATGCTTGTAAGTCATGTTGGGTGAATTTCAGTGCTTTTTGATATAGAATGTAATTAAATGTCAAAACAAATAGTAGAAGTCTTAAGGGTCTAAGCTGTGTTGTGCAACTTACCTGCACTGTCTACTTGGAAGTGTACTCAAATGTTCATAATCAAACCCAAGAAAGTGAACACCACTTTTGAAAGTAAAGTATTAATGTATTGGTTCTAGACCAGGTTTGTGTTGTTGAGCAGAGGGGAAAAGAAAATAATACAGATAAAAGCATTCCGTGTAATCCATGTTCTTCTGAATGCAGATTGATAACAGTAATTTTAAATGACTGCAAGAACACTTGAAGTTCTCCTGAAGTTAGTAATTTGTAAAAAAAAAAAAAAAAAAAAAAAAATTAAGAAATTTTTTCTTGGGAAAATGAAATTATATTTGAAAGGAGATATTTCAATGTTAGATTAGCAGCAGTGATTAGAAGGAATGAGGAGGTATGTTTTCAACTGTACTGAAATGAAATGATTTTTTTTTTCAGAATAAAATCATGTTCAGAACTTAGGCCATATGATTACACATAGTAAAGATAGTGATTGCTTCTTTTTATTCTTCTGCATCTGTTGTGAAACAAAAGGATCCCTTATTTGTGATTCATTACAGTGTTTCTCTCAAGGTGAAAGGTGAGAAGAGGTCAAGGAATAAGTAGAATAAATAAGATAACCAGTAATAATAATATAGATAATATAAATAAGATAAGTAATAAGTCTTCATATCCATGTGTTCATCTGAGAGATCTGAAGAAATGTAAAAATTAAGCAGCTGAAATGCTGTTGTGTAAGCAGCTTGCCAAGACTCACACCAAATACTGCTAGGCAGGAGAACGAGAAGAGTTCTGCAGTAGACCTTGTTGTCTACAAACATAGGAGCCCAGTGTCTGTTTTAGACACGTGAGGGGGAGTAGAATATAGAAACAGTGTGCAATTGGGTAAGGGTGATAACATGGAATCAAGACAACTTTTGTAGAGAAATGACTAAGAATTAAGTCTTCAGTGATACTGGCTACCTGTATTTCTGGAATGCAAAATCCCTCACAAAAGAGCCCCGATAAAATTATGTAGGGGACAGGCCAAATGTCTCTGTATGATCATATTTTTTAAGTTCACAAGTTCCCCCCTCAGAAAACTTAGATCTCTATATTAAAAAAAAAAAAAAAAAAAAAAAAAATCCCTCTGAATTCTTTCAATTTTCTTGTATGCTTAGATTATTTTTAAAAGTATAGTTTTCTGCGTTTTTCTCAAAAGAGTAAAGATTTACGAGAAAGTTACTTATCAACCATAAAATATGCACAGGTCCTAGACACAAAGAGTTGCTTTTGGAGCACCAGTGTGCTGAGGATTATTCACAGAAGTGCTTTAGAGCTGTGCATTATACCACAGTGAGGAGATCTGTCTGCTTTTACAGTGGGCTTTATGCCACTACAGATAAATCTAGAAATAAATTTGATTTATATGTTTTTAGATTTTAGTGTATAAAATAAATCTTGAGATGCAATTTTGCAGATGGCAGTTCATGTAAATTTCTGGAAGATGAAAAGAATACTGAAAGAGTAATTTCTCTGGAATTCATGAGGTGCAAAATTGCTGTTTTGTTTCTCTCTTTGTAGAGGCCAGATATATTTGTGGAGTAACACAGATACTGAGGGTAGATACAAATGTTTATTGTAAATTCAAAGGCAGGCATTTTCCTTCCTTCTTCATAAAAATCTTTTAGCATGAAAATTGTGCTTACTATTATATCATGCAGTATATTTTGAACCCCAACTTTTGGTGTAGTCCCCCTAGGCAATCTGTTCTAGTTGATCTAGCGATTGACAACTGTCCCTATGGCAAGGGGTGTGGAGCTTGATCTTTGAGGTCCCTTCCAAGCCATTCTATGATTCATTGTTGACCATTAACAACTGAAACTCACAAACAGATGCATCAGATTAACGTATTTTTTATTTGACTAGCTGACACAGCTATTTTTCTTTTTTTTAATGTAGTCAAACCTTCTACATGATATTGAAGAAACATGATTTTTTGCTGGTCTTTCAGTTCCTCCTGGGCCATATGTTCATTCTTTAATTCCTTTTTTTTTCTTCGGAAGAAAAACATGAAAATATCATATTCCATATGCTTTGGATTTCTGTACCCCTTGAATATACACTGGGGAGTGATCCTTTTGATGTGCTGCTGTTAGGGAATAGAAACAAATATCTGAAAATGCAGATGTGAATTTAGAGATGAGGAAAGTTAGCTGAAGCTAGCAGCAGTCATTATCAAAATGTCATCCTTCTCTTAGTTTTGAGAGAAAAATAAACTTTGAAGCTGTTTTGTAAGATGCAAGGTGACCAGTATGGATGGCTTCAACTGTCCCAAATACAAGGAAGGTTGCCACACTGGAAGAGCTGTAGGTTCACCACAAAGAAGGATGGAGCAATGGCAAGCAGCTGTCAGTAGTTCAGCATCCAGTCTCAGATCAGAGCACCAGGCTTCCTTGGAGACTTCACAAGGATAAGATACAGGAGAGTATCAGAGATCACACCAACCAGATAAGATGCAGACCTCATCTGTTAAGTGTTAAATAAGAATTGCTTTGTGTATGTGCTGTGTCATGATTTGAATAGCAGTTATTATAGACTGTAGGATGAGCTCTGGCAGTGAAAGCTTCTCAGACTTTTTCTGAACATGAAACAACCTTTTCCCCCCAAGTAATTTATAGAACTTGTTTATTTTGTGGGCTGCAATCCTTACAAGGCTCACGTAGCTGTAGGAGCTTAACCTTCCTTGGATCACTGAGAAAGTTTAGTCAAACTTTATACTGGATATAGCGGAGCATGACTCATATCAATCCTTAGGCGGAACAGTTGCCAGTTTCAAAATAACTAAAAATGGGGGAGGGTAAGGAGGAAGGGAATTAACTGTATCTGTGCTGTAAATAACTCCTTAAAAGTCAGTTCTTCAACCAAAGGAAATCAGAATCCCTGGTGAAGTAGGGGAGATATCAAAACTTGAAAATAAACTTCTCACTGAATCCTTGCAAGGCAGGCTTTACTTCTGCTAGACAGCCCTTTCAATTCAATGGTATCTAGCAGCTTCCATCAGTTTCCAGCACTGAAAAACCTGAAGTCCCATCTGAGTCTCTAGGAAATCGTCCTGTCACCTTCATGCTTGACTGACAATCTTCTCTTCAGAAGACAAGGGCATCAGAAACTGTTCAGTATAGAGCAGCAGAAGTGATTAAGCATGAAGTGCTTAAAGAAACTATCCCAGATACCAGCAGAAGTGATTAAGCATGAAGTGCTTAAAGAAACTATCCCAGATACCACCTTTTCTGGAACTAAATGTCACCTTGCCACAGGAGTAAGGAAAATAGGGGATGCAAAGCAGGAAGGATGGTATTTATGTAAGTATTTGAATAAGTATTTTTTTCCAGACCCTAATCAGCAATGGGAGGATTGTTTTTGTTTGCAATAAATTAATTCAGTTACAATTCCCTGACTCCAGACTGTTTTGCCCACAACAGTGTCCCAGGCAAATAAAGATGCCTTCTTGCATCACGGAGCTAGGTACCTCATGGTTCTGAATATAGAATTGTAGGCAGTGTTCCTTTTTTGCTTGTTTCTCTCTGTGTGGTTTCTCAGCTGTAATTTTTCAGTCATATTTTTAGGATTTGGATTTTCTCTATGCATTGGACATGGTCTTTAGTGGGGATCCCTCTTGGGGATCTCTTTTCTCTAGGTGGCAAGGCACTTGAAAGTTGGGCGTTTACCACTTTGGTGTTTCTTCGGATTAAGATGAAATTTCCCTCTGAATTTTTGAATGCCTAAAACTACTATATAAAACACCTTAGGTATTATATGTGCTCTAATACTGAAAATGTTACTTGGAGATTTTTGGAAAATAAAGTGAAAATAATTGGAAAGCTTTAACCCTTGATATAATTTACAGAATTTAAATTCTGTAACAAATGAGCACCTTGTGACAGGTGCTCATGAATGATTTATCACGTGTATCTAATCTTCTGGCTTGCCTGGGCCACACTGAGTAAAGAGGAATTGTCTAGGGCTACATCTCTGAAGGTTGCTCTGAATGTCGTTTGAGTTGGCACTGCACTGATCTCTGTGCCCTGGTCTCAGTCCAGGTAGGATGCTGATTGATGGGTGCACACCCAGGGCTAGGCTGGGCTACTTGTCAGGAAGAGCCACTGCTGTGATGGAGTGGGGCATGGGGGGGTGGCTGCAGCGCAATCTGTGCCAGGCCACAGGTTGCACGTGGCTGGTTTATCATGTATCAGCTGCTTTCTTCCTGCTAACGTTCATCGGAATACAAAGATTTCTTTTCTTCATGTTTGTTTTTCTGTGGGAACATAGTTTTTCATTTTAAGCTTTATTTAGTGAGTAGCAAAAACAATTTTGAAAGATCGGATGGGAGACTTTTGTGGGATATAAATTAAGTCAATAAATGAAATAGAAACTTTAATTCCCAGTTTACAGATATAAACATTATTGTTTTCTTTAGACAATTGTAACAGAAGGTCTGATTTATAAATGCAGTAACAAAGTATACTGTTCTCTTATTTCTTAGGGTGAGTCAGCTTTTTGTTCCTGGAGGTTAGGAAGTGAGCTTTGAATGAAGTGATGCTTACTGCTGCTCTGTAAGAAGGTGTTAAAATATACTGCTTACATCATTGAAATTTATAATCCCCGCTTCACTAGGAGTAATACGGATTTTACTGCAGGCTTACAAATTTATATTTGAATATATTTGAATGATATGTATCTTGAAATAAATACTACTTGAATTACCTTTTTCCTCCATTAAAATAAGTCATTCTGTGGGCTTGTTATTACCTGCCTCTACTTCTGATGAATCAAGTGAAAATACTGATATTTTTTGTTCATTTTCATTGCTGTCTTACTGCTTGTCTGACCCTTTTTGAAGTGTTTATGAGCCCACAGTAGGTGTAGTTGGGTGACCAATCCTTCATTTTCATCCTTTTGTTTGGTGATTATTTTTGATCACACAATATTTGATCACACAAATGTCAGGTATTTGTATAGTATCCAATAAATACTGGATAGTGTTACCATTGAAGACAGAAATTCATTCTTACATATGCAATTGGTATTCTGCAAGCAGGCTGTTAAAACATTATCTTGAAATCTGATAGAACCATCCATTTCATGCTAACTAGAAGAGTGAAGAACACTTATGCTGTTGCTGTTCTTCAGATATTGATCTGCTATTTAAGTGCTATAGAAATACTTTTGCTTTGGATTAGGTGCTGTTAGCAGCAAGGTTTGACCCTAAATCGGGCAGATGGAGACCTCTGCTTTGGGGAAATGGCTGTTTATACACTTCACAAGCAATACTCTAGCATATGTTTTTTGATATGAGAACTCATTTAGAGAAATACTAAGACATGAAGAGAGAGATTTCTCATTTCTAATGAAAAATTCATACAAATCTTCTCACTGAAATGGTAAATAAAATATATTTGGAGTTAGTGCTTAATCATCTAAAAGAAAGGGGAAGAAAAGCAGCTTGAATATTTCAAATGTTATTTTATTTGAAAAAGGTAAAGAAAAAGGACATGAACAGTTAATGGTACTTGGTGCTAATTGTTGACAACCATTTATAGAGATTTTTTTTCACTATATCACTCAAACTCCCCAGCAGTAGACTTCCAGACCTGTCAGTGTTAATAAACCTCATGGAGTAAAAAAGTAATCTTCAGCTGCTACTTTAGATTGTTGCACTGTCAACCTCTGTGCCTGTGACTTCACCATGTGGACATGCCAACCTACTGTATGTAGTATTTTTTCTTACTTACCTGTGCAGCTTCTGACACACACTTTCTTGACTAGTCCCTTTGCCTGCCAGGTTAAGAAAATTAAACTATATGTATTTAGTGTGTGTACTTCCTACAGTAAGAAAGTGACTTGATAAGGAAAGTGCTAAATATATTAGACAACGCCTTGCTCATCAGTAGATTGGCTTAGTATCTGTAGAAGAAATTTCACTTCTCTTTTTGGCGTTGATTGATAATCTAAATGAAATTGCTGTTGGCAGCTGAGCATACTTCATTCAATATAAATACCTCTTTAGTAACTTATATTAGTTTTGGAGGATGTTTGAAAGATATTTAATATATACAAAAAGAAATGAAGGTTGTTCTTGCTATGAGTTTTCAGTGGCTTTTTGTGCTCTATCATGCTTTGTAGTACTTTGCCATTGTTAAAGACTGACATAGTAACAACTGTTAATCTTATCTGACAATTTGCAGAACACTCCTCCTAGACATTCAGCAGTAGCCTTGAGATTCATAAACCTTAAAGCAAGATTTAACAAGATCAGACTGAAGCTAACCTTGAAATCATGTCAATTAATTAAGCAGCTGTGGTTACGTATGTCCTTATTTTCAGTTTTTACTTTATTGTTTTACTGTTTACTGACTTGGAACAGGAAGCAGCAGCAGATATGCATGTATTCTGAAGACATAGTGATCCTCATTTGCAAAATTAGTCATAGACAGCCAGCATATGCAAAGGATAATTTATGCATAAACATAAAGCATCCCTCGAGTTCCTTGAAGGAATTTGTCTTTGCCAAATACGTGGTGAGCTTTTGCATTTAAATGAGGTTTCAGATCCATCCACTGAAACTGTTGCAGAGAAGTGGTGCTTTCAGATAGTTCTAGTGGTATGTGAAGATGAAAGTGAACAACTGGGATATCAACAACACAGACACATAGCTGTTCAGCAACAAATGGTCTAGGCACATTGAGTGTGCAGGATGGTGCATGCTGAGCATGAACTTCAATATGCCTATTCCTAACAAAAGCCTTGGTTGGTTCTATTGAGTTCTGCTCCTGCTGAATGAATATGCCCTGCTGCAGGTGCTTAGTCTTTGAAATATTATGCACTGCACTCCCTTCTGGAGACTTGGCTGGGAAATCAGAACTGGCCTAGGGGCTGTGCAGGAAGGGCAGCCAGTTTCTCACAATGCCTCTTGGGATCTTCTCCCCAGGTTACACCGTCACTATACACGTGCCTCTTCTTCCAGCCCCTGCTAAACCCCTGACATGCAACTTGTTTCACTAGCTGACCTCATTGTCACTGTGTAGTACCTTCCTGTAAATCACTGTGTGCTGTCCCCTGTTCCAAAGCCCTGACCTGTTCATGGTTCCCTCATGGACATGTCCCCTCACCACGGACTGGCCTGGAGATCAGGCCCCCCAGCTGCCACCCCAGCTTGCCACGCTCGCTCACCCATGACCCCTCAGTTAGGGCCCAATCTTCTTGAGAACCTGCATGCTTGGCTTCCTTCTGGCTGGAGCAACAAAGACAAGAGACACCTGTCATTCTCCTTATGTGAAAATAACTTTGTGGAAATTTGTGTTCCTTGGCTGGTGAAGTAAAGAGGAGCAAGGGGACAATGCTCTCGTTCAGCTTACGCGTTTAGTTTTTAGGTGTCACCAACCTTGAAGTTTCCCCTAAAGGATCATGAAGAAATAAAGTCTTTCATTGTCATACTCAGGAATTTTTAAAAAAATTCCTTTTTACTAGAGGGGAAAAAAAAAAAACAAACATGGATGAATTTTGTTAGCAACACAGAGCCATTTAGGAGGCTGTTAATGTTCATATTCATAATACTGTCATCAGAAAAGATGTTACCTTTGGCTTAAAATCCGTATTAATCACAAGTGACAGGAAAAGCAGAAATTAGAAATCTAAAAATTTTTTCTGTATTACAGAGGTCGTGCTACATAGGAATAATCCTTTCCTGATTTTTTCAAGGCTGAAAACAGCTTGAAAGTATTAAAACAAACAAACAAACAAACACAAAGAGATGGATTGTAGCCAGATGGGAAGAGTAAAAATAATAAGTCAATATGAAATAATAGACTTCTAGGACAATTTTCTATTTGTAAATAAATAGAAGGGTATACTTTATTTTGCAGGAAATTAAATCAAAGGCTGTTTTAAATAACTTTCCAAAATTAGTAGATTTTAGTAAGATATTTGATGTAATAATGCTGAACATGCCTGTTTAAAAAAAAAAACAACAACACACTGTTACTGCTGTATGTCAAAAGAGCACAATCTAGAGGGTTTTGAACAGTATAATTGGAAATTGTCAATGGAAAGATTCAGTGAATTGGTATGTGATAGTGTTCTGCAAGAGCCAATTCTCTTTTTTTTTAATTATTTTATTATTATGCATTTTTTATTAGTGAGCTAAGAAATGTATATAGAAATCATCACAGGCAATAATTGTTGCAGAAAAGCCAAATATTGGGTTGTTAGTCAAAACAGAGAGATGGAATACTTTAAAACTTTATTCATCAAGTCAAAATGCTTCTTCGTAATAGCTGTCTAGAAAGTCATAATTCTTAAAGCAGTGAGTCCAAGTCTTAGCTAGAAAACTGGAAGTTTGCAACTTTGCAAAATATTTTGTAGCCTCAGCAGACAGGAAACTCCAGCAGTGTTACAGCAGAGAGTAGTGTAAGTCATGGAAGTGTAAGCCTTGAGGGGAAGAGGGTGGAACTGCATAAAAAGTTGTGTTAAATGAACTTTCAAAGAACATCTGACGTTTGTAGAGGATTTAGAGGAGAAACCAAAAAAATAGTGGCAAGAGATTTAAGAGGCTAAGTCTGTTTACTTGTTAAAAAGAAAATGAAGTTATCTGATTATTTAGCTGCTTTATGGGAGAAAACGTAATCTTCATCTGAGAAAGCTGCAGTGGGAACAAGATTAAGAAATAAATACAGAATATGTTTTAAACAATTTTTACCAGTTCAACTAATCAAGCAGTAGAACAGATGGCTAAGGAATTGATGGATTCCATGTCTCTTGATATCTCTGTAATTGAGATTATATACCTTCCTTTAGTGCATATGAGTAAAACACAATGTGTTGGTCAGACTGCAAAGATTATAAGGCTGCTGGAAATTACTAACAGACTAAATTTAAGGGAATAATATCTCCTACTTGGTGAAACTTCATCTCCTTTTCCAGTTAGGAGTCCGAGTCAACTTTAATAAAGCTATGTGTTATAGGCATTTATAGTAGTAGATATATTTGAAAGATTTCATGGGAACTAGGAAGACAGAACTTCCAAGTTCTGTAAGTAACATGCCAAGTAAGCAACTTCCATGTAACTTGCCGAGTAAGCATCCTATTGATCCCTGGCTTCATCAGACAAAAGGGCAGATTCATCATTGTATGATTAAAAAATAAATAAAAAAATCAGTGACTCCCTTTATTGTAGATTATTTCTTGATACATTTCAAGGGCAACCAAAAATTTGCATTTATCCTTGTTTACTTGTAAACTTTGTTGTGAAGCTGGATGGCTAATTTCTTCTAGAGCTCTCACTGCTGACTTACTGACCTAGTCTGTCACATATGCCACATCATTTTGATAACGTGATCTAGGCTACAGAAAATAAAGCTGTTCCCCTGAATGACACTATAAGAGATAAAAATATCTCTATGTTGGAATATATAGGACAAAAATGTCCCTATACTATTTAATTGATCTACACGTATATCAACTTTATACAGTGTAAACACATAATATATACGTAGTTTATACATTCAGAGAGAGTGAGAGAGAGAAAGAGAGCCCTATCAAAATACTTCAGTTTCTCCATGATTGTGTTCTGTTGTCTATATTATTCTGGATATTGGAGCAGATGGAAAACTGTTTTCTTTTTGGCCTTTAAGTCTGTAAGTTCTTTAAGTCACTTTCACTTAAGTGAAGAGTCGAAAACCATGAAATCTTGTACAAATGAGTGAATCAAAATTAATAGCTTACATAATGATATAGTAGTGAGCAGATAAAGTACTATTGCCTTGGGCCAAAAAGAGTTTGATTTGTGAAATAAGCACTTAAGAAAATGTACTGTTCCAAGCATTTGAGGATATTTTTTCTTGCTTATGGCATAAGACCAGCATGACCTCCATTGTGCAAAGTACTGCAAATTTACTTGCTACCTTGCAAAAACCGATGTAGAGCTGTGGTCTTCAACAGATGCACCAATTTATTCAAGGAAGAGCTTATCAAGCTTTAGGTAAGTGATGTGTAGGTGGGAATGATGGGCAAAATCATCTGTATAAGTCAGGGACAATTCTAAAAAGGAAGTCTACTTGTATATGTGAATTTGGGAGTAACAGCTTGTTAGATATCACTGAAAATTCACAGCTAAAAAGTCTAGGGATGATGGCTAGTTGCTTGCCATGTAGAGGGATCTAGATGAACATGTTCAGAAAAGAACATAGCATTTAACACTTTCAGTACTTAAAAGTATTATAATGTTGAATTCAGTATGGATTGTGTTTCGGTCTTATGGTCCTAGAACTCGAAGATAGAAGAGATTTGAGTAGCGAGCTATAGAGAACACTGATATTCAAAGAGCCTTGCATACGTGAGAAACGCTCTAAAGTTATGTTGATAATAATTCAGTGAAAGGCATTCTTGAGAAGATTTTCACTACTGTGATAGAACAGCAGTTTCTCTCAGCACAAATGTACACTGCTGTTATTTTTAGTCTGAAGGCTTGTAAATGCTTCATCTGAACCTGCATTAAAAATTATGTTTTTTTCCTCAAAGTCATTGTCTAGTTTGCCAGTTAGTGTTGATTTTATTTTTGAGAGAATAGCACAGAATGTATTATTAAATACAAAGCCATCATAAGTGGCATTGTTGATTGACTGTGTGTTCTCTACATTTTTCCACTCTGTAGAAGTTTCGGTGTGCAACATCCAGTGATACAATTTGAATAGTAATTATTTTTGATCCTTGTCCTGTACTCTTTATAGCCATCAGAGATTACAAGATTAGAAGTTTCTTAACAATCTTTTAGCAGAAATAAGAGATGACAGTGTATCTTGAACTATTTTGTATTTGGCTAGCTCACTAGCCCAACTACTGTCTTCTGAAGTAGTTGAGATTCAGCTTCTTTCATAGTTGTCTTTCAGTGAAAGAAACCAAAATTAATAATCTACACACAGCGTAATTTGTGACTTGATAATGCACTGTCAGAAAAAAGGTTAGTTGGACTGCGCTCACTGTGTGTGATCAACAATAGCATGTTATTTTGTACCACTGAAAAAGTGGAAGGAAAATTTTCTTTTGGAGGAGAGTTCTGATGTGATGAATAATTTCACCAGAAGAATTGTGCAGAATGAAATAGTGCTCTGGAATGAAAAGAAGAAGATGGAAAATGTCTCAACTTTCCTGCTGTCTCCTACAAAATGATAACATTCTGTTTTCCTTTTCCTCTTAAGACTTTTTAGCTTTTAGTTGACTTTATTCTGCTTCCTGCAAAGCCTTTTTCTATTGCTTTCTTAAAAACTTCTGTTTCTGTTCTTTGACTTTTTCTCTTGCCTCTCTGAGATTTCCATCAGTACTAAGTGTCTGCCTTGCCATCTTTCTGGAATCATAAGAATCATAGGAAAATTGTGATCTACCTTGAATTTACTAGCTAGATCACAACAGTAGCCCAGTGAAATAAAACTGGAGTTAAGATGACTTAGCTCTTTGTTGTCTGTTTAATGATGAAAGTACTAATCTTTTCCGTAAGTCACCAAATGTATGGTACCTTTCTGTTTGATACACAGCAACTTGCAAGAGTAAGCTTTCATTATGGAAAAAATACTACTAGTTTTGGAGATGTTCTTTATAAGTTACCAAAATATCTTCACCAAAGACTGGTGGACTGTATTAAAAATGAGTGTATACCTCACACACTGCCTAACTGTACTGAAGTTAATTACTCATTTCAAGAACTAAGGCTACATTAACATTTTAATGAAAAGTCAACTGTAGATGCTTTTCCCAGTTATAGTATGTCAAATCTGAGATTGTGGCGATAGGAAACAGTATATAGTATATATAGTATGTCTTTTACTTACTTCTTGCTTCCTCTACTCAGACTAGAGATGTGTGTTTGCTTTGACGATTTACCTCATGACTTGTCTTACTATTTCATAGAATCATAGAATGGCCTGAGTTGAAACGATCATCCAGTTTCAACCCCCCTGCTGTAGGCAGGGTTGACAACCACTAGACCAGGCTGCCCAGAGCCATGTCCAGTCTGGCCTTGAATGCCTCCTGGGATGGGGCATCCACAACCTCCTTGGGCAACCTGTTCCAGTGCGTCACCACCCTCTGTGAAAATTTGGGTGATGTGGCTTAGTATACGAAGATTTTTCCATGTATATGTGAATCAAGATTACTTCTAGAACTCAGCAAAGTTAAAGTTATTAACAACATAAAAAGAAAAAGAGGGGCAAGAATTGGTTCAATACTATTTAGCAACGAGGGAAGATTCTGTCTTGATTCATTGGAATAGGAGGGTTATTTTGCCAAGTGTGTGCAGGATTGGATCCGTAGGTCTTTTGTATGCTAATGTTGAGCTCACAGCTATTCAAATGCTATGGGGAATGGAGGGTCTTCATTACGTGTTACAGAGATAGACAGCCAAGTGAGCTGTAAATTTGAGAGAGGCTCTAGCACTGTTAAAACTATGATCTACTCAAGGCTATTAGACCTGAACAAGGATAATTATCCTAGACAGAATGTTGAATTAATGATTACACTGCTTCTAGTTCCCTTGGATAGGACTGCAAACACTGCAAAATTATATGTTGTGAACCACATGAATAGAGAATGCATCACCATGAATAATACCTGCAGAACTTGCACATTTTGAGGTTGTCCTCTTTTCTGGCGCAAATATTTTTCTCTCTGATTCCATTGTGGGTTTTTACGGAGGCCATTTCACTCCACATTTGTTCAGTTTTCTGTTTTTTGTACTTAATGAGGTTTAGCCTCTGCCCACCGCCCTACCGAAAATAGAGAATTCCCATGGGAAGTTCACTTTTGAGGTGGAGTATGATCAAAGCTGAAATTGTTTTTTTGGGGTTTTTTTTGTGTGTGTGTTTTTGTTTTTTTTTTTTGCAGAGTTCTAGCCATTCTTTGGTTTAGTTCAGTTTGCAACTGAAGTAGAAAATCAATGAAAAGCTGTCATGGGTAAAACAGGCAAAATTAAAATGTACTTTGGTAACAGTTTCTGAAGGAAAAGATTGTTAAGTGTAATACCAAGAAAAGATTGGGAAAAAATGCTTGTTTTTTTTCTTCATATAGCTTATTTTCTTTTTGCTTTAGAATATTTTCAAGTTCTTTAGAATATTTTTCTCAAAGTTTCAGTTTGGAAAATGCCAAAATAAGGGGAGGATATGTATCAAAGTAGATATTTTGTATTTATATAGCAAACATTTTCTATATGTTCTGCATCTGAGTTTATTTTTTAGCCTAAAACTTGCTGAAATATGAATAGGCATTAAAAGTACACCTAAGAAGAATAGATAATACCTGTAAATATGTGTATATTCTGTCAAGTTCTTCAACAAACTAATTGATTTTGGAGGCTGTATCAGGCAAATGCAAGCTTCATGGAACTGTTACAGCATCTTCATAATAAACAATGCCTTGCACAGTATTGCTTCCATGCTGATTTTGTTCTCCTTGAAGAAATTGTGGATGTTTCATTTTAAATTTTAGGAGCGTCTTCTTCTTTCTTTACTGCCTGCTCACATTGCCATGGAAATGAAAGCAGAGATCATTCAGAGGTTACAAGGTCCCAAGGCAGGTCAGCTGGAAAATACAAACAACTTCCACAACTTGTATGTTAAACGACACACCAATGTAAGGTATTGTACTGGAATAAAATTTATTACAATGTTAGAAAGAAGAGAAAATACTGAGTAACCAAGAAAATCATAGTTTTAATGTATTTTTCAACAACTTAATGTTCAGTATCTAGCATATTTTAATTTATTAAATGCTGACAGCTCCATGTTCCGAAACAGCAAAAGTGATAATGCAAAGAAGGTTTGTTTAGAAGATGGATGTTTAGTAAAAGCATAAATAGGCTCTCTTCAGAACATCTTAATCATTCAGTTTAAAGTACCAAATCCTGCCTTTGCTTATTCTAGTTGAAATTGTGGTTTGTAATTTATATTACTCCAAATTAGTAATTTTCCTAACTAGAGCAATTTGTCAGGTTAAAAATAATGTAAATAGAAACTGCTGTATCACATACATTACATAATATCTAAAGATAAAATATTCTGCTGACAAATCTAATTACTTATTGATTATGTAAGAAGATAATACCTATTAAAATAAATATAGATATGTATCTCCTACAGATGTAATGTTTATAAAAGTAAATGCAGATGTGCCCATAAATACAGGTGTATCTATTGCTTTGCATGTAACAGTGACCATTTTGATTACAGGCATGACTGTGCCAAGTCCTGAATGCCTTCTTTCAGCTTTTGCTGTTCATTGATAAGTTCACATTTTGCAGAACTATGATGAATCTTCTGTTTGTTTCTACTGTAGCATCTTGTATGCTGATATTGTGGGATTCACTCGCCTGGCCAGTGACTGCTCACCGGGGGAACTGGTGCACATGCTGAATGAGCTGTTTGGCAAGTTTGATCAAATTGCAAAGGTAAGTTTCAAATGGATTGCTACTGTTAATTTAAATATTCAGTTTAATTATTAATTTAATTCTTAATTTAAATCCAAGTCATCTTTAAATATTTGTTCATCTTTGTTCATCTTGAGTGCTCTTCTTTCTCTGAGAAGAAGCATTTCTTAGACTTTTACAGGAAGATTAGTCTTGAACCATGTGAATAATCTGGCCCTGGTCTTAGAGCAACAGTGTGTTTCTTCCTATGAGACAATCTGTGAAAGCCAAGAAAGCTCACTCTGATAAGGCCAATATAAACAGATCTTTGAGCCCTAGAAAGCTTAATTGGATGATGAACAGCACTTTAAAGAGCATTTTGACCATTACGAAGATTAAAGAACTCCAGATAGAAAAATATTTGCATCAGTTTTCTCTGGAAAAGCATTTAAGAAACCAGACGACAAGAGAGACAATATTGATCAAAGTAATTTTAATTACTGACCGTAGCCTCTTGATTAATCAAGAAAATATTTGAATATAAACATTACATCAAACTTGATGCTGTGTTTGCCTGTTGTGCTAAAACAGTGGGTTTTTTTATTAATTTGAAAACTAATATCCAGCTTTGATTATAAAAACAAAACAAAACATTGTATTGCCTTAAAGAGAGTATAAAAGATAAAAATAAGGTTATGATTGCTAGTTTCAGCAGGTATTTCATGATTTGATTTTATATTCCAAATAAAGTAGTTTATATGAAGTGTGTGTGTGTATACATATATATAATCTATAGTGTATATGGTGCTTCACTTCAGCTCCTCAGTCTAATGTGTAATGTGTATTTTGCAGTGAACTTCCTTTCTGGTTTAATCCATTAAAGACCATAAAAGATGGAGGAATCACTGCTACAGAACTCTCTAACAGTGCGCTTTTTTTTTTTTTTTTAACAAGTCAAATCCTTCTATATTAAGACAGGCTTAAGCAGAATAGTTTTGATAATATCACTTAAGTCAGTCTTTTTAGCAGTAACACTCAGTTTATGTAAATGAAGTTGAAAGCGATCATGCAATTTTTCTTTTTCCTTCAGGAAAATGAATGTATGAGAATTAAAATCCTAGGTGACTGCTATTACTGTGTTTCTGGACTACCTATATCTCTTCAAAATCATGCCAAGAATTGTGTGAAAATGGGACTGGACATGTGTGAAGCCATTAAGTAAGTGTTATGGTTTTATTAGATGAACAATATTCTGTCTCCCTCTACCTGTAGCTGCTGGTTGAAACATTCAGACTTGCCATAGTTGGCACATTTCAGTACAAGGTCGGTCTAACATGAATCTTGATCTTGGCCTCAGCAAAGAAAAATGTTGGGTTATGCCAGTCTATTCTGTCACTTCTCTACAAAGATGATTAAGAAATTGGAGCATCTCTCACAAGAAGAGTCTGAGAGAGTTAAAACTGTTCATCCTTAGAAGTGAAGGCTCAGGGGAAGTTATCAAAACATGTAAGGGCTTGAAGGGAAGATAATATAAGGTAAAATAATTATAAGATAAAATAATAAGATAAAGGAAATGGATTAGGTTTTTTTTAGTGGCACCTAGTGTCAGAAAAATAGGCAGTGGGCACAAACTGTAACATAAGAGGTTCCTTCTGAACCTCTGGGAACATTCATTTAATTTGCAGATAGCTGAGCATTGCCTCAGGTTGCCCAGAGAGATTGTGGAGACTCCTTTATAGGAAAAATAATTGAAACCCAGCTGGTACAACCCCAAACAACCTGCTCTAATTGGACTTGTTTTGAGAAGGGTTTGGACTAGGCAATCTCCAGAGGTTCTTTCTGATCTCAGCTGGTCTGTCATGATAAAGTGGTAAATATAAACATCACTTATTTGGGAAGCCCTGCTTTTCACAGTCATGATTCTGCCACCCACCAGTTAGTCAAATGGCTCTGTTCAAGGCCTGAGCTTGTGATTTGTAAGCTTGGAATTGTGCTGATTGGGGCTGGTTGTCATTCTACAGAAAAAATGTTAAGATGCCTCAAGCACTTAGCCTGCAGAGTGATATTGAACATGTATACTGAAAACATCTTTAACAAGTCTGTGGTCCTTGGGCTGAAGACCTATATATATAATATATAATACCTTCCATTTTGTTATATAAGCAATAAGATGTGCATATCTTAGCAGACTTAAGGTTCAGGTTTAGTTTCAACTATTGTGATTAATTTTTTTAAGAGAAAACTTTATATATATATATATATATGTATATATATATATATATGTATTTTCAGTTAATGCGTTGAGACGCCATTTAGAATTCTGCCCTTTTCAACAGTACTTTGGATTTGTGGGTTCCTGTATTTGTCCCTTACTTCTTTCCCATAATTGTTGCACTTGTTCTGTCTTGGAATAAAGTACGTGAGAATCATAATGTGATTACTTTTGAAATATCAGTTGCAACTTATTTCAAATAACTACAGGAGGCTTAATGTGATTGTGAAATAGGAAAAATGTTTATAGCTGTTGGGTTAACACTGTAGGTCATCTGAGGATACAGCTGCAGGCATGTTTGAGGAACACCCTAGCTTACTACTGAGGTATAGATTGAGAACAGTTTATAGGCAGTTCTGAAGATAATGGGACTTCAGAGATGTCATGCAAGAGGACAACTTTACTCCCTCATATCTCTCCTGGTTGGTAACTCAATTAAGTGCAGCACAGAAATAGTTCTCATGCCTGCCTTTGATAAGTTCTGCCACTGAAGTTGAACACATTTCAGCATGAAGGTACTTAAAATTTGGGTGACTGCACATCATTCTGAAGGGGCCTACATCTGCCAATCCAAAAACTTCAGATCTGTGTATTACAGGTTGTTTGATAAGCAAGGATCTGATTTGGCTATCCTATTTGGCCTCAGTAAAGGAAAGAAATTAGGTTGCTGTATTTTCTATTTTTTTTTTCCTCATCCAGTTATGATTGTAACTTACACTGTGTCCAAAGAAATGTATTTTATTTTCAGTACTTCTACTTGGCTAGCATTGAAACTGAAGATTGGATTGTTCCCTCTGTTGCTTTCACTGGATCTTTTCTTTTTTATTTTGGTACAAAGAGCAGCATTATTATAATTAAATCCTTCTCTAGCATATTAGGAATTAAAGCTGACATCTCTTCACTAGAGTTAAAAGAGAGTCTGTCCCTAAATTCTGACACTGTAGTCATTGGTTTGGCATTTTTACCGTGTCTTACTTTCTCTTTTTCCCAAACTTTCAGTGAAAATGAGAGCTTTTTGGTTTGCATCTCAAAGGATCCAGGTGCTATGTTAGATGTGTGTTAAAAGCATTCACTTGGAATTTCTGCTCCTTTTCTACTTTTGAAGAAAAAATTGTGGAAGGTTACAGGCAAATAGAAAAACAATACAAAGCCATAACTGCCCTTCCCAAAGAGCTAGAAGTATAATTTTGCACATCACAAAGCAATACTTTACTTGAACTCAGAGAGCAATCTTTCAGTTCATCACACTTCATAATTTCACTTTTTTTTTTTAAGTGACGTTCTTATCAAGCTGCTCACATACATGGTTACTGCTAGTGCTAGTTCATCAGGTCCTCCTTGTAAGTTCAGGTTTGTAGTCTCAAAAATTATATTTCAGTCATGTAGCACATTCTGATCTAACTTAATTGCTGTAGTCTGAATTGACAGTGGTTGTGGACTTGGTGCCTGGATTATCACAGGCTAATTGCATCAGTGTTAAGATATGCAAAGTCAGTACCCTATGTTTTGAGACGCTTTCAAAATGTTATGTCAAGTACAGCAGCCACTTCTGTGGCCTCTAGAACAAGAAGTTGTAGTAATAGTAGTACTCTTGCCGTTGGAAATGTCTAATATGATATATTGTGGACAAAATATGTTGAACATATGTGCTATCTTCCTTCTGCCATACTCCATCCACTTCTTTGTCTGGTGACTATAATTTACATTATTCTCTGTTGTAAATTCTCAAAGGCTGTCTTTGATTTGATAGTGTGAAATGAGTTCCAAAGTGAAAGACAGTATTGGATGAGGCTGTTGTACCAATTTGGAAGTTCCCTTTCTAATTCATGAGAGCTTATTTTACTGCAGGCTTTGTGATGTCCTCTGCAGGATATGGCAGGGCAGCCTTTAGGAAAGCTCTCCTGGAGGATAAATGTTCCTCTTCCACGGAGACCAGATTTGTAAAACATGTTTTATCTGGAGTGTTAAGCTTGTATTTCATCATATTGCTTGTGCAGAGCAAAGTCGTGTTTGTCATTTGTGGACTGCTTGAAAAGGTTATTTACAAGCAGTCCATTTTCAAGTGTGTCAGCTACAGGAGAGCTGAGTAAAATGGAAAAGTGAAAAGAGATATTAATAAAACTTGCTAGAGATTAAAGAGATTTTTTAAAAAAAGAAAAAGAAAAAGAAATTCAATAATTTCAAAACTCAGTTTAACAGAATACTTCATAAAATCATAGAATCATTAATGTTGGAAAGACTACTAAGATCATTCAGCATAGCCATCAACCCATAGCCACCATGCCCACTAAACCATATCCCTCAGTGCCACATCTCTGTTTCTTGAATGCCTTCAGGGGTGCTGACTCCACCACCTCCCTGGGCAGCCTGTTCTAATACCTCACCACTCTTTCTGAGAAGAATTTTTTTCCTAATATCCGACGCGAATCTTTCTGTTATTTTCATTTTCCAGGAAAAGAGCACTTTTAGTGATTAGAAGCATCATTTGCCTTAACAAAATAAGACCATTAAGTTCCATGTCTGCTTTCAATAAAGAAGAAGAAGTGGCTAGTTCAATTCTGTAATTCCAGAGGCATAGAGCTAATGGGTATCATCACTGAAACTGAAGATGTTGCTAGAACTTTGAATCTGACCCATATGCAAGAAACCATTTGGATTTATTATTTGCTGTTGGTTCCATCGACACAGAATTCTCCCAAGATAAATGTTACATGTTCCTTGTTGGCTACAATTTGGTCAGCATGAGTTGGGGTTTAAATGCATAAATCCAATTTAGAGTAATATGATCTTCCAGTTTCTTAGAACTGCATCTGCAGATATATGAATTAGTTAGCTCACTAAATATGTAGTTAGATACCTATATGACAGATGAAAACGTTCTAGCTGTTTGGCTTTAGTCACCCACCTGTGACTCGGGTGTACCTCTTCTGGAAAGATTAATACCTATCTTATGTGTAGGGCTCCTTCTTGATTTGGGTTGAACAGGTACCTCAGCTCTGTCACTGGAAAGTTCAAAGATTTACATCTGGCATCCTTGGTGAGGGTGGCCTCTCACCTTCTGCATAACAAGCTATTGGGTAGGGTACTCAACAAGTATGTGGAAGAATGTCGAGCCTATATTCTTCATAGCCTGAATGACTGAGTCCATATCAGTAAAAACTCTACTAGCGACTGCTTGTATAGAAACCTGTGGTACTGCATTTTTCATCCTTCTTGCTGGAGAACCATTTGCAAGAAGGCACTCAAGTATATTGGGACCTGATAGAAGACAGATATGAGAAAGGCTGTCCCTACCCTAGATATTAGGGTCTTCAGGTGGAAGCTAGTATGACAGTAATTCCAGCTCTCCAAAATCTTCATTAGATTGTGGCTGCATTAAAAACCAAATCAAAGAAATAGATGGTATCACCATTGTTCCTGTTAATTTGTGTGTCAAATTAAAAGAAAGCAAAGGCTTTGTAATGTATATTAACACAGGTTTTCTTCTCAACTACAGGAAAGTGAGAGACGCAACTGGAGTCGATATTAATATGCGTGTAGGAGTGCACTCTGGAAATGTACTTTGTGGAGTTATTGGGCTACAGAAGTGGCAGTATGATGTGTGGTCGCATGATGTCACTCTGGCAAATCACATGGAAGCTGGAGGGGTCCCAGGGTAAGAGGCTACTCTGTTAGCCTTTGTACACACGAGTCTTTGTTCTGCGGAAGAATATGCAGGTACCGTGTCTTTGGTCATCAAGCCTCATGAAGAACCCTAGGATAATTCTTAGTGTTGTCTTTAAAGAAATGGATACATAGCATTTCCTGTGATTTAAGGAGTAGTTTTGTGGATGGAAACCATTAGATTTATGTCTATTAGAACTTCTGAAAATGAGATTACAGAGATTGCAAATGAAGTAAGCAGTGCATCAAAAGTATTTCAAAAAGCTAGTAAAAAAAAAAAGAGGTTGATCAGCTTCCAGTTATACCCTTGATCAGTGTTTGTGATTCTGTCATTCTTTTAAAATGTAATTTCAGCCGTGTTCACATCACTTCAGTCACCTTGGCACATTTGAATGGAGCTTACAAAGTGGAAGATGGGGATGGAGATGTGAGGGACCCATATCTGAAAGAGCATAATGTTAAGACTTACTTTGTAATCAATCCTAAGGTTAGTAGTACTTCGGTTTTGTGTCCAGTCCTAGTTATTTTAAAGCAGGACCACTAATCTGTTTATTGAATAATTTACTACCATAATATATTGATCAGAGCTATTACTGATTTCTTCAAATGCATGTTTGCATTCCCAATCTTTCCCGCTCTTCAGAAATAAGTCTCTGATATTTCCTGGCAATATCATTATGAATTGCCGATTCTTAGCTTCTCTCCATTTTGAAGTTCCTAAGCATGCAGATAAGTGGTAGCAGATGATGTTCAGTGCTTCTGAAGGTAATGAACGCCAGGTGTGATATCATTTTTTTATTCTCTGTCAACCAGGGAGAGAAACGAAGTCCTCAGCACCACATTAGACCTCGACATACTCTTGATGGAGCCAAAATGAGAGCTTCTGTCCGCATGACCCGGTACCTGGAATCTTGGGGAGCAGCCAAGCCATTTGCACACTTGCACCACAGGGACAGCATGACCACTGAAAACGGCAAGATTAGCACAACAGTAGGGGCCTACTTATGTCATTTCATACAATTTAGCAGTATTTGAAAGAAAAAAAGGTGCTCACTGCTAAATACCTGGTTATGTCTGATGGAGGAAAGTACATGTATTTGTACTGGACAAAAGCCCAAGAAAGTTTCTAGGAGATTTTCCGTTGGGTTATGAGTTTTGGATTAGACTTTGAAGAGCCATATTTTCCTTTTAGTGGATCTCTGAATCATAAGAACTCAAGTATACTTAACAAAATGCACGATTTTGCCCTCTGAGCTTGTACCACAGTCACAGCATGTAGAATGACTGCTGTTCACAGTGTGGAAACAGATTCTGAAAAATTTGTGAAGCAGGATTGAAATACTTTTAAGAAGAGGTACTTTTCATGCAGAGACAATTCCTGAGATTTAGTGATTATTTAGCAACATATTGCATTTGGGACATGGCCAAATGTGGAGCAAATGCTATGAAGTTAGAATATTCCTGTGGTACCTGGAGTGGACCTTTTAAGAACCAAATCTCCGGGAACCAAATTGATGCATATTGTAACATCTACCTGTTGAAGGTGCACTAACCAAACTGTAAACTGAAGCTAAGAGCCTGAGTGTCACAATGCTATTGTATGTCACATCTCTTACACTGAGCAGAAAATATTTCTTTTTAATTTTATCATCACTATCTTACTGCTGTCAGTAAGACCGTTTCTGTCTTGCGCATCACATTATTCTACTTCTAAAAAGCACAAATTTAGAGATAAATTCTAAGTGTTTTGAACATTAGTATTCACTCCTGTTTCTGTTATATATGAAAGCATAAAACTGAGCCACCTAAGCAATCTTGTTCAATAAATACAGTGCATCAGAATGTGGATTGTGACATGCTCATTATAGAAAGTACCCAACTGTCACTATTAATCACAAAATAAAGGTGGTTGTGATGGCTGCTATTCCTCATCAATAATAATAATGTCAATAGCCTGTACTTGGCCACTCAGGTCTGTTTTTTTCAAAAACACTTAGTATTACTTTTTTGGTGGCAGGAGTTTGGGCTACAATATATAATGGTTACTTTGAAGCAGTAGCTTTCTAGTAAAAAGAAACATTTTTGGATTCTGGTGGTTGTATTGGTAATTTATTGCTTATTATGATGGATCATTTTGTGTCTGGATCGTTCCATCTTCACCATTGGCTCAATTTTTCTTTTAAGAGTTTTAATCTAATGCTAAAAGTATTTGTATTGGAAAAATTTCTCCTCACTTGACCCTGTTTTCAACACTAATTTTAAAGTGAATTCACATTAATTATGTTGTCAAAGTGTATTATAGTTAAGAGGTATTTTCTTTTGTCTTTTATTAGGATGTTCCCATGGGGCAGTATCATTTTCAGCGTTGCAGAGAGAGGTAAATTGTTTTTTTAAAAAAATCAATTATTCACGTAAATTCCATACATATTTGCATTTTTATAGGTATAAGACATACTTTCAAGAGAGAGCAATTTCTTATCCAGATTATTTTTTGAACTGATGCCTCACAGATAGAAAAGAGCTATGAAAACAGATTTTGCAGACATTTAAGAATTGTGAATATACTTCCTTCTAACAAATAAGCATTATTCAGAATTACTATATCAGTGGCCTCCTATTTACTTCTGCTAACATCTCACTTGTTCTTTGTTCAGAAAATGGTGTACAGGAAAATTTTAAATTAAGAAAAACATGATTACTCTTTAAAAAACAAGCCTAACACTGTCAGGATGCTGAAATGTTTTGTTTTTATTTAAATGACCTGATAAGACATTACATAATGTCTTCATTTCAAAATTATAAGAAACACTGCAAATACCATAGGAGAGTTTGAAAGAGCCATTTAAAAATTTCTTTTTTTTTTTTTTTATCTTTGGTTATGCAGACAAGTCATTCTACTATCTACTCCTTCCCCATCATGAACAGGTTGCCCAAGGAGGTTGTGGATGCCCCATCCCTGGAGGCATTCGAGGCCTGGCTGGATGTGGCCCTGGGCAGCCTGGTCTGGTGCTTGGCAACCCTGCACATAGCAAGGGGATTGAAACAACTAGGTGATCATTGTGGTCCTTTTCAACCCAGGCCATTCTATAATTCTGTGATCTGCCTACATGGTAAATATCTCATTAACAAATATTGAGGTTACTGGCGAACATTGCAGATACATGAAGTACTCCTAAACTTCAGAAGTTGAACAAGTTTTGACCATGTATGCATTACATTAGTAAACACAGTCTCTGTTTTTTAAACCCAGCATGCATGTTTGGACAGTATCTCCAGGGAATGTAAGTCAGCCTTGTAGTAAGAAGTACATTCCAAAATGTACAAAAAAAAATGTATAAAGAAAAAGGTATAAATGTTGCCATGCTTGTTGATAACATGCTATTGAAAGCAGTTTCTAGAAATGATTACTAGAATCTCCCGTCTGTACTGAGGTGTATAGCTAAAATTTTAGGTATGCAAGTTGGTCATACCCCAAGGATACTGCTGAAATGATGATAGGCCTCCTGAAAATCGGTATTTTATTAGAATATGAAAATGTGAGTTTTGAAGCCTGACTATAGGCTTCTATTTGTGGCAGTCAATGTTACCCACTTACATGATATATTGATAGGGATATGCCAGGAATGCTAAGTTATTATATATTGTCTCCTCCTGTGTGGTTATTCCTCATAGGCAGAATGGTCCGTATGTGAAAAATGAGCTGTGAACACTTAGTCTCTGTAGCACTGATTAGACATGAAATCAGTTGGGTTGTTCAAAGCTACTGAAAATATATGAATACTGGTTTCTCAGTGCATGTGAATCCTGCAACAAGCTTTGTTTATTGGAAAACAACCCAAAAGCTTGATGTAGAAGTTGTTCTGTTGTACATTTGAAAGTTTTGAATTTGTAGGTTAAGGAAATTCTGGTGAGCTAGAAGTCAAATTTCAGATCTAAATGGTTAAAACACAGTTATTAAGTTAACATTAAAGTTTTCAAGGCACTAAGATATAATCTAGCAATATTTGAAATATAACGGTTGTAAGGAGAGCGCTGCTGCTGAGGAACTGATGATGTTTGTAGTAATGTTATAAAAGGCAAGCCCTCTGCTGGGTTCATGCTGAGTGCAGTGAAAATAAGACCTTTTTTTTCATTGCAGTTGTGTTATAAAAAGAGGAAGAAGGCACATGCTTAAAACATTTTAGACTTGACATTCATACTACTTACTGAAAATAAAATATTTCCAAGGCAAGAAGAGTAAGCAGGCTTTCTGTAGGGAATGTTTATTATACGCTAACACACTACTGGTCATCATACAGTCCTGACAAGGATATTTAAAAATGGTTGCAATAAATGTTTTCTGAATTGGAGCATATTTCTGTTGTTTTTATTAAATTCATGCCACTGAGGAGGACTTTCTCTCAATTTGAATCTCCTATCTTTTCTTAAAGAAGTTTTGTGTTCTTTTTAAAGCTCCCAAGTGTTTATTGATTGATTGGTTGATAGAGGTGGAGCAGACTGTTTTTGTCAAAAGCTTAGGAGGCTCAGTGTGTCTGAAACCTGTAGAAGCTATTGCAATATAAACGTTGACCACATGTTATGCAAATATTTATTTTTAAGGTTTAACAATATAATGATTTTAATTTCTCACATTTTTCATTTCAGAACAAAATCTCAGAAAAGAAGATTTGAAGAGGAACTGAATGAGAGGATGATTCAGGCCATTGATGGAATTAATGCTCAAAAGTATGTTTCTATCCCCTGTTGTCTACTTGATTCAGCTTTGACATAAATCTGTAATAGCAGGTAGCATGTACTATTTCTCCCTCTCATGTTCACAGAGCATTCTTGAATGAGTAAAGGTAGCACTGCTACCAGGCTAGAAAGCTCTGCATGTTGTAAA
Organism: Perdix hodgsoniae; assembly: GCA_035772895.1. Classification (NCBI taxonomy): domain Eukaryota; kingdom Metazoa; phylum Chordata; class Aves; order Galliformes; family Phasianidae; genus Perdix; species Perdix hodgsoniae. The sequence continues at coordinate 836,038 of JAPSGF010000095.1, read as the reverse complement.
GAAGGATGTACAGTACCATTAAATACTAAGACATTGCCTGTGAACCGTGGTGTGACAGAGGTTTGGGCTTACCTTGATTTTCATAACAAAGGTATTTTTGTCTCTTGAACTGTACAATCATAGCTGTTAGTCTACTGAACTATGTCATCTGAGAGCAGAGAAATATGACATAAAAATAACCAACTCAAGAATCAGAATGATGTGAAAATTAATGCTTCATAATTGTTAGAGAAACATCTCCTCAGAATTACAAACTTTCCCTAAACTTGTAGTTTAATATCTCCCTCTTTCAGTTGCTTGGTTGAGTTCTTAGACTAGGCTATGCTTGATAGTGTATTGAAATGACTGGGAGAGGCAACATGCATGTGTTGCTTCTGTGTCCTAGGAAGTACTGGAGGTGGTATTGATGTCCTCTGCTGGTGAATGGATAAGACTGAGAGAAAAATCAATACCAGTCCAAAAGAAGTGTGTGGGTTTCTTTTATGTATCTGATAAAATAATTACTCTAGATAAATGTGGGTAATGATAGAGAAAAACATGCAATTCATCACTGTATTTCTGTTACTCAGAATCTTCATTAGCTAGGTATTACTCCTAATTATTAAATATTCATATATCTTGTTTGTTTTGTTGCTTTTTTTTTTTTTTTTTTTACATCTGATAGTTCTGTTATAAGATACTTGGTTTTAGGAAAATATGTTTAGTCATTATTTATAGGTCATACAAAAATACAGAGAAAGAGGAGTCATCTGATAGACAAAGACTTCTGATTATACCAGACTTGCTTAAAACAGCTATGCAAATTTTGACAGCTTTCACATTTCTTCAGATAAATTTCCTCAGCTAAGTGAGCTCTAAAAATGATGGTTTGATATCAAAGGAGAAACACTGTTGTCTTGGTTTCATCTGAGACAGAAGTGTGTTTTTTTTTCTTCATAATGTCTAGTATGTTGCTATGTTCTGGTGTTGGGAGAAAAACAGTGTTCATAACACACTGATGGTTTAGTCACTGCTGAGCAGTGCTGTGTGGAGTCAAGGACATTTCAACATCTTGTATTGTCCTGCTGAGGAGGGGAGCTAAGGGCCACAAGGAGCAGGAAGGGATAGAACCAGGGTAGGTGACTTAAAATGGCCAAAAGGATATGCCATATGACATCAACGTGAATAAAAACAAACAGAAAACTGAGGAGAGTTGGCCAGGAAGACAGCTGCTGCTGTCCACAGAGTGGCTGGGCATCACTTGGCAGGTGGTGAGCAATTGTGTTGTGCATCACTTATTTTGTAAATATTTATTTTGTTGTTGTCACTACTGTTATCTTCTTTTACTTTTGCCTGTAAATACATTTTGTCTCAACCCACTATTTTTAATTTATTGTTGTTGTTGTTGTTATTCTCTCTCCCATCCCACTGGGAAGAAGGAATGACTGCATGATGTTTAGCTGCCTGCCGGGTTAATCCACAACAGTTGTACAAATACATAAGGAGAAATTATCATTATTCTCTGGGAAACCTGCCCTAAGTAACCTTGCTTGAGAAGGGAAGTTGTACAGGATGACCTGCAGAGGTCTTTTACCTTAGAGAATCAGTGTCTTACCGAATTCTCAGAAAATCTGTGGCTTACTTAATTAGTGAATACATTCAGAGAAATTTAGGAACAAGAGAGATAAAACAAAAGTGGCTAAAAAGCTTCAATTCATTTTGTGAATTACACAGGGAACTACAAGTAGGTAAAGAATGATTTTACATATTACACAGATAGCATAGATGCCTTCCAAAACTAGATTCTTTACCTTGATCTTGGATTAATATATCACTCAAGACAGATTATTTGATTGGTTATTCCAGAACAACTATAGAAAAGTGTTAATTACCCAAACAGGAAGTTAATTCAATAATATTTTAACTACATCAATCTTAATCACAGAGGAAAAAGAAAAAAAAAAAAAGGTAGTCTGAAACATCATATATTTTGGACATGAAACTAATCACGTTTTTTTAAATTATTTCACTTTATTTGTGCCTGTCTAATGTTTTTTGGGGACTCAAACACTGCCTACTTTCCTGCCGCTTCATGCAACACGGCTGTCTTTGCACAACTCTGCCAAGTGCTGCATGTACACATCCAGGGTGACTCAGGGCTTCTGCGTTCAGCTTCATCTTCTGAAATGCAGATGAAGCCATGGTCTCTAAGAAGCAGGGTTATGGCTTTTAGGGTGATTGAGAACAGTAGATTTAGTTGGCATTGCTCCTTGAAAGGCCATGTGAGGAAGGTTAGGACCTTCTTCAACACTATTCTAGATAAAGAAAGGTACAGATTTAAAAGAAGGAATAAGAAACACCAAGTTTTTTCTCTTTCAGCCATGTACCATAGCTATTAGATGTGCGTCCTGCACAGGACGGGTTGGCTAGCCCTGGCGATGCCACCTTGGTGGTTAGGGGACTTTTATAGGACGTGTGGTAGATGGATCAGAATCTAAATATATATCTCCAGAGAGAGCTAAACTAAAATTATTTTGCTATTTGATAAGTTGGTGACTATGTTAAAAAGATAAATTATCTCTTTTTTTCTGGCTGTTATGGTTTAAACATGTTGTCTACTGAACTAGGCCTTTAAAATCATGCACTCTTGTGTATATGAGTCTGTCTTTGTTGCTCTTTGAATCGCAAGGGAATCCAAACATAAATGTGTTAGCTTTCTGGGTGGCATATCTCCACATAGCTGTAGATATTTGGGACTTCTAGGCTCATCAGGGAGTCAGACAGCAGCCAGGATTTTGCAGCCCTTATTACTCTGCTAAAAAATCCTTACCTTTATGCACCATCTCCAAGCATATTCTTCATTTATACTTGTCTGTGCTGCACTCTGATCTCTCAGTAGTACCTGCTGAATCTTTCTGTTGGCTCTCCTATTTTCCATGTCTTCTGGATGATGCCTTGCCTGCTTACTTGCTTTTAATTCCACAAAACCTTTTCTCTAAATCTTGCTGACCTTTTTTCGGTTGATGTCATTTTTCTTCTTTCTTCTGTTCCCACAGATTTTGCTATAGAAAAAAATGTTTTGTCAGTATGGATGGATAGGTCACTTGCTTTGATTTCTGGTGCCTGCTATGGAGATAGCTGATAGCACTAGTGATACAGAAATCGGACATGCAGTCCCTCAGTCCCTTAAAAAATGGTGTATTTGAAGTCTGTCTGGAAGATGAATGTGAAAGGGTAGAACACATTTGCTGAAAGAGAAAGACTGTGAAACTTTTTTTTTTTTTTTTTACTGAAGTGAGGAATCACTGTTGAGTGTTTGTGAAACTGAGATTTTTCAAAAGGCAGGCATAGTCAATTATTGACCTTTTTTTCACAAAAACAACAAGAGAGCTACGACCTCAAGGCCACCTTCTACCAGAAAAAAAACTGAAGTTGCAGGGCAGAAATGTAGAGTTACTACAGCTTTCTAGAAATTCCTACAACTACTTTAAAAGAGATACAGTCAGTATAATTTTAGTGAGCTCTTGAACATGTGAACTAGTTGTGGGGAGTACAAGGCAGCATTTGCTCTAAGTGCCATTAGTGTGATCAAACGCGTACAGACCAGATTAGGCCTTAGACAGCAGCTCATGCTGGTCATGGTCTGAAGACTAACACTGGTTGAAGACAAAAACAGTTCACTTTTATTTAATAATGTTTTTTTACATTTGCTTTTGGAATAAGAACAATAAGAATAATTTATCTGTCATTCTTACCAATTATAGAATTATGGTTTTAAAAGGTTACTTGTGAAGATGAGACCAGATGGCCTCCAGAGGTCCCTTCCAACCTAAAATTGTTCTGTGAAAGTCATGTTTATCAGTGATCTGTGGGAGGTTTGCTTTTATCTCTGTGCACCATTTTCTTCTGTGCCCTGCAGTATTACAGTATTATTTTGGACATGAGTGGAATGTCATTGTGAGAATTATATCATGTAAATCTCTCCCTTGATTGTCTTTAGCAATGATCCACAGAAAAACAGCTCATCTGAACTTTTGTTTCATGAGTACATTAGTAATGGAAATCAAAATGCAGACAGGATTTGTGGCATTCTCTTCTAATTTTAGTGTGATCCATGGAATGTGTTCCAAAGCCCAATAACTTTCTTCTAAGTTATTTTCTTAATTTGTAGCATTTCAGTAGTACAAAAAGATGGGACTACTTTATTCTTGTATCATTTATAATGTTTTCTTTTTCTTTTCTAGGCAGTGGCTTAAATCTGAAGACATACAAAGAATATCACTTCTTTTCTATAACAAGACTCTGGAAAAAGAAGTAAGTTATTTTCACTGCAAAGTCATGGTCGATTCCTTCTCTATCTTATCCTAAGTGTGGCCACTATACCTTGCCTTTATAACACAGAGCACCTGCCCAGTGAGAAGTGTTTAAACATTTTTGCCTTGTTTGTAGTAGAACTGTTTTGAGTATGATGTCCAATGCTGCTTCTCTTCTTGCAGGGCAATTTTTACAGTGTTCAGCAATTCCAAATTTCTTGAAGCTTTCAAAATCTTATAGAAATGAGAGGAGGTTTGATAATCTTGATTTGCTGATGCTGAACCAAAGGATTCCTAAGTTAATTACCTACATGCTCAAAAGATATTTATCAAACACTGATACTTCTATTTTTTTCTTTTTACCATGTCTCAAATACTCCACCTCCAGTCATGATAGTCGTGCAGTAATTTCAGTTCATTTGTTTTCTTCATAAGCACTTCATGCTCACAGTCATTCCAAGGAAGCGATATTGTAAATGTTGTTTAAGAAAAATACCTATCTGTATTGGGTGCAATTCACTAAATGTTTTTTATGAGTAATATACTTAATAAAACATGTTTGAGATGTATGGGCAGATGAAGTAAATAATACTGTTTGCAGTCCTTGCAAAAGATAAAATAATAATAAAAATGAAAGTTTCTTCCCTTATAGGCGACTGCTGTGACCACTAGCCCAGGAAGTTGGGTGTTTTCTTTTTTTGTGGTTTTATGGCCTTGTGGGGCTTGATTATGTTTCAACATACGGACAAAGTTTCAGCAATAAGACTGGAGAGTTGTCTCTTTCCCCACCTCAATAAGCATAGACCAGCTGATAGCTGAGAAGTTACTGTGTCTTTCAGTGAATTAAAAGGTAGATCAGATCGCAACTGGCTTTGTAAATGAGTTAACCTGATAAGAACGTAGTAGGGGGAAGCATTACTATGCTATGATTATACTGTGCAATGGAGGACTGTAGTGTGCAACGGAGGTAAAGGCATCATCTGGGTCACACTTGGCGCTCAAAGATGTAATTAATCATTTTTGCACATACCTTCAGTTCAAAATATCTGAAATAATTTTCACAACCTTTCACAACTCAGCAGAATGGAGTTCTTCTGGCAGGCTGCCAAAGGCACGTTGTATGACCTTGGCAATGCATTGTGGTGATAAAAAATTCAAGGCTTGTTAAGGCTGTGTAGAGGTGGCATAAGAAAGAAGCAGGAACACCTGGTGTGGTCTCACCCACAGGGGTTAGAGATTGCACTGAGTGGGAGCACATAAAAATTTCAATGTGGAATGGTACTAACTGACTAGTTCTAAAATAGAACTTGAGAGCAAACCATTATACGTGCTGTTTGGACAATGAGGGAATCAGAATTCAGGAGAAAATCAGCTGTATGGATGCTGCCGGTAAGAGCCTAATCTCTTTTAGACTGTTGACTGTTAGAGTATGACAAAGAACTAATTGTTCTTTTCAGGTCTGGCTTTTTAAGGTCTTTGTTCTCTGTCTTTTAATGACTCACTAGTCCAATCTTGTCTTTAAAGAACTCAGTAGGAAGCCTCATTTTGATTTAAGCAGGAACTTTTCACACCCTGCAGCGCCTGAAAGTACTGTAAGGTAATAAAGCAAAAGAATTATTTAACCTAAGGAGTGAGTTGCCTGGCTTTTGTTTGGAAATGTCTGGAGAAGTGTAGAACACTGATAAGAATTTACAAGTGTGTTGGAACTTTTTTGAGATTTTAACAGCAACTCAAGGTCCAAAATTGTTGAACAGGACCATTGAGATAAAACAAACATTCAACAGATGGAACAACAAAACTTGCTGCATAGTGATGTTGATACCTCAGAACTCAGTTAGGTATGTGGGAAGAATTGCTTTCAATTTGTCACAGAATTTAAAAAAAAATTGCTGTTGGGATGCTAAACTCAATTTCTGCACATTCATTTAAAATAAAGTGCACCAGTTTCAAGGGAAGAGTTTGGCACTAAGCATGATGGCACCATCATTAGAAAGCACAATTCACACACATTTTATTTTGTTTGCACATTGAGAACATAATAATGCAGAAATAATTTTTGATATTTCTGTTTTAATAAATCAGATCTTGGAACCCTTTACCCTTTTAATAAACTTTGATAGTGTTACAGTCAGAAAGATTAGCACTGTGGAAAGGAATACAGGAGTGGAATAGCTAAAGGACAAACAGGAAAGGAATGCTCACTCGTCTCCAAAGCTCTGAGCTTGTGGGGAAGAACACCACAAGGGATGGATGTCCAACCAGAGAACCTTCCCTAGTGGCAGTCAGCCCTTAAATGAGGTCTAAGAGAGGTGCAGGCTCCACCCCTTCTGATTGTAAGGTGAATTGTCTTCACCTGTGCTCCCAGGGCTGACCTGGTCCTTTCCCTGAGTGATCAATCAGTGGTTCAGGCCTTGACTCAACAGTTATCATGCAGATAGGTTAAGTAACTTCAATAGACCCAATATTTAGGTCATTTCTTTTTGAGTACTTAATGGATTTCATTCAATTATCTATGATTTAATAATATAATATAATTATGTATCAATCTCAAATTACAGAAAATTCTGATAAATGTTTCACTGCTTAATTCTTGTGTTTCTGGACAAACTAATTAGAGAATTGTAAATAGTATTTTTTATTAATGACAAAATGGATGGAACCAACTCCTAATAACAAATTTTTATTATTATCAGTTGATAGATAAGGCATTTTAATAGACATTCACTGAAGTAATAATGTAGCGTCACTAAATATCAGCATGATAGCTAGCTCTGCTATTGGGGAAAAAAAAAAACACTCTTATACAAATTGTTAGCAGTTTACACTTCGTTGATTCATGTACTCAGGAGTTTCCTATATAAATGACATTAACAGTTTCTTATAACTGTTCCAGCCCACTCAGTATTTACTGTTAACTCAAAAAAACAGTTTGGGGAATTAGTGACTGAGAAAGATTGTGTGAGCATGATCAGCTATTCTTAATAATAGAAGTACTTCCACTTTTTTAATAAAAATTTTTATGATGACACTTATTTTTAATTATATTTTTATGATGAATATGGCATAGTCCTGTTCTGAGGAGGAACAAGACCAAACCATTTCTCATGGCTATCTACTCTGTCCTTTTAAAAGTGAAAGGCTTCACTACTGTACCTCATAATCCCTGTCCTTATATAAGTGGATATGATAACCTATGAACAACAGGAAACTTACTGTGGCCGACATCAGCTTGTGCATATCTGCATCTTAAAACTGGAGTTTCAGTTGGGTGATGTTTTATCTGTTTCAAAAATTGTGTTCGTAATATTTGTTCTTTCTTTTTCCAGTACAGAGCAACCACTCTGCCTGCATTTAAGTACTATGTGACTTGTGCCTGTCTCATATTCTTCTGCATTTTTGTTGTGCAGATTCTGGTACTGCCAAAGTAAGTGATATTTTAACATAAACACTTCCATATTTATTTGCATATTAATGTAAAAAACATATGAGTAAAAGTGTTTTGAATCGTCAGATTACAGAGATCAATTAATGGAAAAAATTTGGACAAAGATTGAGGATTGTAGCCAATTTTCAATCTTATACTTGTTTCTAATTTGAAATGCTGCCATTGCGTGGTGCTCAAATATTAGTATCAATTCTTCATTGATTTTAGTTTTTCTATTTAAAAATTTGCAATGATGACACAAAACCATATGTGCAAAGAAAAGTAATACAAACTATGGATTTATGAGACTACAATTGCATGTTAAATCAGCTGAGCATTGGGCTTTAAAGTGGGGTAAAGTGAATTGCAGAGTTGAGACTGTGATTAATTACTTGTATTTAACACATTACTGTGATACTACTGCTCTGTTCTACATACAATTAGCATTACTATTTGAAGAATTTCTCTTTTTAAAACTAGTTTAAAAAATATCAATTAATGAAATAATTATTGCCATCAGAATGTATTTATGAGAAGAATGATTGTGAGATAATTTGTGTTTATTTACCAACCAGAACCAACTATTCTTTCTGTCCATGCATATTTCAGAAAGTCCAAGAAAATTGGAAGGCAGTTCCAATAAATAATATTTTACTAGGCTTCTTAAAATGGAACTTTGCTGTTGATTCTATAATGGACATGTGATGTTTCCTTGATAGCAGTTGTCTCCAAAGCCAACACTGCATATTCTCTCAGATTTAGATCTCAGACTCAGATTCAGTATTCAGCCCTTTTTTTCCTGCACAGTGCTTCTGGGAGTAGTTTTTACAACCTTAGATGAATGACTACTCTCATGCTGTAGTACTTGCATTTTAATTCAAAGCCTCAAGGAATTTTTATCCTACAAACTTGTTTTATAATATGTATCAATTTTTACAGGCTTCTCTTCAGATGTTACAGCATTTTATTTGCAATGGGTTTTCTATTAGTTTCTAATTTACAGACACAGGCCACAAGGGTCAGCCTTAGAAGGAAAGAGTTCAGCAGTATCCTTTATATGGTTCACTCTGAATTTAGGTATCATGCCAAAAACAAAACGTGAATCTAATTAGTCTCTTCCAATATTATCACTTAATAATCTGTTTTTATGTTTTGATTTCTGTCACAAAAATGAATTTGGCTTTATTATTTACCATATTTACCATACATGAAGTAAGATATTAATTTTACTATATGCTTTTTAAGTCTATTGAACCAAATGTGTAGCTCATTAAAATGTATCAGATACTTGAAATTAGTGAACACTTGGGAAATATGTTCAACTAAGGAAAGTGTTCTCTAACTTGTGAAACCATACGCTGCCTTTCTAGTATCAGAACAGAAGATACAATAATTTGTCCTTTTAATTACAAAAAATGTAAATTATTCATAGTTCTTAGATAGGGCTGCTTGTTACATTGGAAGAGCAAGAGGATAAAATCACAGGATGTCTGAGTTTGGAAGGGACCTCTGGAGATCATTTGGTACAACTGCCTTGCTCAAGCAGGTTAGAAAGCAGATATTAGCAAATGAATGATGTCCAGTTTCAAGGTCTCTGTGAATTAATTTAAAATAAGCAAAAATTTTAATAAGAAAAGCAAGGTTTTATACAAGCATCTGGCACTCTGCTGGAAAATCTCAGTGCATGTTTCAAATTTAAAAAAATATTTTAAAAATCACTGGTGTACATAAGGGTATTTTTGGAAAGTAAAATGACTTTCGTTATATTATAATTTTACCTGAGTTGCTTACAGGCATATATTTATTTAAAAATTCTCTAAAAAATCAGATGCAGACCAATTTTCTTCTGGAATATTGCACAGATGTAGATTGGGCAGAAATGTGTCTGTCTACTTGTCCATAAGTAAGAAGCAGTAATAACAGCAAGAGAAAATGCTAGGCAGTTAGCCATTCTTGTTGACAGTTTAGTGTTCTGCACTGGAAACAAAGTTCAAACTCCAGTCAAACAGACTCAACTGCTACAGATGTTATTTCCTCCCAGGACAAAACAAACATGCACACGTGAAGAAAACAGCATAGATAATTGGTTAGTTTAAAGTTCTATCTAGAATTTCTTTCTAAAAATTCTGCTGAAATTTTAATTGGTGATTTAATGAAGACAGAGAGAAAAACTTCATCTCTCATTGGATTTTATGGATTCACTATTAATCTGGTTTTACAGCAGAGTAATATTATTGATTTCTGTGCATGTACACCACCTGCTGCTTTAAAGTAGATTTGGAAATGCTGGATTATGAGTAACATCCAGTGTGTTGCAAGAATATTAGCAATGTCTGCAAGATCATGAGACATTTCTTGCAAGGCTGGAGTCATTGATTTACGTTTCATTTTTCCTGTGGACTGGAAATTGGTGCAATGTTTTCACAGTAAACTTAAATTAGTAATTACAAATAAGAGCAGTATCTTGACTTGAATGTGTCATGGTGTCTTTACTGTGCCATTACAGTGTAGCATATCATTTCTTTGGAACTGACCTTCAGTGGCTTTAGTGAATTAGTGAAGCTGTCAATTGACATGAACTTGATAGTGTTTTTTTTTAAATGCATTCTGCTAAATTGATATAAATACATTGCTATTGACCAGGAGGTACTCATTGTGCTGTTCAGGCAGGGAATTTGATTGGGGTGACATTTAAGATTCATCCCAAGTTTTCTCTCCCTCTGAGCTGCTGTGTTTAAGAACTTATGTCCTTTTGTCCTGAGTCATGACAAGCTAACCATCATCCATCCTATCACTGGAAGAGGGTTAGGTCTCGATGTGGTATTTCCTATTAAACGTGGATGAATTTCTTTGCAGAAAAAGGAGGGCCTTAAAAACCTCATCTGAAAGCAGACGTGTTAAATTTGAGACATTACAACAGAAAGAAAAGCACCATTACTGCCTTTTCTTAATGCTGCATCCAATTAAAAAATAAACAGCTACAATAAGAACACCCTGAAGTGTTACTATGATACTTAAATTATTTTTCCTTAACAAAGAAACTGCCATGCAGTCTGCATAGTCATTGAGTCAATCGGTGGCATCAGTCAAATCAAAAAAGGTGTAGCTACTATTAGTTACAAAAAACATCTGAATTCAATATTGTCTTGTATAATTGCTTCATCGTGATTTTATCGCCTCAAGAATTTACAATCAAGCAGTCAAAAACATGAATGTCAGTATCCTGGAAAGCTGTGTCTATTCAGGTGCATGAACCACGGGTCACATGCTTTCCTAAAAGTTACAGAAGTGAGAAAGAATACATTCTTTTGTCCATGATTACATTCTTTTCTTTTTTTTCAATGCATTTGTCTTCATGACAAATCTTTATTTTTCAGCTCATATGTTATGAACAAGAGAGAACTATTCATAAATATATATTTCTTCCAATCTTATACTTCCCTCAAGTTCAGATTCTGACCCTCAGTAGATTATTGTCAAGGTTTGTCCTGTCAGCATCCCTAGCAGGTACCGTAACAGAGAACAGACATTTCACAAATAAGGACACTGAAGAATAGGAAGAGGCAGGTAAAAAGTTAAGTCTTTTGGCATCCTGAGTGCTCCTGTGACAAAGAAGTTTGTGTGCATCTGTCAGTGCAATGCACTGCAGTGATTCCTTTTTATGACTCCACACAATAAAGGCAAGAATAGTTTACTGTTTTTTTAATGTTCCATTAAAAAATAGTAAGTGTGTGTTATGACTTCCCTGTGGTCATTGCCTCAAATAAGGCTTATTTATGCGGGCACTTAATTTTTAGTGTTTTGCCTCCCATTATAGCATCTTCATCCCACTTCTTTCCTTCTAGGAGCAGCATGAAATCATTTCAGCTTAGCGTAACTGAAACGAGAAGTCCTGCTGTTCCCAGAAAAGAAGGGGGTGTGGGGAGCAAAAGACTTGGATCTGTTTTTCCTCTGTACTTGTTGCTCTGGTCTCTATGATACCCTTTTTCCTTTTACAAAGCTATCATCGGCCCTTCTCTCTTTGCCCTAGTGATCATTCTTGTTCAGTTTTCAATGTTATCCTTTCTCCTGTGCCACTCTGATAACATTATCAATCTTTGTCCGTCTGTGTAAAAAAACTCCTCAGACTTTTTGCTCCTGTCTATTGCCCCATTGTTAAGCACAGTTTGCATAAGCTTTCCTTCCTATATGTTCATTTTGTTTCTCCTGCCCTCAAGTTTCTCTCAGGAACACATAAATGTCTCCTATAAGAAGCTACTCTAAACTTAACTGATAGGCCTGTTATTGGGCTGAATGAACTTAAGGTGTGCAACTTCATTTTCTGTATCTTCTGCATCTGACAGAGTGTGGTAATAGTTTTGAATGCAGGCATGGTTACGTGATACTTACTGGGTAACATATGTGATTGGGAATGCTTACACACATAAAAAAGCATGCCTGCTAACTGTATTCCTATTCCTCTCCTCTGTTGCTTACTGGATTTTAGATTTGTAAGGATGGAATTTAGTCTTACATGTGTTGTTATGCAGCTTAGCATCTCTGTCTTAATGAGAAACTCTTGGACAACATGTATTCCGAAGCAGTAAGGATTTTCAAGTAATTTCCAAAAGAAACATCATTTCAAGGTGAACATGGTCTGTTAAATCGCAGTTGTTTGTTTTCATCAGCTGTTCACATGAACCAAAAATTTGTTGAATACTTAGAAGGTTCTCTGTGTGATTGGCAGGGAAGTTCATAAATTATTCTCCAAAATGCTCTTAATAGCAGCAGTATGGCATCAAGTTGGTTTGTGAAATTACTGCCTTTTTGTTTTTTCCTAAAAATAGCTCAACATCTATAACACTGTCATTAAAACAAATCAAAATATTTTCCAGTATTTGTATGTAATCTAAGAGTTAACTCCAGAGAGTTCTACTCCTTCATATTTTTAAGTATTGTAGCATCTAAAATGTATATATTTGAATTCAGATGTCATTTCTAAAGAACAGGGATATAACCTTTTATTAAAAATATCTTTAAATTCTGAACCATGGGTTTATGAAAGAGCCAACTTGAAATATTATATTACTGAATTAAAATTTAGTAATTAAAAGAAAATTGATAAATGTCAAGTTTTGCTAAAATAAGATATTTGCTGGGGCTAAAAGTGATTGAGAGATACTTTTAAATTTTGCAAAGATGTCAAATCAGTGGTTAAAGCTGAAAGCAGGCAATCGGGTGAAGACAGTCATGACCATGCCTGATTTCCTTTCTTAAACAATTCAGTTGCTCTAGAGCATCTCGTCTCCTCTTGGCATGCATTATAAATGTAATTAGGTCTGACTGCATCTTTCCCTAGGAAACCATGCTAAGTAGCTCTCACATAGCTCCTGGTGGAGCAATTATGCTCTGCTGTGGTGTTTGTATAGAGATATTCTACGTTTGCAGAATACATTCATTTACAGATTGTTTCTGCATCCCTGTTTCTGAGTACCAGTGCTATCTTGATAGAGTTTCCTATTAAGAGTACTTAAGAAAAGGGCAAGTCAGGACGCTGAGTAATTTCAGGTCTAGATTATTCAGTTACATGTTTATTTGTTGATCTGTTGTTGTTTGTTTTGGATTTTTCTTTTTCATTATAAACCAGTTTGTTTTTCTTTTCTTTGTGGTGTTGTCTTCTATCATGCTGCCTGTCCTTTGATACTTCAGAACTGGGCCAACCAGTCAGATTTGGTACAAAATGGAGTTTTCAAAGGTGTTGTATTTCTGTTCATTTGGGAAATGAACTAACTGGATGTAGCATCAAAGGTGTCACAGATGCCGCAGTTTCTAGCTACAAAACACAGAAAACTGGATATCATTCCCCCATACTATTGCCTTTCCAGCCTTCGGGGAGGAGTTATATCACCATAACAAATTCATTTTACAAATTTAGCAGACTCTTCTAAATCATCAACAGAAAAAATACAGCATTAAGGTTCTTCTTTAACACAGTTTTTAAAACAAAACAAACCAACCTTGATGCTGTTAATTCAATTTAACCAGTTAAATTATCTGTATGAAAATTAGTATCTATCCATCCTAATAGTTTTGCAAAGTGATAGAGAATACCGATGCAAGTATTCTTTGACAAAAACTTTAAAAAAGAAAAGTATAGTTTTAATGCTGTTATTTTGAAAGCTATTCTTTGATATGTGGGAGATTTAAAGAAAAAAAAAAAAGGTGGAAAAAATGCATGTCATTCTAGTAAGAACTGAAATGGTTTTTCCACGGTTCTGATGTTTGGAGTTACAGCCTACACATGGGAATTTTTGTATCATTATCTGTATTATAAACAAAGAAAGGTTGTTCTACAAAGGTGTACCTTAGAAATTAATATATGTTTTCTTATTTCTTGCAGAACATCTATTCTTGGAATTTCATTTGGGGCCGCGTTTCTCTTGCTCTCTTTCATTTTATTTATCTGCTTTGCTGGACAGCTTTTGGTAGGTATTAAAGGAACCCAATCTAGTTGTTAATAGTTTCTTTTAAATGACATATCCAAATTTTCCCAAGTCACTATGCCTTTGCAGAATAATATGTGTCCTGAGGCCTCTGAGCACATGGTTTTGTCCCTACTAACTTACTGTAATTTGTACTCATTTATCTGAAAATCAGAAAATGGAGCTACAGTGATTGTCTGCCTACATTGATACTCTCTTTCCCCCATAAAGATGGAACTCTGAGAGGTCTGCATTAGTATTTGGTTGGCTTTTCTGAGTTTTTTTGCTATTGTCCTTGTAGGAGGTGATCTTCTTTAAAAATGCTTTAAACTGGGGCACTGCATATTTATTTATTTTTAAGTATTGTAGAAGACCTTTTCTGAGTTTAGAGAACATTTCACGGTAACAATTTGATGTATTGAATCTTTGCAGTAAAATGCTGATTTTGCTGTTGAGTGGTACATGTGTTGTTAAAATGCCTCCTAGTGAACCTGGTAATATGCTCAATTTGAGAATCCAGGATTTGTGCAAACCTTCAAAATTTACACTTCAAAGTTTATTTAACAAGTATTAATTTCCCCTTTTCAGTTATTCTCAAATAGATCCAACATGCAAATCCATCAAGAAAGAATATTTCAGAATTTGTGATAACATAAATGTTATTTGAATTTGACATATAATCTAGAATAAGTCTATGCCTGTATTTGTTTATGTTCACTGTTTACTTATTATTTAAGCTCATTTTATATCTTACTTGAAACTGTTTTTATCATGTAAAGCAAGTGACATACTACAACACAGCAGAAAATCTTTCCACTCATGTTCCAAATTATTTTTTTTCCTTTGGCCTTTTGAAGCAGAACATGCAATTACTTTCCAAGCCTCAGACATGTGAGTCAAGATGAAGTCCAGTTTCTGTTTCGTGTCCAATTATTGACTACAGCTGAAGAGCAGTACACTGAGCTGGCGTACCAAGCCTTAAATTAGGAATGCTGTGGGGTTGTTCTGTCAGGAGAAGAGAAATCTCAGAGGCACTCTTATCAGTCTGTCTGAACACCTGATGTCAGGGAATGAAGATGAAGAAGCCAGGCTCTTTTCAGTCATGCCCACTGGCAGGGTAAGAGGCAGTGCGCACAAATTAAAGCACGTCAAAATTCATCTGGCCACCAGAAGAAACTATCTTGTAGTGAGGGCTGTCAGACACTGGAATGGGGAAAATATAATGTGTTGTGCCACCGGTTCTGTCATTGTGATCCATGTTAACAGAGACAAGAAAATGAAAGATTCAGCTTTCCACTCTCCCCTTAGTTAAAGGGATATGCATTGCTACTATCTCTGAAGGCTCTGGTGCAGTTAATCCTCGCTTCTTTACCATCTTTGCATTTTTCACAATTTCCCATGAGAAAAAGCTGAAAGAACTTTCATATGAAGAAGTGAAACTTGCACATGGGAAAGGCAATTAAGTCATTATACAGTAAAACAATAAGGAAAGGTGGTTTGGCAGTGGAACCAAGAAAGCGGGAATGTAAGATTTTTTTTTTTTAATTTCTCCATCTTCCTCTTGTAAATAACCAGGGCATGCCTCTTACGAAAGTGTAATAACTCTGCATTTCAGTTGCCTTTCCAATGAGGTAGGGAATTAATCTAAAGTATAATAAAACAATATTTTCAAATGTTTTTAAATTCTTGGAGTGAGGTCCCAGAGGTATTGTTATTACTTCATTGCAAAAGTGTGTTCTCGTGTAATGTCATGCTTGTTTGCTACTTGTTACTGGCATAACAGAAAAATATGGAGTCAGGGTGATGCTGTTGAATAATGAAGTGAAAAAATATGTACTTCAAGGGAAAGCCAGTCTTTTCTGCATAAAATAAAAAGATGCCAGAGAACTGGTGTCAAGGACATAAACACTCAAGTTGATTTGATTTATAATGTAATTTAGGAGGAATACTAACATATTTCTTCTGCTTTTAAATGGAAGGCTAAGCAAATTTCTCATGTCACAGTTGAGAAGTTGTGCCACTTGAACAATATCTAGCACCTAATTTTTATGGGTTTTTACACCAATGTCTTAATTCTCAGAAATTGAGACCTATTACAGCATTTCTGTTTACCTGTAAGATTCCATGTTGTAACCTAAGCAGCTTGAAGAGGTATTATTTATGTTTGTCTTTATGAATTCAGCTGCTCTAATGTAGAAGCTATGTTGAGAAGCCTTTCAACAAGTTACTACCATAATTTCTGCAGTATTGTCTTTTCTTCAGTGGAATCCATATAGTTCTGTAAGGTAACGGGTGAGAGGCAGAAACTACCAACAAGAATTAGTAAGTTTATATTTTCCCTGTCCTCTTCCTAAAAATCTTTCATTGTATGTCAAAAACCCAAGTCCTGTTTTGCAGTTTTAACACAGTCACAAACTATGTTATATTTCAGTTACATGTTCATTGCAGTATCTAACCTGTAACTGCAAATGCTTTATTTCTAGAATAAAAAGCTTGGAATTGTCAATCCAACAAATATCAATATCTGGGCATTAAATTAACATTATATTGCAAGTGTATTGTTTCTTGTTTTTTTTTTTTATTTTTTTTATTTTATTTTTTTTATTTTGTTTTTTTTTTTTTCCCCCATCTCTTTTTCTTAAGGGATGCATTTTTGGATTCCCTTCCAGAATGCATGTACTTAATAGCAGCTATGTTTGTGTACACACACCTGCACATAATTACAGAGTTTAGAATTGCCAAATGTATCTCTTTTTAAAAGTCACAAAAAAGAACAGGGTTTGATCCTGTCTGGGAGTAAAGAGATGTGATAGGAGAACTCTGGATAAGGGTGAGGCACCTACCTCACCTCATCACGTGACTGGGGAGAAAATACGTTGAGAAAACATGTGGATCAAGACAAAGACATGGAGATTTCTTACCGTTTGTTATCATTGACAAAACAGACTTGACTTGGGGAAATTCCTTCCAAAAACATCTTCTTTCCCCCAAACAGCACAGACATAAGAGGGTGGCCAGTAGGCAGTGTTTTCTCTCTGCTTCTCCTTCCCTTCATGATTTTCCACTGCCCTGAAGTAGACTCTTCATGGACCACTGTTACTTCAGGAAATATTCACCTGCTTTGACATGGGTCCTCCAAGGATTGCAGTGTGGGTTATCTGTTCCACCATGGATCACCTCCTCCTTCTCCAACCTTGGTGGTCACTGCTGTTTTTTCCCTTATTTTCTTCCACCCTCCTCTCTCTGTTTCTTATCCTTTCTTACCCTTTCTTACATACCTTTTCCTAGAGGTGCACACACAATGAACCCACCTACTACCATCTTGATAGCTGCACCTAATCCAGGAACTTAGAGCAGTAGTCTAAGTATTTACAAGGCTGTTACGAGACTCTGTAGTGCTGGCAAAATCAGCAAAATCTAAGTTCAAACAAGGACATGTGGCTTTTACTACATTCTAATCTTGTCTCAATATTTGACACTTCACCCTCTCAGTCTCTATGGATTATAAATGGCTGTCATAACTGCAGAGTAAGGCAGGCAAAAATCAGCCTTGAATAAGCTTGTCTGTTTGATTTTAATTTCCTAGGTAAATGAAAAAAATGCAGGCTGTACTGTTAAAATTACTAGCTCTTACAGAATTTAATTACAATACTGTAAGAAGATATTTGTGCTCACTCTTTCACTTTGCATTTATTATTAGTTGATTTTGCTGTTCAGCTGCACTGCAGCACAATCCAGCTCAATCTGTTACAGAGTGATAATAGTGGTGATTAAGTAAGAATAGAAATGTTTCCATCAAACAATGTGATACAGTGGTAGCAGAAATAATAAGGTTACAGGCTTGCAGATCATATCTTTTATGCATATAAGCCAATATCAGTCTTAGGAAAACAAACAGAGTGCAGGAATATCTGAGAATTCTCATAGAAACACTTTTTACTCATCCATGGACATTAGATCTTCAAAAATCCTAGCTAAAATAGTCATGTATCCTGAAATACGTCTTTTACACACTAATTACCTATTTTTCCCTATGCATGTTTCTTCTTCCTTTTCCGTTTCCTCTTCTCCTCCTTTTTCTTTTCACTCTTAATCTCTTGCTCTTCTTATTTCTCTTCCTTCTTTTTTTTCCTTCTCCCTCTTCCCGCTCCTTTGTCCTCCTCTTCCCTCTCTTTTTTTCTCCTCCTTTTTTCTTTCTTTTTTTCTGTACTTTTATTTCTGTTAATCACCACATTCAGAGTTGAATCTTAAGGTTATGAACAATTTTTGTCTTAAAGGTCTATTTTGACGTATATTTTCATAGTTGAGATGTAGAATATACATTTGTATATTTTGGTAGCTTTATGCAATTGAACTATAGAATTAGCATAACACAACTCCAACAAACAAATATCAGAAAATAATTGGCTTCACAGTTAAGAAAAAGGATCTGATTTGAGTTCATGGGAGCATTTTAAAATGTGCAGCCAATATGTGAGCAGCTCTGTCCCTCCAAGAGGCGAACTTGTTATTTATTAGCTGCATTACCATACCACCATATAAAGAGTGAGACAATCTTTATCTTTGTGTGCATGGATTTGTATTTTACTTCAAGGCAATTGACACTGGTACTTAATAGTCAGAAAGACCATGTGCACTCAAGGTATTTACAAGATTTTTTTCTTATTCATGACAGCAAGGACAGGATTATCAGTACAAGCACTTCTGGAAATTATTTTCTCAACCTGGAATCTTACCTCTGGAGTGTTTCTCTTATGCAGGTAGAAATGAAAAGATCAAGGCCTTTCGGTTTCACTGTTCAATAGTAGTCTGCTTGTAAATTATGGTTAAGTGGTGAGGGAAGACAGGGAGAACTCAGGCACTTTGGCAGCTACAGCAAGATCCAACAGAAGCTCTGCAGTGGCAAGTTTATCATCATTAAGTAAGGTAAGGTACTATGTTCAGACTTCTCAGGGAAATACCCTACCCACTAAAACCAGGGAAATTGAACAGAGCTACATTCTATCTTTATGATAATAGATGAGCCACTAGTGTGATGCTGGGAGGGAAGGACAGGACTTGATGTGCTGCACTGCTTTTATGGTTCCAGAATTTTATGATTCCTGGACCATACATTCCCAATGCATCTTTACTAGCAAGGAAGTTTGGACCAGTTACCTGTGCTTAGTGTGAACATTTCAGAGTGTAGAGAGCTAATTTCTGGAGCACAGTGACTGTGGTATGCTGTCATTGACAGCCTGGTCAATGACCCCAGTATTCCATGGCCCCAACACTCCAAACAAACTTGCTTTAAGCACACGTACAGTGTCCATCAGTGCTTACCAAAAGGCTCCCAAGAGTGGATGCAAGGCACCACACCAAAGAAGAGCCAATTATGTACACTAAAGGAGTAGAGTTATTTAGAATTATAGAATCATAGAATCATTAAGGTTGGAAAAAACCTCTAAAATCATCTAGTCCACCTGACAACCCATCACCACCATGCCCACTAAGCCACATCCCTCAACGCCACATCTACAGGTTTCTTGAACACCTCCAGGGGCAATGACTCCACCACCTTTCTGGGTAACCTGTTCTAGTACCTCACCTCTCTTTCTGAAAAGAATTATTCCTAATTTCCAGCCTGAACTTCCCCAGGCGCAACTTGAGGCTGTTCTCTCTTGTCCTCTCACTAGTTATCTGTGAGAGTAGGCCAACCCCCACTTCACCACAGTCTTCTTTCAGGGAGTTGTAGAGAGCGACAAGGTCTCCCCTGCACCTCCTTTTCTCCAGAAAATAGTGTACTGTGTGTGTCCAGAAATGTACAACTGCTGTGAAGCCAAGGAGAGCATTTCTGAGCCTCATCATACAAATACTTCAGGGTTTCCAGTCAGTCTCTGAATAATAATTCTACTTTTAAACTGTGCAGGGACAGGTTAATAAGCAAATAGTGCAGAAAATAGAATGTGGCATTCAGAACTCCTTCCTTTAGCTCAGTGCCTTAGGCACTGCATTTAAAAAGTCATTCAGATTTGCTCTCTCTCAAAGCCAATGGCTCTTTAAATATTTCATGTGCAGCAGAAAAGCTTTGACAAGAAAGATTAAAAATGTCTTACCTTAAAATAGCATATGGTATGATGACTGTACATTTTCTTGAATGGAGAAAGTACCACAGGAGAGACTAGCACTAAACTCCGAGAGCCTAAAGGCATATTTATATGGCTCAGTGCAGTGATCTTACCTTTGAACATGATAACTGAATTGAAGCTCACAGCCATTTCATTGTGATCCTTTGTGAAGGGTAATAAGCACTGCAAGGAATGATAAAATTAACAATGCAATAGTGACTTGAGTTTTTCCTGTTGATTCTTTGTTCACTATTCTAGTTTTAGTAAAAACAGTTATGTACAATATAAGTTGAATTGACTCTTTGCTTGCAGGATTGACTCTTTGCTTGCAGGTGTTTTGTAGGAGTTTAAACTCCTGGTTTATGCTTACAAATTGTGAAGTTTTCAGAATTCAAAAGTTTGGTGTTACAGTAGTCATTTTAAAAGTATTATACGCCCTTTAATCAACAATAGGACCATCAGAAAGTACTTAAAGCATAAGCTTGGGTCTCTGTCAAAAATCAGACATCCCTAATCTTAGGTTAGTGTGTTCCCTGTCAGCCACTCAGCCTGTTTCTTGGAATTGAACTTATGGCTCTTCAAGTCTGAGTTAAATAAAAAAAAAAAAAAAGTGTAAAAAAAACCTCCAAATCTGAGGGCTTTTTGTTTCTCTTGATTTCATTTTCTTGTAATATCAGTGTTAATAAAATGTTGTGTTTGAATGCAGAATGAAAACAACAATGACAGAACTATGGAGGATATGATTCATTGGCTCTGTGTAAACAAGAGGTCTGCAAATGTTCCAACTTCTGCTAGCGTGTGAGAGGGAAGTGTGACAGCTCCTGTGACACTGTCTTTCATCTGCAACACAGCTGTCACAATTAATTCTCACACCAATTCTTTGCTCTTGCTCAGGGAGACAGCATTCAATTTATTAAATTCCAAAGCAGGTTTTTGTGTGTGAAAATACAGCACAGGATACATTGTGATAAGCTGAATATTCAAAATAAGTTATTAGTCACAATCATCCTGGGCAGATCTGATATCTGTCATATCAGATTTAACACACTCAGATGAAAAGGTAATACGTTAGTCACCTTTTATACTACAAATGCCTATTATTTCTACTTGGGAAATAGTAAACACTGAACCGTGTTCTGCCAGCTCTGCTTAGAATGAAAACAATAGCTAATGCTACTGAGATACCTTTTGCTCTTCTTGCATGCTTTCAAGAAGTGATTTCTTTCTATCATCTTATTCTCCATTTTCTTAGGAAATATGTAAATGAAGCATAAGATTTACCAGGAAAGTGTTGGGTGTAAGGCCAGAATCAGTAAAATAAATCGGCATAGTTCTGCCAGTATTGTTATGGATCTAAATTTAACAATCACACCCCCAACTGCAGTTCTGCTGCCAGCAGTTGTTCCCTGAACTTTCTTCAGGGCTGAACTACCAGAGTTGTACCAGACATGGGCTGGATTTAAATTGCTCACATTACAGAGGAAATGAAGTTCGGCATGTTTGCAAACTCATATACAGAATTAGTGATCAGTAATCTTTTCTTACGTGTTTTCCAAGGAAATTCTTTGCAATGGTTTGTCACAGCTTTTGTCACAGATTTTCCTTCCACTTGTCTCACTGGTTTCGCCTCTGTAGGCTGCTCTCTCTGCTATTCTAGAGACTTGCCATCTACTTAACAGACCAGGTGGGCATGACAGATTTATCAAAGAGTGGTCCTTCCCTGCCAGAACTCAAGAGCTGTGTGTTAAATAGCCTGCTAGGAAATGTTTCACCGAGTTCTTTTGGTGCACATCTCATTTACAGGTGGAAAAACAATCTTCATTTTTAATTTGCAGTCTGATAGTACTCATATTTTTCTTCATGTCAGACCCAGGAATATCTGTAATTTTAGCAATAACAGCTAGAACAATGGAATCTCCTGATTGATAATCATCATACCGACTGAATGATAAATTCTTACCTGAAACTTTTTTTTCCCCTGTATTTCTCTAAGTGATAAATTTGCTCAATGAATGTGAAAACTTCCTCTTTTTTTATTCCTCCTTTCTAAAATACATCAGGAAGTTGATCAGAAATCTTGTAAACCAAGGAAATTCTGAACTACTGCTTGAAATTTTGCTACAGTAGTCTGTTCAAGAGTGTATGAATATATGGCGAGCAATTAAACAATTGTCATGAGTAAATACAATTATCTGGATAGCTAAGTAATCTCAGCAATTCTATACTTTTTTCAGTGATTTCATTTTAAAAATGAAAAAAAAGTTCAAATGTAGTAATTATAAAGATTGATGTTAAAGGAGGAAAGTCAGAGAAGTTGACATCTATCTGGGGGGGGGAAAGTCAACAAAACAAGCCAGAACAGTTATTTTGAGAGCAGTTTCTTTTCACAGCAGAAACTTTTGCATTCAGTGAAACAGTGACTAGATGAAGTTCTGTTATTTGCAGCATTCAAGGCATTGGACCAGATTATTGCAGCTCAAGGTTCATGCATTCAGATATTGATATTCCTGTGCTAAGCTGGATTTTATCTTTGGAATTAACATAACACGAGTTGTTCAGCTGTGCAAAAGAACATAGCAATTTATTTTGCTTGGCCCTAAAAAACCATGAAGACATCTTTCTGTGGCATTTTTTGCATCTGATAATGAGACATTTCTTAAAGTACTGAAGCAGAAAATAATAGCTGCTGGAGCATACTGAAAATACAGAACTCTGGGAGCCAGCATGTTCTACCTCCTCCTATGGACCCCAGCGCTGTGGAATTAAAGTCCCAGGGATTCCTTCTGTCCTGCTTCCACAGATGGGAGCTTGTCAGTACCATGCTGCAGGTCCAGCCACTAGTGATGTTAGTCATACTGGCATATATGGTACACATAGAACCAACCAGAGATCACAGAGTTGCAGGGGCTGGAAGAGACCTCTAGAGATCATCGAGTCCAGCCCTATGCAAAGCAGGCCCCCTACAGCAGAGATCCACAGATAGATCAATTCTTCCAGCAGCACCCACTTAAAATCATGTTGGTCTCACAGAACAACATGTGAACAGGTCTAGTTCTTCCTCTCTGATCAAAACTGAGGTTTGCTCAGCGAAGTATCTGAGTATCTCAGCGAAGATATGCGCTCTCTGACTATTAGCATTCACAAGCACACCAGTAGTATTGGGTCACTTCAGATGGACTTTTAAGTCAGCGCAATGCCCATGCTCAAATTCTGTCCCCATTTTGTAGTCACTGTCTCAAACCTTGGTCTGTCCATATGGAGATCTACTCAATGGCCAGTGCAGCTTGAAGGTTGCTATCATACAGACACATTTTTCTCACTTCTTTGAGATTCAGATTACTGTTCTGGCCTTCCTCAAACGGACCTAATTCACTCCAAATCTGTTTTATCTGGTGCACAAAACTCCCTGCCATAATAGGAAATAATATTTAAGGAATTGCTAGGTATGAGATGGGCTTTGCAAAGTAGTGTGTAATCAAGAAGGAAATATTTATGTGCATTAAGGCAAAGGCCTTCATGTAAACTATATTATACATGTTAAGTAATAGTGTAATCTAAAGTAATGTCCGTATCTATTGAACCTGAGCTAACTGATAAATGATATACATTGACTTTGGTTGTTTTTACTGCCTGAGTTCTTGACTCAGATGTTCCGTGCCTGTGTCCTTGTCTATTGTCGTGGCTGCCTTTGTGAAAGTTTGGGATGAAAAAAAAGTGTAAAGTGATCTTTGATAGCAGTAAGTAAGCGGAGAAAAATAGTTGATAAAAAGTGAATACTTTTTTGGGGGCTGTCGTGTTCCTTAACTTTTCACTAGTGTTTTTATAGAAGTATTAGTATAGCTGAGCTTGACATTTGGAAAGAGCACAAAATATTTCTAGGCTACCTGATCTCCTCAGTGCTAAAGGTTACAGGAAATTAATAGTTGGATGTGCAATAAATTGTTATTTTGTGTGAGCATTTTTTGCCTCTAAGCACAATGGGTATATGAATGGAAATAGGTATTCTTGGAAGCAGGTTAAATGAGCCTGAAGTTTTGTCTGTTTCTTTTTGTCATTAAATGAGAAATGTTTTCTGCTCAATAAATAAATACTCTTTCTGTCAAATCATAAATTTAATTTTGTATTAAATAACTGTTTTCCTGATTTTTTATTAAAAGTTGTTTTAAGTTTTTATTTTTGCTGAGGTGCCTTTAACTTTAAATGAATTATCAAAAAATTCTTAAAACAAATGAAAGAACCAGAAACCTTTCTTTTCAGTACATTGTCAAGGATATATTTAAGGTTTTAATCCTATCAGAGGAGCCCTCTGCATCAAAGGCTTTACAAGAATTGTTATTGACGTTTTGAAGTTTCAGATGGGGAGTTCAGTTTATTTGCTTGGTTTTATTGATAACAGAGCTGATGATGACACTGTCAACAGAATTGACATTAGGGCAGTTATTGCAAGTGAATTTGTGTTTATTGCCACGTATAACCTTGATCTGTAAATGTTATGAGAATGTAACAGTTGAACACTTCTGTACAATGTATCAAGATGAATGCTACCCATAATCTTAAGCCTTCGTAATTCTACCCATTTATAGTAATTAAACTAAATAGTAATTATTTTATTTATCATTATTAAATAGTAGTTATTTAATTATAGTAATTAAATAACTAAAGTTATACTTGTTTTATTTTTTTCAACTTATTGCACTTAGCAATGTAGCAAGAAAGCATCAGCTTCACTGTTGTGGATCCTGAAATCATCTGGAATAATTGCAAATCGTCCTTGGCCACGGATCACTCTCACATTGACAACCACTGCTATAATATTAACTATGGCTGTGTTCAACATGGTAAGTGAAAAAAGGAGTGAATTTTGTTTTTTGTTTAATATCTTATTGCTTGCTTAAAATTTGTTTAGATAATATTTCAAATTTATCTCTCATGGCTATTCTGGATGAAAATGATTGTCAGACAGAAATGTAAAGCAGAGCAACAGAAAACATGCAGTACAATAAGGGCTTCTTTCAGTGCACAAGATGCTCAGCAAGAGTTCAGATAGTGTTTCTTATTAAAGAAAAAAAAGGTGTAATTTATAAGGAATAGAAGATAGTTTGTATTGTTCATCTTTTACTTATATGTGCATTGATTTGAAAAGCTGAGTAGTGCTCGGAGAGTTTAATATCTTCTCACAGGTTGTGTGGAAGACTTTGTGCAAAGGCAGTTGAGTGTTTTTCTTGTGATGCTCCTCTTATCATCACTAAAATATCATAATTTATACATTATTGATTTTCATGTGCTTGTCTTTTTTTTTTTATTTGAAAAAGGACAAAAATGAAAGTTACATCAATAACTTCAAAAGTACTGATCTAGAACTTAAGAACTTACCTGTAATTAAAGCTTTTCAACTTGTGCATTTCTCATAATAGAGAAAATCCAAGTAATTCTACTATTCTTTCATAACTGTGGCAAATAAGTAAATCTGTCATTACTCTGCATTAAGCTGGAATCTTAATAACCTCATTTATAATGAAGTATGTGCTGTGAAATGCCACAAACAGTATATGGGATCAAAAAGTGTTACTTGTTTTGCCCCATGGGCTGAGCCTACTGTTCATACAAAATTGAGAATTTATTCCAGATCAGTTTTGTAGTTGAAAAATGGGAACTGTAGTATTTATGTAGGTGCTGCTTACAAATATCACTGCATAGGTATTACTTGCATTTCAGGTCAATGAGATTTGCACTTCAGCTCTTCTGAAATTACAGCTTCAGCACTTTGTTGAGTTGCTGATGTACTTGAGGTTCATAAGGAACTTAGAGATTGATAACACCTACTCTTTATGTATTTTTTCTCATAACATTGCAGGGGGCACTAAGTAAGAACTAAGCCCACCAGAGTGAAATAATGATGTAATGTGATCTTCTAAGTGTGAGCATTTGACATTTCTGTAAGATTCTTATCTCGTTTTTTTCTATGTTCTTGTTTCTGTTGGTTTTCTTTTCAGTAGGTATTTTCCCTTCTTAGAGAGGAGACAGGTTCAAAAACAATCCCATGTTTAGGAATTTAAAATGCAGCTAATTTAATTTCATATTTATTGTTTGTAGAGAAATACACAAAGAAGCGGTGGCTAAAGCACTTTTTAGCAATGAAGGCAGTTAGCAATGGGAAAAATGGTTCTGAAAAGTTACTGATTTGCTATCATTTCTTGTCCTCAGCTCAGGACTATATATCTTTATTAATGATAAAATTTATCCAAGCAGATGTTACCGGGTGTAACACATAGCGTGGCTTGTAGTATAAAAGTCATGTTAGATTGTTTTTCCTGATTTGAAGTAAATGAGGTAAATGAGATAAATGAGTAGAAAGAACTTAGATAACCCACTTGAGAGTAAAGTATAGTTTCTGTTAGAGGTCGTGCAACATATGTTTGTGTTTTCTTTTCAGTTAGTGTAAAAGAAGCAACTGTCTTTTCATTAGGCTAAAGTTCTAGTGTTGTGAGTAGTCCACATAAAATTTGGTATTCAACTAGTAGAAGACATTTTTAGCCAAAAAAAAAAAAAAAGTTTTTCACCACATCATTTTTAGAAAGAAGAAAAGCTTTTAATTTAATTGGTTCAGGTCCATTTTTATGTGGACTGAATGTTACAGTAAAGCATAGCATGCTGCATTTTGAAGTCTTTGAGCCTTATTAGTAATGACTGCACTATTACAAATAATCATGTCCTATGGTATTCATGAGATGATAATTTTAAGTACAATTCCCATCTTGAAACTAAACCCTAATAGTTTGATTATTTAAAAATGATTTTAAATGTGATTGTGAAATTTGCATTTCCTCAACATTAATAGCAAATTGTGGGAGAGACTCTGAAGTATCATTATTATATCTCCAAGCAACACGTACTTAATAGCAGTGTCGATTAACTACATTTATTTCCATGAACTCTTTCAGAAGAAAAAGGCAAAATGTAGCCATTAAGATTTAATGGACATAAAAAGTGTCTAACCATCCTACACCTAATAAATCGTGATTAAGACCAAAATGTCAAATAAAGCTCAGTCTTTGTGGCCAAGGGGCATTAGAAAGGAGTGAGGGTGCAGTTTTACTTTAAATGAGTAGTTTCAGACATATAAATCTAGTCTTTGTGTTTGAGATGTATATAGTCATGATTAGTG
Organism: Perdix hodgsoniae; assembly: GCA_035772895.1. Lineage (NCBI taxonomy): Eukaryota > Metazoa > Chordata > Aves > Galliformes > Phasianidae > Perdix > Perdix hodgsoniae. The sequence goes on along the minus strand of JAPSGF010000095.1, from coordinate 808,589 downwards.
AAGTTAAAAAACAGCTAATGTGACATGAAGTATCAAGTACCTCTTAGCTGAAGGAGAACTTGACTAATACTGCTTCCACTGAGTGTTAAATTTGAGGCCATGAAGAGAGTAGTGGCTGAAGACGACTTTTTTTTGCAGTGTTGATCTGCATTTCAGAAATACGAGAAAATGTATTACAGGGAACAATCCAGACATCCTAGCAACAGTAGGGCTGTGTGACTGCAGTGGATCATTTTGTGGAAGCAGCACGTGTGGTTGTCTGCTGTATATCGGATGGCTGTGCCTCATCACCCTCTTGCATTCATGTGATCTGGGGGAACAGGCCCAGCAGGTTCCTTGTCTCTCTGTGGGCCCTTTGAAGAAGGCAGTTGCTTGCCAGTGCCTCTGCAGGATGGCTGGGCCTTGAACACAGAAATATAATATATAGGTACTCATTTTTACCTGGCTTATCAGCTTCTATAACAAATGAAATGGAATTATTGAACAACTTGATTAAGTACTTAGCATTCCAGTACTTAGCCTATGTAGGCACTCCTAAAAGTTTGTGAAGATGAGGAATGCTACCAGGATTTGGGATTTTTCCTATCGTTCTTGTGCCATTCTGACTGGTGTTCTTCAAATGGAACTGTGATAGATTTTGAGAAGAAAGTTCTCTTGAACCACATGGGTATTTGGAAAGCTGATAGAAAAATAAGGAACAAACAAGAGAAGTCCTACAGGTTTGCTTTAGAGCTTCATGCAAAACAGCAGTGCTGGACAAAAGCATTATTGCTTCATTCATACTTTAAATAAAAAGCAAGTCCTCTAGTTCCACTGGTAATACCAAACTTGCATGCTTCCAACATACTTTAAAAGTATGTTCTTCTCACTCGGTCTTTTGTAGGGCATAAAATGTCATTCATTTACAATAGTCTAAAAAAAAGCAACTGTAGACCACTGTGTCTCAAAGAAATGGCATGGTTCTTATGAAAACTAATCTAAAATGAAGCTGCATGTTTTATATATATATATATATATATATAAAGAGAGAAAGTGACAAAAATATTTATTTGGATTTTTCTTTATAGTCTTCACAAGTCCATCTGCAGGGTAATTTGGTTTAAGGAAGAGAAGACAGTGATGGGATCAAATTAAACTTCAGCTGTAAATTTAGATGTGCTGCCAGACCTTTCTTTTCACTGCGTATGTATTTCAATTCATTAAGCACATCTCTGCCTTGGAGCAGCTGCTTCATATGCAGCTTACCTCTGTGGTATGAGGTTTCTTGCTGATGCACAAAAGCATACTTCCTAAGTTTCTGATTTGCACAGAAAATGATCATAGCCCTTACGGGTGGATGCTGTAAGACATCATGTTGCCCCAGGTCAGTGACCACAGTAGAGCTATCCCTGGCAGATAGTCAGATCAATTAATTTTGCATCTTTTTCACCCCATGATTTAGAGGGTCAGTAGAGGAGTACTTCCCAGCTCTGTTCCTCCTTCCCACCTGTCACGGAGCCAAGCTGTTCACATCCTACCTAATAAGAACTTTACATATCTTTTTTTTGTTTTTTTTTTTTTATTATTCCATAATTCAGTGTGCATTTTGATAAGTGCATTTTAGTATTAAAAACTGCCATCTTTCCTTCTTCTTAGTAGGATGCTATTTTATGTACATTAATATGAAAATCAGTAAACCCACTTGCTTAGTAGAGATATACCCATTCATCTTGATTGTGTTTGCAGTCCATCAGAACAGCAAGACAGGAAGCCTTGCTTCTGGTGAATTGTGCAGAAGTGTTTAAAATACCTTGGTGAGAAAGCTGACTTTGTTGTTAGTAAGACCAAACAAGTGTGTTATGGTCTTGTGCAGATTCCTGGTCTGATAATAAGAGAGATACACTAACATGCTTATTGCATGTTGTCAATGGAGGATCTTTCACCATTTGGTTCCTACTGAAAGACATAGCACCACAGAAGGATTTTTTTCGTGTGTGATAAAAAAAATCATGGTGGAAGATTGCAGATTATACAAACACAAGAGAAGAAAAAGCTGCTAGAATATATGAAGATAAAATGAGATTTTAATGGTAGTGTGCTCAGATGTTCCCTGGCAAACATTGTTATTCATAAAAAATATTGCTTCCATTTGAGTCATTTGAGTAGGTGTGACTGCTTAGTAGGACTGAGCTGTCTCTTAAAATACTATGTTGAAGAACAATATATATCTCCAAAGCGTGATAGCAGATGTAGATAACTGATGAGAGACAAGAAAGACAAGTACAAACACATCATTCAGAAATAAGTGTTGTTTGGCTCATGGGAGATAGCAACATTTCCATATCCTTTTTATTCCTCTCTGTGCTTATTTATGTATTCATAGATGCATCACATTTCATATAGCTTTCTGTGTATACATTTACATGTCTGAAGTACCCCATGCAAAGTTCAAAAACAAAATGAAAATGCCTTAATAGAAATGAATATGTGCATATATATGTCTGTATATGAACTTACATTTATGTATAGGACTGTGCTGCAGATCTTCGTGATACATAATCTTTTAGTCTGTGGGCAAGCCTGGGATAAGATTCTCAAATTAAATGTAATTACTTCATGTTTGTAAGAAAAGTCAATGCACTGTGACCTGGATTCATCGTGCACCCTTGGCAAATGACCTGAGTGACAAGACCTATAAACATGAGGATGTTAATGGAAATAGTTGGAGGCAGACAGGGGGATTACATTTTTAAAGTGTTTTGGAGGATCCTTGCCTCAAACTGCTCATGTTAAAGACAAATACAGGCATTAGCTGAGTTAAATAGTAACCACGGGGCTTCAGAAAGAATTTTAAACCAAAGGAATTAGGAAAAAGTTTATGAGAAGTGCGAGTATTTGTCAGAGGAAGACCTTGTTGTGGAAACAGTGACAGTCAAAATCTTGGTCGATATTGCCATTAGTCACACCTCTGACCCACACCTCAGATTTATCTGTACACATGAACTCGTGGGGTATTTTCTCACTAGCATCAGCATCAGAAGATTGTGCAGAGCACCTTCACGTTGAGCTGTTGCACCTACATCTACTTGCAGGAGGAGTGTGAAGGTTGGGTTCCCCTTCTCCCAGAAGAGCATGTATGCATTTAACCTAGTCATTCCATTAATAGGGGTGGATACATGTATAACTTAGAGCTCTTTGGGCTGAGTTATAGAAGGGCAATTCAAAATTTATAGGTGTTTATTAGCATTTTGTAGGGACTTTTATTGTGTTTTATTTGTTATACTACTGATATTGCACCTGAAGGAATGCTGGCTAATTAGCTACATGTAAACAGAGAAGCATGCTAGTGAAGGAAGACAACTTGAAAGTGCAGATGTACAAAAGAAGGTGAGCCCATTCTGTGTGTAACTCTGGGGGGTGTGAAACTGTCTTGTAAAGCAGTCTTCGTAGCAGATGATACAGCAGTCGCCTTTGTTGCAGTCAGTCCTGCATCTGTGGAAGGGCAGTTTCAGGTGCAATGGTTTCAAGCTCTTCTCAGTAGCACCACAAAACAAATCAAGGAGTGCTGACCACAGGTGCTGCTTTGCAAGGCTGGATAGTCTTTAAAAAAGAAAAAGTCACTATGCATGTAGTACAGAGCTGGCATATCTTGCCAAGGGTGACTGTGGAGTCAACTTGGAATCTGTCAAAATTTGGCTATATAGAGCAGTGACTGGTCAGATCTAGTGTTAGTAAATCAATAAATCACTTAGATCAAAAATGGATTAATCTGAGTAAACTGAGCAACTTTTCTCTGTCTGGTGTGGATTTTCATATACAGTGTATGAGAGTGTGGCAGGCAAGGTCTGTGCAGGAAGGTCAGAGATTTTAGAAAGGAAGAAGTCAGCTGGATACTTGAGAAAAAAGGAACTAGGATGGGATTTATTACTGCAGAGTGCAAGATTATGGATGGTACAACAGACTCTTAACAAGAAGATCTGATAAGGTGGGAGCTCATCAAATGGGGCTGAATTAAGTTCACAGTTTTGGTTACCTGAGTTTAATGAGAACTCAGTTGAATCTCAGTAAGCATTCACATGACTGCTCTTGTCTCAGGGCAAGTACAAGTTATATTTACTCAAATGTGTCCCGGTGGAGGAATATTACTTCTTGCTGACCGTAATAATAGTGGCTGTTATTACATCAATGTAGCTGTAAGCAAGAGAGTTGTTGCTGTGATGTACAGAAACATAATTCCTGCAGAATTAGTATTAATGTTATTGCAGTACTCAGTCGAAATCTGGAAGAGTGATTTCAATTTTGGTCATCTAGAAGGTTGAACTGAAAGAGGGAGACTGCTAGAAGGATCAGGGGAATTAAGAACACATTTTCTCAGAAGAAACTAGGAAAAGCATAGATTTCCAAGCATCATGAAGGCTGAGATAAGAGAGCTATCTGGAAGCTGAAGGTTTGTACCAGAACAAAAAAGTGGGAATTAGCTTTGAATGAACAGAAGCTGATAAACTTAGAAGCACTGGAATAAATGTTGTCAGAGAAATCTAACTCAGAACACACTTCAAGAATACATTAAACATTACTGTCTGATGGTAGTTACCCTTCACTTCAGCAGGCTGAACCTGGTACTCTAGGAGGTACTGATTCAGCCCTTCTTTTGCAATTATATGATTACTATTATTATTATATAATATACAATATAAAATATATAATACATAATGTTATTACTAATAATATTATCCCATTCCTGATTACTATGAAAAGGATTACACCTCAGTAAATCAACTTTAGTAAAGACTTCTTTTTTTAACTCTTCCTATATTTAAACAGGATATTTAGTTGAGGTAAAACAGAATTATTCATTTTGAATTTATATTATCATTGTCTCTCTTGTGTATGAGCTTCTGATACCTGAAGGTAGCACAACAAAGATCCTTTTGTTTTTTTCATTCAAATGTGCCTTATGGAGATTAGCAAATTCATTGTCTGAAACATTTAGAATCCAAGTAATCAAAGTGATGTCATTCTGCCTTTGCTATTTCAGTTTGCAGTGAAATACCAAAGTTAAATGATTATTGGCAAGGCTTTCTCCACTTCACCATTTCCCTTTTCTTTTTTTGACCTTATATAGCTGGCAAGCTAATGGATTACATGTTGTTTCTCTCTAGTTTTTCCCGGATAATGCTGTGACGGCTTTTCCCCCAGTTCTTAATTCGTCAAATGCAAGTTTTCCTAATTTGAGTAATCAGACACGGTGGTGTATACAAAACAACTGTTTTTTCCTACCGGTAAGTTGATTTACATTTATTTGTTTGTTTGGAATCATTTCTCTAAGTAGAATTTCTGTGGATCTATTGGAAGCTGAAGACCGACTAGGTTTTTAAGACGGCTTTGGAAGCTGCTTTATTTTCAGTCACCTGCAACTGCCTCTGAAGGAAGTGGGTCAGCAGAGAAGTTTGGTAGTTCTGAATATTGAGGTTATAGTGAATGTCAGATGAAAAATCAGATAATAGCCTGTTAAGAGCCATAGATCACCTATCCTAACAAGTAGGCATTATGAGTTATCAGGAGAAGACAGTGACCGTGGAGGCTGCGGTGAGCACAGTGTAAGTGGCTGTCAGTGAGGGGGCAATGTTGGTTGGCCCACAGATGTGTTTCGCAAGGACCAGTGCTAAGCTTTAACATACTCACCATTTTCTTTCTTCACCTGGCAGTAAAATTGAAATCTGTAGTTACTAGACTTGTACCATCATTGTGTCACAGAAGAGGAAAATATAACACTCATATAGCACCACATAAACTGTGTAAAAAAGATCTGAGCTGGTTTGAATAAGATACCTTAGTGTGAACAAAAGCACACTGACACATGAAAAGGGTGAAGAACATTCCTACAAAAATGGGATCTGTATCCCACGGAGAATGAGTTTTAGAGAGCTTAGGAAAGGTCTGCATCCAAACATAACAAGCTGCATTTTGTGCAAAGTAGATCAGCAGTGCTTGAATGAAAAAGCAGGAAGCAGCAAGAGAAGGGAGAATACTTTATCTCTATGCAGAATTGATCACACCAGTAACAAAAAAGTATGTGCTTATTTTCACATAATTACGGGACCTTAGAAGCATGGAATGGCTTAGGTTGGAAGGAGCCTTAAAAAATATCTAATTCCAGTGTCCTGCTGTGGGCAAGTACACCTAGAGATGGTTACATAAATGACTCTCTCAAACTGAACAGTCCCATGCACACCCAAAAGCAGAAAGTTAATTTTGTATAGAATTCTTCTGTAAAAAATAGTCATGCTGACTGTAGCACCTTGACAAAGCAACAGTAGAGCATGAGTTTCTTTTCTTTTTCCCATTGTCAAGTTTACTTAACTAAATTTGGTACTGACAGGTGCCTATGTTCTTTTTTGGCCCCAGTGTGAAGTTATCCTTATAGTCATAGAAATGAAACAGTCCCTCTCCCAGCATCCACACAATACTTGCTCACAAGCACATTATTTTCGTCTTAAGACATACCTCCTACTTCCTAGCTTCAAAAAGCCAAAAATTCCTTTTGGGTTACTATTTGTTATCCTTATGAAGTTTTCTAAAAAACTGAAAATAAAGTTCTCTCTTTCGTTAATAAGATATTGAACCACTGATAAATGCTTGCTTTCTTAAATTGCATATCAATCCTTTTTTATCTGCTTTACCTTTAAGCACTTCTTCCTGTGATTTATAGCAGTGGAGTTGACAGATCTATTGATGACATAATCTAAAATGAATGAATAAGAGATTTTAAATTATTTTAGCCCCACTAGCATTTGGTTCATCTGGAAACATATTGATTGATTCTCTCCCTGCTCCACACCATAAAATAACTTTTCTGATTTGCATTCCTTGCTTTTGTGCTCTTTTTTGAAGACTTACCAAAGATTACACAGTAAGTTACAGGAACTTTGCTCATGGTTTTATTTAGTTTTGCTATGAAGCTTCATTAGCTCCTATATAATAGAAGCATCAGGCAGAGGTCCAGTCAAGGATGGTGTGTGATTCAGATCCCATCTGTGGAGAAGTTATCCTGCATCTTCTTTTGAGCTCTTACAGGATTTTCTTAAAAGAAAATCTTTCTATTCATCATCTGCTGTCAGACAAAACTTATGTTCACACAAGCACTTGATGCTGTGTTAGATAAAGGCAAGTATGTGCAAGTGGCATCATCACCAGCTGAGGCTTCCATATGGCCAGGGGACACGCAGAGCAAGGCACACATCTGCCTTGATTGGGTGGCTGAGTTGCTAATTCCTCAGTCTACCATCATTGTCTGCAAAAGCTCACTACAGAGGTTTGATATCGTAGCAACTCTGTTGCTATAATAGCATTAGTATCTCTATAGCGCCCTTGTTCACTAGGTCAGTCGTACAGAGGTGCAGGATGAGCGTACCTAAAGTTGGCATGTTTGTTAAGAAATGTGTCCTGTACACCAGTACGCTAAAATTATTATTTTTTCCCAGCTGTGCACTAATTCCTCTCCAGGTTCATTTCATCAACTAAGAGAAGACCCTTGGCCAGCCATGACGTTGCCTTCCAATTTATGTGCTGTGACAAAGATCATTGCTTTCATGCTACACATGCCACAGCAATTTAACTACTCCTGCTTTTCTAAATGGTTAATTTGACTGTTTCTTCACTGAATTTCTATTGTTTTCAACTTTTTTTTTTTTTTTTTAACAGAGAAGGATTCAAGCTACACAGCTTTAAATACCTACTAAAATTTCCAAGTTGTTGTTGTTGTTGTTGTTGTTATGAAGGGGAAAATTCAGTTGATATGACAGATTAAACATTCATTTGCAGAATTGGGCACTTAGAAATAACAGTTTTGAGTATATGTTTTACTTGGAAAAAGATTAATTGAAGGTGGCATTTTTAAAAAAAGCATCATAAACTGATGTGTCCATTTGTTTCCCATGGTGTCTTTGCCAAAGCTATACAGTGCTTACTAGAGTTTGCATTGTAATATGCAGTATCGGTAATCATTGTTGAATTATGTCTGTGCCACTGTTCTATCAACCACCCGCCCACCTTTGAAGTCTTCGCCAATGTTTTCAATCTGGTTATACATTCCTGTGGAGCACCAACAGGAACTTTATTATGCTTGGAAGTTTCTTGGTTTTTGCGTTGTACATTTATGGATTTGAGACAGCCTTTTGTTTGCTATAAAATTAATTTCACAAGTAGAATGCCCTCAGGATTAGAAAAATGGCTACTACTGCTTTTATAAAACACTGAATTCTGAAAATACAGTGTGAGCTCCTGAGGGATGCAGCCAGCAGAGAAATTTGTTTTTTTTTTTTTATCCTGAACAGCAGTTCTTTATATTTCTTATGTCAAACAGATCTGCAAGGAAATTACAATAACAGCAAAGATTTAGATGGCAGATCAATTCTATCTGATGAGTGCCATGAAAATTATTATTCTTAATGATCCTCCAGAATTAGTATACAGTGATTCAGGTTCTGTCAAAAGTACTGTTATCAACAAATCAACAGAAGTGTGAAAATCAAATAGCATATCTAGAAATAGAATGCTTTGTAGCTTAAGAAAATATAGTACCTTTACAGGGTGCAAGGCTGTAATTTTCAGGAATGATATTTGGCAAAGGTGCTGTATGTTAACAACTAAGAAAATGATTCTAATGGGATTGTATTTCCGTTTAAGCATTGGTTCGATACTATAATCCATTTTGAGAGAGTATGAACTTAATTTATTTTTTTTTAAACCCAGTAACTTAACTTCATATATATTTTCTGTTGATAGTGGGTAGAAAAGGCTTTTTTAAACAAATGAATGTATTCTTATACAGTCATTACTCAAGAAGATGTAACATGATCATTTTTTAATATTTATGTTGTTTATAGGCCATGTTAATCATTTTCTATTCTTTGCCTCTTAACTGTATTTCTGAAGTCTGTAAAATTGTATCTGTGAGGTTTTTAACATCTGTGTGTACTGCATCAGTTTAACAGTGCTGCAAAAATAGACAATGAAGTTGTTTATGGATCTTCAGGCATTTTGACATTGATCTTCTCTTATTCTCAGTAATAACTACAGGGTAGTTTTTGTATTCAAGTATGAGTGAAAACTATACAGAGGCACAGGAACAAATATTCAGTCATTATGCTGGCAGTGGGCTTTCATACCAAACTTCCACACCAGCACTGGTTTCCCACATATAGGACATACTGCTACTGGAGATGAGTAATTCAAAAGTGGTGAAGGGTGAAAATTAGAAAGCATAAATAAGGATCATAATCTGAATTCTGCTGAGTTTAGAGAGAATTTGAGCCTAGTAAGAAAAAGAGTCTATTTTATGAAAGACCAGTATCTGGTTGTTACTGTCTGTAAAATAACGTGCTATGTACTATGATTATTTACACATTGTGATAAATAACATGCTTAAGTGGTCAGTTAATGTTTTCTTAACAGCTAGTATTCTATTAAAAGCTATGTATTTTATTGTGTGTGATATCCCACTCGACAGCCAAACTATAAATACTTACTATGCAGTTTTCCTTTCCCAGTATTTTATATACAGCTGCATATTAGGGCTCATTTCCTGTTCCGTTTTTCTGAGGATAAATTATGAGCTGAAAATGGTCATCATGTTGATTGCATTAGTGGGCTACAATGTTATCCTTCTGCACACTCATGGCTCCATGCTGGATGACTACAGCAAATTTATGTATGCAACAGCACCCCTAAAAAGGTAAGTTAATAACTCCCGTCATTCTGAAATTAATAGAAATGAAATACCAGCTATGGAAGCTGTCACTTAGCATTTTTATTTCTTATGTATTTGGCTCTGTAATCTACAAGGCACAATTTAAAATTGTTGTCACTGTTGAGCATAAGAATAAAATACATAAATCTATGCCAGATGCATAGACCACATATTACAGAAAGTACAGTTTAGTTTAATTAAGGACATTAAGAGAACATGGTTTTGAACATTATTAAGGCTCCTAAAGAAAATTTGCTGCAAGACGAATAAAATCAACTTTTTCAGAACTAGTATATTGTAAAACTTTATAAATGCAGTTTTAGCCATTGAAAAACAAAACTACAACCAAAAAGACCTACGGTTTATTGAATGAACAGAAAGAGCTCTTTATGTTCCCGTTGCGTGAGTGGACAGAATACCTGTGTAGTGGGATGAAGAACCACATGACTACTTACATTTACCTTGTACATCCAGTACTTGCCTTCATTTTGCCAGTCAAACTTGTGTGTCTCTTGGTTTTTCCTTCCTAAATCTTTCATCAGTACTCTTCTTTCAGTGGCATCAGTGGAGTGCTGGTGTGAGCTGTTCTCCATTCATTATAGCATCTTTCCCCAAAGCAGAATTTTTAATAAAAGATCTCATTTGTCCCTACTGTAATTCTGAATGAAAAGACATCTTGGGAGTTAGCTGCCTCAGTATCCATTTCTTGACATTCATTGGATACAGGGTCAAACTTTCCATTATGGAAGTCACGTATTATGTAAAAACTGTTTTTAATCTGCCTTTACAGCACCAATCAGTCTTCATTTGCTAGCAAAGAAGAAAATTATTTTTAATAAATCCTCACATTAGTACTGGACTTCAAAATGTGGGTACATTTGTGCAGAATGATGTAGAAGTAAGTTTTCATTATAGAAATAATATTTTGCCAAATAATAAAGCATATCCTATTTAAGTGGTCATAGTTTACATAACAGAAGGTAATATAAATTGCAGTCTTCCCCTTGTTCTTGTGCTGAAGTAATTTTGCTTCAACTTTCGAGCAGCTTGGTTTACTTACATTTTTATTTTATAGGCCTGGAATACTGAAAGACCTGAAGACAATGGGCTCAATTTCTTTGTTTATATTCTTCATCACATTACTGGTTTTGGGTAGACAGGTAAGATGCTCAGTTCTTTCCATCTGCATCAGTGGACGCACTGCCAGCCTCCTGCCTTCTCAAAGATGTTTTAGATTTTCTGACAAGCACCTTTGTTCCTTTTTGCCCCACACCCTTTCAAAGGAGTGTCAGAAACATCTAAAAAGCTATCATTTCCTTTATTGCCTTCCAATATGTCTATAAAACTCACCAGTAACTCTGCAATAGCTGTCATTGAGACTGTAGGCATTATGCTGATAGTGCACTGTGACTTGTCATGCTGACCAATATTGTCTCATAGCTTCCCAATGTGCTCCCATCTGTCCATATCCATCTGCTGTCTCCCTAGTTGCTTAATTACAAGCTATTTTCTTCACAGTTATTACCATTTGAGGCAGACACAGAAACAATGTAGCATGCACACAGCAGTGTAGCACCTACTGAGGCCACTGTTGTATTAAAACACTGAACTGACAGGGATCTCCTCTTTTCATTATCCAGTTGTGCTTTTTAGGTGCCAGTGTGGTGTGGGTGACCTGGCACTACTGCATGCTGAGGGCACGGTGAGGCCACTGGTCTCTCTTTCCAGCTCCTCGAAGTTGCCCATGCTAAGCTGGAAGCTTGTCATGCCAGGAGTGACATGGTGCACAAGGCAGGGCTCCAAGATGGAGGAGACAAGCCACGTGAGGTCTCCTGAACAGCCTGTACACGTGTAGCCTACAGCCTTGTCATACTGTCTTTAAGTCACTTATTTACATTACAGTTCCCCAGAGCTTAATGACTGTCACTTAAACTGTCAAGCAGACCCTCCAGGTTACTAGATAAAAAATTGCTATCTGGCATCTTCTTTAGTTTTGCTTAGGGGAACATTCTTGATTTTCAGTAAAATTCATCATCGGTCTTACTACCAGCACTGTACTGGAGATTGCTCATTTAATGGTAACAGCAGAGAGCAGTGCTGCAACACTGCTACTTCCAGATATAAACAGGGTTAAATACTTTTTAGCACCATGGAGTCCCTGTTTATCAAGATGACAGGTCAAAGGAGTGGGCACAACATCAAGAAAAAACAGAAAAGGAGGGCTCAGTCACATCTGTAGTAAAGTTTCTGATCTGTATACTGCAGCAGTGCATACTGGTTGCTTCCTTGCTCACACCTATCGAAAAAATGAGCTTGTAACAGTAACAGACTTTTGCTTTCAGAACTGTAGGTTTGAGATCTTCGTCGTGATATTGCTTGTTTGTAAATCTTCAGTCTGTTGCCTTTGATTTTTCTGCTATTTTTTTTTTCTTCCTTAAGGAAGATGAAGGAAATAAACTGTTTTCAAACATTCTCAAGCAAAGTCTAAAGGGTAACAGATGTTACAAACTAGTTTTAATATATTCTTGAACTAAGACCTGCCATTTTAGGTTACTGCTGGTGATACTGGCTGTTAGTGAATGCCTCAGAGAAAAACAGGAAACTCTCCTTCCAGCAAATATATCCTGATTTTCCCTCCTGTTCCTCCTGCATTGCCAAAATCTGTGCCAAGCCCATGTTCTAACTCTACTGTGAAAAGAGGATAAGGAAAGAAGTGGGACTAGAGGAGGAATTCCTGATGAGCAGAGTCACTGCTGCTTCTTGTGTGGACCATAGCCTCTGCCACTCTCTGGCATTCAGCTGCTTCTCAGCTCTACTTCTGACTACTGTTTGTATAATTTTGGAGGTAGAAGGAGCAAGGAGTGGATGCACTGTAGATTTGGACAGTGATGGAAAGCTGCTTTCCATTCTTATCTATTCTGCATTGATTTTCTAGTCATGTCTACAGTAGCATTGTTTCTCTAGTAGTGTAAGGCTTTAATGGGGCCAGTTTTTACAAGGACAGGCATCATATTTTGTATATATTTTAAGATCAGCTGGTTAAATTAGAAAAATAGACAAACATTTGGATAGATTCTTATCTATTATTCCTTTTGCTTCATCCATTTTAGACAACTTTTCAACCTTCACAAATTGATTATAAGGAATAAGTAAAATTCCCATATCCCAAAAAGCACATAGCAAATCTTACATTACTTTTTCACATTAATGGTTACCCATCCTTTCATCTCCCTGTCAGGAGAAATGATGAATGGCATTTATTCTGCGAGCTTTTCCCCTAGATACTGGACGCATCTCATCTCAAATGTATTTATGGAAATTGGAAGAAACCAGTACAGTGTTACTCACTAGCATCTACTTGGGCAAACATGTTGAAGGGAAGAACATTTTCCCAAAATGACATTGCAGTTTGTGTTCCCAAGGGCAAAAAATCTGGGAAATAATGTTCCCAGCTGTCATAGGGCAGCAAAACTGATGGATTTAGTAGGCTGATTTTATGTCCTGTTGCAGTCTTCCTCTTGCTATAGTCCTGGTCGAGCCCTTTCCTAGTTCTGCTCCCCTCTTCCACAGAGGGTAATACGCAAATCATTTTTCTCTTTGTTACTGCATTTTTCAACTATGCAGATAACAGCTTTTCTTTTCTTGTCTCTTAGTACCTGTATGTTCTAAGAGTGTTAAAGACAATAGCAACTGATAAGAAGGGATGTTCCTTTCACTTCCCTTCTCCTGGCACTGGTGCTTCTGTGCCTCCAGAGCAAATTACCAGAAAGTTCACCTAAACAAAATGTGCTTTCCTACAGCCCAGCCCCATGAGTTTGCTCACTGCTGGCTGATGCAAAAGCAACAGAAAGAATGCATGTATGGTGGAATGGAGGTGGAGGGAGGCAGTATCAGTACACCTTCTATGAGCAAACTTAATTCTCAGGTTCGGGTAATACTCTTAAACGTACAATACCACAATTCCTGTTGAAAGAGCCGGGCCTTCCCAAAATAGGGAAATGGTCTGGCTTAAAAATCAGCTCTTGAAAAATGGTTGGTTTGCAGCCAGATCTTTTTGCTGGGCTTTTTTTATGGTGTGGCAACATCAATGCTTGTGCCAAAAGAATAACTGTAGGATGGGTATGAGATAGAGAAAGTAGAATTGCTTTTCTTTTCCATGGTCATGTCAGCATAGGCTATAAGTGACACATTTCAGTCTGCATACATGCCATTTAACTTCTCTGAAACAGTCAGACAGCACACAGGCAATGCACTGAGAATGCAAAATCTCCAACTCTGCCTGCAGATTGGCATGGGCCGGGCTCTATATAGAGTGTGCTCGCATTTAAGCCTTAAACATTGTGAATTGCCAGTATCGATGTAGCATGTGAATTTTTTTTATCTTTCTATAATTTTACATATACCTGTTAGTCTTTGAGTAAATATTCTGCTTCTCCCAAAATTGATTATATTGTGTTTATAAACACTGAGTTTCACTGGCTGTTTTAGTGTCCAGATGTGTGTGGCAGTGAAAACTGTAGTATCTGCTGTGGTTTTTAGCCAAGGAGTTTTATTCCATTATTTCTTTTTTCTTAGGTACTGTAGTCTTTTAAAAAGCCTCTTCTGAAAACACTTGATGAACGTTTATTTAGAAGTTCACTTCTATTCACAGACCACTGGTGTATTTGTGACAGATGGAGGCATGTTTACATAGGCCGTCTCAATCATTTCTCGTTATATCAGCTTTAGATAACATGCCTAAGTAGCTCCTTGACACACCTTTGTCTGTGGTTCTCATTGTATTCTCAATTCTTTTCCAAAGGTTTGCATTTTATTTTTGCCATTTCTCAGTTCTCCAGCACATTGGAGGTTTTGAACAATAAAGCAATGCACCACAAATTTCAGACCAGCAGCTTTTCATTTCAGTTACTTTTCATTCTGGTGACTTCCTGCTTATTTACTTACAAATATGCTGTAAGAAGACACTTCTACTAACGCACCATATTGAAACAGTTCCTCAGACTTACTGTCTATAAGTAACGGCGATGGAATTTTCTTCCTCACCTGAATGAAAACTCACTTCTTATTTTCTGCTAGGGATCTCATCTGCATTAGTGTTACTGTCACTCTGCCCCTTCAGCACATGTGCATCTCCTGTTATGCACACATGGACGGCACAAATTCATGAGCTGCTTATTTTGGCTTTCTGTGTAACTTTCTGCAGCAATGAGAGAAAATTCATTCAGTTTGTTTCCTCATTCTGAGACAAATACTGATAATAGGTCCAGGTGAATGTTGCACTAGAATTTAGAAATGCAGACATAGCAATCTGCCTCATCAGACATAAGTCCTAAATCAGTTTTTGATACACTTGACTGCTTTTGCCCAAGAGCAAGTTACCACTGATCTGAACCTCTGGGGCTGCGTTACCTTACATGCATTGATATCACACCTGCCTATGTATGAAAGCCATTTTGAGATACCTTTATGGTGAGATATTAAAAAGGTTCTGTAAATTACATGTAAAGTAGGAAGAAATCTTGGTTTTCAGATGACTGTAAGGCTTAGTTTGAGCAGGGTCTTCAAAGATGTTTAAAATAAATTGGGTATATTGCACAAACAATAGCCCTCACAATCTAAAATAAGCTTTACTAAGATAGGACTTATGTGTCTTTAAAAATCTAAATACACATTTTGAAATAACCTTTGACATTTTTAATTACAAATCAAATTGTAGAGTACATTCTGGGTTTTTTTTTCCTGTTTTCTGAGTTCTCTTTGCCATTTGTTTTTGTATCCTGTATTTCAATAAATAACAAAAGTGTAAATACATTATCTCCTTAATATTATCTCATAAAGAAGAAGCATCATTCTGAAGACTAAGCTTATCTCAGTTTGTTTTCAGTATAAATTGGATACAGTGTATGGATACCTAATTGCTGTTTTAAGCCACACGTCCACTTCAGACAATTTATGCAAATGATTTTGGCATCCCAGTGTTTTATTGGATTTTTTCTACATGAAGACAGTTTATTGGATTTGTTCTGCATTAATGCAGATGTGGTGGCATTAAGTTTATCATCTTTGTGGGGAACTTGAATATATAAATATTAATAGAAGAATAAGACAAACATTCTACAAAAGTGACTGCATATATTTTGAATCACATGAACGGTTTTGAACAGAAGTGTTCATGACCTCAAGTCTTACAAGAGAGATAACTGGAATTTGGTACCAGGACAATGACAGAACACAGTGACCAGAACAGTGAAGTTCTGTTTCCTAGTTCTAGCAGAAGCCTGTTTTCAAGTTCAAGTTAAGTGTCTTCCTTCATGCAAGTCTTTATGTAAGTCTGTGCCTTCTCTTCATTTGCTTAAAATCTGCAAATAACCTTAAGTAATGTAATTAATCGAAAATAGCCAGCTTGCTTGCTTATTTGACATACCAAGTCCAGACTTCTGAGGCAGAGCAAGATCTGCTATAAGACATTAAGACCCACTTTATGTTCAGAACAGTGTTAACTTTGTGTTATAAGAGCCAGAATCTCTCTTTGGCAGCTCTATCCTTCCTAGTATATCACAAGAAAAGTGATATACTTTATATTCCTGGTATAGCACAAGAAAATATAATCACTAAAGGATGCTGTGGTATGAATTATCATTTATTTATTTATTTATTTATTTTCCAATTAAATATCTAAACAATACCCAGGCCTTATTAACCGATTTAAGACAATGTGTGGAGGTGTGATTTCTCTCTTAATATTTTTTTCATCCTGCAGTTTCTCAGTGGATCCATTTTTTGCTTCACCAGTTCTAAATTCCATGCTTTTTGGAAGCTTGCAAAATTCATTTCAGCTTCCTGCACTATCTTTGGCTGTGATCTCAACAAAGTACTCATGAATCATTTTGAGCTATGACAGCAAACATCCAGTCACAAGGACTATTGTCATGTTTTTATCTAAACACTTACTGGCCGCTAATAATAATGGCTAGTATTTTCAGGATTTTACATAAGATTGTAAACATAATCATGTTCTCCTGATTAATAACTCAGCCTTTATTAAAGCTGCAGGGTACTGTTATGTCTACTGAGTTAAACTACACTGATATATTGGCTTACATCAGCTCCAAAGACATAGGCCAGTAGAGTCTTTAATGTAGAAATAATGCCATAGAATTCACCAAAAAGCCTTGAAATTATTGAAAAGGAGTACAGAACTGCACAAAAAATGTAACCAGGTCTTCAAAAATGCTAATATTTCAAGATTTTTATACATTCAAATAATGAAAACTAAGGTACAATAAGAAGAGAAGGATAGAATCATAGAATGTAGCATTATATACATTTTTAAAGACAAAATCAAAAGGCAATATGATGGGCCATTTTTTGATAGTCTTCAAAACATTCACATTTAAAAACCTCTTGTTATTCTAAAGCAATATTTTTTTTGCTGTGTGCATACTACAGGAGAAAGTTTGTCTCCTGAACAACAAAGGTTTATCAGTAGGCTAAATTTTCTTCTTTGACCCCCTTTTTTTTTTTTTACCAGAAATTTGCATGACATAAGTTAAAGCTTGTGAAAGTTCAGGTCTTCCTGAAATGCCCACTAGCATAAGTGAAAATCTCTTTAGATAAATTAGATATCATATCGCAGAACTGCAAATTATTTCCATAACAGTGTTTGATTTGTAGAGTGTATTTCTTCCAGAGCATGACAGTATGTAAGGAAATCTTCCTTTGTTTCAATCACACCTGCATCTTTTGGCTTATTTCTGAGCTTTTTTCTTTCCCTTTTATTTTTTTTCATGGTGGGGAGCATTTATAAATTCAATGAAATGTGTACCACACGGTATGTGCTTGGGGATTAATTTCTGTGGAATCTGAAACTATACTTGAATGTACAAATAATATCCTTGTAAAGGTAATGTACTGTGTTTATTTTGTCTCTTAAACCTGTACTCCAGCAGGACAAGATGCCGATTGTTTCTTTACCTCTGTGTCCTCTTGTAACAGAATGAATATTACTGTAGGTTAGACTTCCTGTGGAAGAACAAGTTCAAAAAAGAGCGGGAGGAGATTGAAACCATGGAGAACCTAAATCGGGTGCTTCTGGAGAATGTGCTTCCAGCCCATGTAGCTGAACACTTCTTGGCAAGAAACCTGAAGAATGAGGTCAGCCATCTCTGTATATTCTCTATTCTGTACTAAGGCAGTTTCTATCATAGAAATAGCACTTAATGCTGAGTTGAACAGTAGGTCCATACAGTCAGATTATAGATTTACAGTCATTTTCCTTCCCCCTGCTTTTCTGAGCACTGAATCACCTTAGTACCTTGAAGTAAAAAATATGAAACTGTTTTAAGTGGCAATACACTGTGCCTTGTGACAGACGAGGAAAATGAGGAGAAAATGAAAAGGATAATTGAATCTACAAGGATTTAAATTTGAAGCATATGTATTCAGATACATTTTTCTTTGTGATCAGAGTGGAGCTGCATGCAGGTTTTGAAATTGCTTGTGGTGACGGGAGACCTTGCTTATATGTGAAAATTAACCTCTTCTCTGAAACAGTGGCTATATTACTTCTGGAAGGAGGTGATGAACACTGGAATAGCTATTTACTCATGGACAACAGACTTAATCCAGGCTTTAGAAACATCTACCAAAAGACTCTTGTTGACTTAAGTGGGAGTCAGATCTACTCCTAATGCTGCTTTGTAGTTTTAACAGTGGAAAAAAAAATGATGAAAACAAAAGAAAAAAAAAAAGCCAAAGCCAAACAGATTTAGAGGGAGTAGCAATTTCTATATATCTTACATGCAACAGTTAGAATTACTTATGCATAAAACAATTGTTCCAAAACAGACAGAAGAAGGGAGGGGATTTATTTTGATCTCCTGAATAGAGAAGGATAATATTTTCCTTTTCACTGTGGTTTCACTAAGCAGTCCTGTAATGTAGTTTACATCGGTACTTTAGTACTACCTGTAAACATTCACTTGGTAGCTAATGTTGAATGAAAACTGCTGTGGGGTTCCTTTGAATCCAGTGAAGATGTTGGCTGAAAGCCAGGTTGGCTCGGCTCCAGCTTTCAGTTCAGGCATTAAACACAGCAAACCATCAGGAGATTGCTTTCTCATTTATGTGCTATTCCATCTCTGCTCCCCAGCAGAGCAACACCATCTGCTCACCCTTGTATTGGCAACTGGATTTATATTGTCACCCCTCAAGATTCTTGGGTTGAAATGAGCTTCAGTAAATTCAGTGAAGATGAAAAATGGTAGTCTGCTGAACTCTCTGGTCTTTCATGTCAGCTAAAATAAAAAGAAGTTGATGTGATTTTAGTGGCATCCCATTTAAAAACAAACAAACAAACAAACAAAAAAACCTTCCATTTGCTTTGTTTATCTTTAAACGCAGTTTTCAAAGAAGCAGGAACCTCACAAATCCTTGGAAATATTAAGGAATACAAACATCAGTCACATCTTGTTTTAGAATCTGTAAGGACATGTCAAGCCTTAAAGCAGATTCAGTATGTTTGTTGTTGTTGTTGTTTTGTTTGTTTTTTAATGTCTAAACACCTAAAAATAGATGACAGCAGATCAAATCTTGGTTTTATTTCTGTGGATGTTTAGATAATCAGATAATGAATTGAAATTTGTCTGCATCTTCCTCAGAGGCAAACACTCAATATGGCTATATATATACTGTTTCCTATCTAATGGATGAACGTTACTTGTCCCAGAATTTTTGCATGCAGTTGTTTGAAGGAAATGGAAGACTAAGTATGCTGCTGAATGAAATGCTGCAGGAATGAAAGGGAAGAAAAAAAGTGGATAAATGCTAAGATTGTACTTTCAAAAAAAAAAAAAAAAGCAACTAAGGTCTTTTCATAACAGCATATATGTTGAGTAATGTTGATGTGGTGAAAGTGAAATTATTTCAAAGCAGGTAAATGTACTAAAAGTTTGTTTGCTTTATCAGTCTCCGGAATTGGGTTTTTGCTTATTGACTGTATGCTGGATACCAAGTAAGGTACTTTCCAGTTGAGAGACACAGGAACAAACATAAAACAAAAAGCAGGAAGCAGGATTCTTCTGCAGCTGGCTTCTGCACCCTTCTCCTTTGTGCTGTAAGCATCCAGCTTCCCTATTACTAAGAAGCACTCAGGAAGCTTTCTTGCTGCAAGCTAACTTGAAAGGATGTTGCTGAGTTGAATACCTAGCAAGAGTAATCCTGTTTCATTAGCTGCAGAATGGAGCCAGCAGAAATTGTGCCCCAGACAAGCCAACTGCTGTAGCCTTCCATGAGCCACATGGGGTGGGGGCCAGTTGTCCTCCTTCATCCTCAGAAGGTCTGCAGGTGCTGGAGGAGATGGGACAGTATAGAAAGCTGACCAGGAAGAATTCAGAAAAGAAAAAGAAAAAAAAATAATAATAATGGTAGAAGAGAAGGTGATTTTATTTGTGCTGAAAGAATGCAATTCCTTCCTGGAATTGTATTGCATTTAATTTTCTGATTAAACATTTTGGAGAGTACTCTTTCATGAGAAATACTCATAGGAAAATTAAGACACCTGATTACCATAGCCTTTATTATTATGAATGATTGCAATAAACTAGTGGGGAATGTTTGCTTAAAATTGCTTGACATTTATTATGACAGCTGCAATTACTACTCATGGTTCTAAACAGTGCCATTTGTTGTTTCTATTCTGGTACTGCACTACAAAGCATTAGTAGGGATGGATCTTGCCTCACTGTTGGAGAAGAAGGAAGAGAAATGGGACACTGTTGCTATACTTCATCAAGATTGTGTTCGTATGCAACTTTGTACTTGTTTTGGAGGTAGAGGAAAGAGTAATAACTCTTTAGAGGAAAGGAGGATTTTTCTTTGTAACACTAGAACTTGCAGCCCTTTCTTACAGGCTGTTTGTCCCATGCAGTACAGCCAGCCAACTGACCCTTTCTGTGCCACAACAGCACTTCTGTTCCTATCTATACTTCTGTTTTTTGGTTACTCATGTCATCTGCCTTGTGACTGTGCACCGTGTGAGTTGCCATGATTTTTTCTGGGCTTTCTGGGTAGACAGCAAAGGCATTTCCTAATTGCTAATGCCATCTGGGTTCTATGTTTACTGTTTGTAAGACACTTTTTTCACTGGCAAAGAAGGCAGGCATTGCCATTCATCAGCAGTCTAGTTACCTGCCTGGCCCAGGCAGTAGCCTTCAGCAGAAGTTCTAGAAGCAGCTGCACATTAATGTATTATTCACCCATTCTACTTTTACCTGTAAATGTTAGGGCATATTTTCCTTCTGCAAATATCTATTAAAGACTTCATAGTTAGATATTTTTCGAGTATTCCCATAAATATTAAACTTTTTAATCCCCTCAGCTCTTGTCTTTCATGATAGCAACAAGCTATACATGTATAGCAACAAGCTATACATACATATATATATATACACATTTGTTTTTTTTTTCCTTATTCAACCTATAAATTTCCTATTTGTCTTCTGGTTCCTGAATTATGCGGAGGTAAGAAGAATCGGTTTTCTATCACTTGTGCTTCATATATATGTCCAGAGAAGGGCAACAAAGCTGGTGAGGGGTCTGGAGCACAAATCTTGTGAGGATTGGTTGAGGGAGCTGGGATTGTTTAGGCTGGAGATGAGGAGGCTCAGGGGAGACCTTATCCCTCTCTACAACTCCCTGAAAAGAGGTTGTAGTGAGGTGGGAGTCAGCCTCTTCTCCCATGTAACTAGCAATAGAATGAGAAGGAATGGCCTCAAGTTGCACGAGGGAGGTTCAGGTTGGATATTAGGAGCAATTTCTTCTCATAAAGAATGGTGAGGCAGTGACACAGGCTGCCCAGGGAGGTGGTGGAGTCACCATCTCTGGAAGCATTCAAGAAACACTTGGATGTGGCACTGAGGGATGTAACTTAGCAAACACATTGGCTGTCAGTTGAACTACATGATCTCAGAGGTCTTTTCCAATCTTAACGATTCCATGATTCTATGACATTATTTAGTAGTATGTTTTCCTTGATCATATCCCTATGTAGTTGGTTTCCTTTCCCTCTAAGGGTTCACCTCTAGGACATAATAGGCACGAGTTATTATGACTTGAATTTATATTCTCAGGTAAGTCGTAGCATTCACTACCGTTTCAAATAAGATGGCCTCTGTGACAAACTTTTCACAAACTTTACAGCTTGTATCTATGAGCAACTCCTTCAGGTTTTACTTTCTTGGGATGCAAATCAGTGGGATTCAAGAAAGTAAACAAAACAGAAAACTGCTATCTAATGTTAATTTGATAAAATAAAACAACCCTTTTCTATTAATTTACAGAATTGCTAGGATACACAACAGCATTGTGTATTAATGTTAGTGACAGCATTACTATTAATTTGGATGGATTTAATTTACTAGATTTGTAAAGATGATAGGAATATGAACAATTTTTTTTCTGTGAAAAAGTTCTATGATCATGAATATATACAGTTTATTTTGTTAGGTCAAGTTTCAAAAGTATATGTAATACCCACATTTTGAATGTTTATTTAATTATTTAATTTATTTTAATTTTTTGTTTATTTTAATTATCTACATTCTTATGTGAGTGTTCTCTTATCTCCTTCTATTCTTCTATATAACACTGTGAATTTCTCCTTCAATTGCCAAACCCTGTATTTTTTGTACAATTTCTTCCCAGTTTTAAAAAAACATGTGTAGCCTAGATTCCTTCATCCACCACTGAAATCAAGATACTGGGAAAGTGACTTGAGGAAATGGAAGGAAAAATGAGATGAACCACATCACGTAACCTCTGTGCCTATTCTGCTAAATTAGCCTAAGATGAGCCCTCAGCATGCCAGATTTTAAGTTTTGAATATGTTTAGAAGCAAACGTTACTGTAGTTGTAGTGTAGACATGCCTGAGGTAAAATTGAAGTAGGTAGATGTGAACCAGAATGCGAAGGCTAAATATTTGAGGAGCGGGTCTGTAAAGTTGTTCTGATGTTCCACTTCACTAATTCTGAGCTGGTTTGAGCTCCCATCTTAAGTGCAAAGACACTCAAGAGAGCAGCTGGTATATGTCACTTCAGTGTTACAGAGTCTAAACCCGGGTTAATGTGGGGAGCTGGAGCAAAGACAGCAAAGAGATGCTCAGGTCCCTCTGAAATGCCTAGTGTCAGAGTCATCCAGTGTAGTTTCAGGCACTCTCTTGAGTCCTTGCATCAGGAAAAGTGGCCTCCATGGACTTTTCTTTTTCCTTATATTCGAGAGAGAAAAGCACTGTCTGAAAAGACCGTGCCCGTCTGGCAGTAAAATGACTTTCCAGATACATTTGTCCTAGAATGTCACTAGACATTATACATAAGATAACATAGACACACGTCAGATGACTGTGCTCTCAAATGACATACTTTATCCAGGTGTATTGCTCAAATTCAATTGATGTCATCTAGCCAGTGGGCTCTCCTTTCCCCTGTTTTATTGTATGAATTAAATTCTTTTTTTTTTTTTTTTTTTTTTTAATATATATATATATAGACTTGAACACTGCAGGAGGAAATATGCAAATTAATCCAATGTCTATGGAAATGGAACAAATAGATGACAGAAGTATTACCAGGGTACTGGTTCTTTTCAATGGGCAGGATGCATGAGGAGTTTCAAGGACACTGTGATTATATAATCCTTACGAAATAAAAGGGAAGAAAAGTCTCATAGTAAACCAACTAGCTTCTCCAACTGCTCATGCTCTTGTCTGTCTGTCTCACACCTATTCTGGGCTGAGGCAGTCAACAAGTTTTACCATTTACCATGACCAGTTCTACTATTTTTCAGTTAACATCACCAACTTGGATTCACTGTGTCTGTGCACACTCATGTAGATTCACCACATTCTTTAAAAAAGAAAAGAAATATACTGCAAGCAAAATTGAAAAAACAAACTTTGGATAAGTAAAGAGGGAAAAAATATCTGATCCTTCTTGAAATTGTAGAATATTCTTCTTATTCACAAGAATATTGAAATCCATGCTCGACTCAAATACCTTTAACAGGATTTGGCTTTATACTAGCTTACAGCATCTCTTATTATTGTTACCTTTGTGTACGGATTTCAGTACTTTTTTTGTTAGTTTAATAAATAGTCCTTCTTTCATTTTTTCAGGACATAAATTTGTCCTGAAAGCAGAGAGATTCTAATGATAGAGGACACTGGAAAGGAAACTGAGGGAAGGGATAAGGGGATTCATTTTTATCATCAGAGGTTTCCTGTGGAGCAGAGGTGCTCTCATTTCAGTGCTCACAAAATGCTATACAGAATGTGACACATAAGTAAGTTTAAGTTCAAGTAACTTATTTATCTCATTAAGCCCCTTGTTATGGAAAAGAGAGGACAATTATTTTGTCCTATTAGGCATCTTGTCATTTTAGATTAGGATCTATCAGGGTTGTGTCATATTATGCTTTTGTAGTGCTCTACTGTTGAGATTTTGTTTCATTCTTTTTAGTTCTTTCTAGTTATTATAATGATACAGCTAATAAAAAATTAGAGACTGTTTTGCAAAAAATAGTCTCAACCATGCAAGTCAAAACAAATTCCCTACAAATCTCCGAAGTGATCCCTATCTAATAAAGTAGTGAACATTTTATGCTTACTGAGTAAATATTCAGGCAAAAAAAAAAAAAAGGGTAACTTTACAACACCAAAAATTTTTCAGCTATGTTGACTATGTTTAACAATTTTGTATGCTGTTTAAAGATCAATAAATGCCACTAAATGCAAAAAATACTAGAACACTGTTTTAAAAGTTTCCATTCATGGCGCCACCTTCCTTTTCAGAACCAGGTCGCTGCCTATTATCATAGAACCTTATTTAGAGCTGGATATAACAAGTTTTTTTTTCTCTATTTTCTTTTGGACAGGATCTATATCATCAGTCATATGATTGTGTCTGTGTCATGTTTGCCTCAATTCCGGATTTCAAGGAATTTTATACAGAATCTGATGTTAATAAGGAAGGCTTGGAATGTCTCAGGCTGCTAAATGAGATCATTGCTGACTTCGATGATGTATGTACTTCTAACAACAATCAACATATGGTTTCAATCTTAATAACCCAGGGTATGCAACAGTAAGCAAACATATTTGAAAAGGAGAGTGGAAGAGCTGTCAGAAAAGAACTTTTGTGTGTGGTCATGTAGAATTTGTTTCCAAGGAGTATTAAAGGAAAAAGAGATTTATGTGGAATAAATGAGCTATTGATCTGACATAATATTCTGTTGCTTTTCAGTCTCTATAGTGAGAATCCAGTGCATATACATGATGGGGAAATTCTGCCCTTTATCTGCAGTTCACAAGGCACATTACATGCTATGTACTAGCTGTTCCCAAATACTAATGCCAAAGGTAAAATGGCTAAGTTTGTGCCCTGAATTTTTACATCTTTGGAGAGCATCCAAAACAGGGCTGTGAAGGTGCTGAAGGGTTAATTCAGCCCAGAGCAGCAGAGGCTGAGAGGAGGCCTCATGGCAGCTGCACCTCCTCATGAGGAGAGTGGATGGGCAGCATTGAGCTCTGCTCTCTGGTGACAGTGACAGGGTCTGAGGGAACATCATGGAGCTGTGTCAGGGTAGGGTCAGGCTTGAGATTAGGAAAAGGTTCTTCACTAAGAGGGTGGTTGGGCAGTGGTCACAGCCCCAAGCTGCAGGAGTTCAAGAAGTCTTGATGATGCTCTCAGTCATATATCTGATTTTTGGGTGGTCCTTTGTGGAGCCAGGATTTGGACTTGATAATACTTGCAGGTCATTTCCAACTCAGGATATTGTATGATTCTATAACCTGCATTGTTCTGATTATACAACATGTTGATCGGTTGGTATATGAATGACTCATAGGAATGTATAGGTTTTAACATTCTACTCTCCGAGCAAGTGCAGAATGTATAACTACAGATAGATTGTGAAAAGTCATCTCTAAAGGTCTCACTGAGAACAGTATTTGTCTTTAAGTTGCTGTTGATAAAGGTACCCAAAGAGGGTGTTAAGAATGTGTCGTGATTCAGAGAACACAGTCTGGATTTGCAGTTCTGCAGCTGTGGAGGGAATTTTAGCAGCAAAACCATTTTGATAACTTTGGAATGTTCAAAACAACCTGGGTTATGAATTAGAATTCTTACCATCTCAACTAGAAGAGATGCTTACTTTCAGAAAGCTGCTTACAGCTTTAACATTGGCTCGTGTGGTGATTTGGTTCCACCATCAAATGAGTGTAAAGTCTACTGATTTGTAAGAGCTCTATGGACAGTAAGGTGAAGTTCAATCTCACTAATGGAAATCTAGTCCCTTTATGATAAAAGGGTATTTTAGGAGACATGATTTTCCTTTCTCTGGGAACTATTCCTCTATCTATTATTTTGTCCATCTTTAAGGCCATCATGTATATATTTGTGAATTAAAGTACTGATGCTTGTGAATTCTGTTAGAGAAACAAGCACTTAGAGTAAGAATGCTGTTGATCCCAATAATGAATAATTCTTCTTGTTTTCCAGTTATTGTCTAAGCCAAAGTTCAGTGGAGTTGAAAAGATAAAGACCATTGGAAGTACGTACATGGCAGCAACAGGATTGAGTGCTACACCCAACCAAGAACAGTATCAGGTACAGAAAAAAGTTCATGCTCAATAAAAATCATGCTCAAGTAAAGCCTAAAATTCTGTTTGTTAAACAGCAACCTACATATAACACTCTGGCCTCAATTTTACTTCTTACTGATCAAGTGTATTCCTTTATTTAGAAGTCTCTGAATTAGTTTTTTTCACATTGCAGTTTTAAAATGCTGCCACTTATTTATAAGGTCTAAATTTGACCTTCTACTCTGAATATAATACTGCATTTTATTGCTACATGCTACAGCAGAAGTAACTGAACTTAGAGTCTAAAGGAGAGTGTTGGAATCACTATTTTCCTTTCAAAGTTGAGAGTGTAGGGTAGCCTTATTAACCATACACTTAAAGAACCTTCAGGCTCAATGCTTAAAGCAGATTCCTTTGTTTCTGATTTATTTAATATAGTAGGATTGGGAACTGTGTGCAGTCAGTAGAAATGAAGCATTTCTACTTCATAGAAGCAATTCATAACTTTGAAGCAAAAGCCTTCATCAGATCACTGGTGAGCAACAGAGACGGCAATAATGAATCAGTATGTTCCCTGATAAGGATTAATGTCTCCTGACAAACTCATGTTCCTTCTAAAGAGAAGCAATTAACACCTGAACCATAGACCTTAATAATCTTGAGGACAAAAAAGAATAATTTCAAATTAGCCCTGACATTCTGTACAAGGAGGTGAAGAAGATGAAGGAAATGCAAGACCATAGACTGGAGAATACACAGAGGAGTTCTTAAGCACTAGTAAATTTAGTGTGTGTGCTGCAAGAAATCTATTGCTTGAGTTATTTCTGCAAATTATAAATCAGGAGATCCAAGTCTTAGTGTTCCTTTGATGATTTAGTACACATTTTGAAATCCATCAAATCTTAGGTCTCTTCAGTCCAGATGCTGCAGGATCCACAGATACTGCTGTACTAGTGTGACAATGACTGACAGCTAGGCATATTACTGAGCACAGCCCCCATTTCAATACAAGAACTCAGGGAAGACTGAGCGCCTAAAGACAGGGTCTCAATATATCAGCTAGGTAGGAGACCATCTGTCTTCGCTAGGAATGAACTCCAAAGGAAACAGAAAGGCTTCATTCAACTAAACAACAGCTGTGGCAAGAGCTGCTGTCCCACCAAGACTGATGTATGTACTCTATGAATCATCTCACAAAGTTGTCATCTGTCCATCAACTCTGTCTCAAGGAAGATTCAGTCATTTCTTGTAGAGATCAGTAAGTCTAACTCTTAAGAAATCATTTTCTTGTCAAAATCCTACCCAGGACTGTGGGAGCCTGAAAATCAATTCTCTCCTTAGCCTAAGAGGACTCAAACCAGTCCTTAGAATCCGGTTACACTGTCAGTATATAATAAAACATTAAGTCTATAGCCTTTGAAACTAACGTGCACCCTGGAATAGCGAATTATTGAACAGAGAATGAGTTGTCTTTCCCCTCTGTTCCTCCTGCATTATGTTTATTTTCAGGTCTATTACAGTTCCCAGATATGCCGCCTTATCTATCTGCCAGATAGATAAAACTGAATCTCACTGGAATGTAAGCATTAGCAAGTGTGCTGAAAAGTGCAGCAGTGAGAGGGAGGGGTCTCTGTGGGGCTGACCACAAGCACTATTTGTTATTAAGAGGCATAAAACAGAAACAGACACTCAAAGAAAATTAATGTACAAATCCTAGGCACACTTAGGCAGTGAGTGCTGGTAGGACAGCAGCTAATCAGCTGCTTGACAGTCAAAATTTTATATTGAGTATATTTTGAATGTATCAACTCTGTACTGCCTTATCATGTAAGTAAAATGCAACATAGTCTATTGGCCATTGTTTGATTGAAGTGTTGCTGGAGAGAAAATCATCTTATACATTAGTTTTCTGCGGCAGCCACCCTGGTGTTAGGATATCACTGAGAGTTTAAGTGCTTTCATGTTCAGTGTATTTTGTATGTGTTTTCACAGGAACTAAAGCTACATAAAATGATTTTATTCTGTTTGTTTGGCAATTCAGGAACCTGAACGACAGTATATGCACATAGGAACCATGGTGGAGTTTGCATTTGCCTTAGTGGCGAAACTGGATGTCATAAACAAGCATTCTTTTAATGACTTCAAGTTACGAGTAGGTATGTATTACAGGATTTGGGAATATGGAAGAGAGGGAGAATGTAGCATGGTGATCAAGCATTACTAGAACTGACCAACAGGGCCAGGGAAGTAGATGGAATCACCTTTACCCTGCTTAAAGGCAGTGTCAGTGGCTTTGCCAATGAGCACAGCTGCTGTTGTGGCAAGACGTGTTTCAAGGCAGGAACTCAGAAGAAGCAGTATCACTAAATAAAGAATGCTTGGAAAATACAGCCCCATGGGTCCAAGTGGTTCTATGGTAACTCTGTAATAATTATTCCAGATGTTGTTAACTATATACATTTTTAAAGCTTTTCAGTACCAAAGGAGATACTAGGCAGGGCTTTGAAAAACTGTGTGAATGGCTTTGGAGGACAGCACCTAAAAGGCACAAATGAGGCTGGAGTTTGAAATAATTTAGATGTACTAAACTCAAGCAAGCATACAACAATGCTTCATTCCTGCTGTTAAACACAGGAGGATATTTCACTTCTTTCTATTCTGTATTTATTGTCAGGTAAGAGCAAAGATGTCCAGCTTTTGATATTCATTAGGATATTTATTATATCACTTATATTTCAGCTTCTAATTGCTTCCCTTTGTACTCCACAGTATTAAAAAAAAAACAACACAGTTGCAGTAAGTCATGGAAAGGATGATGAGATAAATGAATTCAGATCTGATCAAGAACCATATGTTCCAAGGTGCTTATTTCATGATAGCAGAACATAGCAGTTTTATAATGCAATACGTAGCTTGGAAAGTGTGAAATGAAAGCATTAAATAAATACTGGATACCTACAAATCTTATAAACATGTCTGAAGTATCCAACAGTTATTCTCCTTCCTTGTTTTTCTTTCTGTACTGCTTGCTTTTCTTCTTGCTCTTACATTTACTTCACAGTGCCACCCACTGGCTATGCTTGCTACTTTCTGACCTTCTTGTTTCATATTCGTTGCCATAGCTAAAAAATGAGAAACCACATCTGAAGTGTTCCCCA
This sequence comes from Perdix hodgsoniae, assembly GCA_035772895.1. Lineage (NCBI taxonomy): Eukaryota > Metazoa > Chordata > Aves > Galliformes > Phasianidae > Perdix > Perdix hodgsoniae. The sequence goes on along the minus strand of JAPSGF010000095.1, from coordinate 779,067 downwards.
TTCTCATTTGTTCCAGAACTTGATGAGTTTATAAAAAATGTGTAGATATAGTATATTTTTGTACAGAATGAGTTCTCTTCTTGCCATATATAATGCTACATACTTGCAAACAAAGTGTTATGTCAATATACCTACTGAATCTGCAAACTGATTATATCAATGCTGACTCTTATCAAGTAGGGATTAAGAGGTGAACCTTCTGTGGAAAAAAACATACCTACTTGTGATTTAAAAACCTTTGCTGTATGCTACGTAGAAGTTAGACTCATTTGCTTCATGAAATAAAGAAATGGAAAAAAAATGTAAAGATCACACTGTGTCAAAAGCTGCTTTTGAAGCATTAAACACTAACAGTTTGCCTGAAAATCATTTTCTGTGTGTATACCATAATGATGTCTCAGTGGGGAATGAGTTAAGATGAGTTAAAGAGAGGGTAAAGTGCCTGATGGTTTTTGAGCAGTCTTTTGTGGTTGTTCTGCATTGTGTTTTCTGGACTGCACACAAACCGTTTGTCTGTTTTACAAGTGCTAGCCATCATACAGTAACCTGCATGCTTCATCTCTTCAGGAGCTTCATAAAAAAAAAAAAAAAAAAAAAAAAAAAGGCAGCAACAAGGAGCAAGGATTAAATCTTCAAAGGTACACAGGTCCCAGACTGGCACTTTTGCCACCTTAACACAGTATAGACGCCACTGAGCTCTTCTTGCCAACTTTCCATCACCACTTATGGTCATGAAAGCACCTGATATCCATACGAACTGCAACCACAGAAATGCATCTTCCTCTGATGTAATCCCCACTTTAAAGAGTTAAAGCCAAACTGCCATTTGTAAAAAGCTTTTCTCAGCCAGCATTCAACCCTAAAATTTTTGCAGCTTACTGGACGTGTTGGTTTTCAACCTTAATTTGCTGTAAATGCCAAAAATGCTAGTTGTGCCTTAGGAGGTACGTAGCCTGATGTTCTCAGGCAAAAGAGCACCTAGGTGATACTTCAGGCATTTGTTCCTTTCTGTTAGTATACTTTCAAGGAAGCTTTTGCAGATGTGCTACTTCTTTTCATATTGAGAGTCTGACATACTGTTTTCCATATAGGCTGATAGTTAGGACATTTCTCATTGTTGTAGGTGAGTAGTTTTGTTCCTGCTTTTGTCTGTGGCTGCTCAAGCATGGGAATCAGTTTCCCGGAGAATTCCATGAGCCCGAGCTGTTGGATGCTTTGGAGTGAGATACCTACCCTCTGTCAGTCCTGCTGAATAGTGCTTGCTGAACAGTGTTCTCATTTTCATGGAATAATTTAACCTTATTCAGTATGAGAGAAAAGGACAGGATGCATCCTATTTTGTTAAAGAGTTCACTTTCTGTTCCATCCTTTGCCTCAACAAGTGTTTACGTGTCACAAAAGGGAGATATGCACTAGCAAGAGTCACTTAGAGCAACACATCCCACAATGCTTTCATTGCCAAATCACATTCCTAGGAGGTACTAGAAATCTTCATGAAGGAGGAGGGATCTGAACCTATTTCTCCAGCCCCTGAGGGTATCACTCAGACTGTGAGCAGAGACAGGTCAGAAAAAAAAGGGAAAAAGAAGTCACTTCCTGCTCATTGCATTGTGGTAAAATCACACTGCACCATCCTAATTTCTGGACCATAGCATAGTGTATACCACACACATCTCTTCAATATCCAGAGGCAGGAAAACACACCTATGACCAGGGAGTTAATGCACTGCTGCGAAGCAAGTCCCTCTTTATGTTTAATCCCAAGTGCTTAGACAAATATTTATCAGTTTCTACATCATGTCCTTTAGAGATTACATACTGTTCCATTTTTTCTCAATTTAATTGGTACAGAACCTTTTTCAGAGTTTTTACAGCCTGCTTGTTACATTGTTACTACCTACATTGTTGTTACAATGTTGCTACACTACCTGTGATCTGTATTAGATGAGCTAGCTCTAAGGTGCCTCCATGCTACAATTGTACTTTAATTTCACTGCATAGATATATCCCTATTGCTGGTTTCTGTCAAGGAATAAGTAGAAGTCAGTTATGATCTTTTAATTTGGGGATAATTTTAGAAATCCAGTCTGTTCATCATTGAGGGTACATTTCTCACTGAGTATTTCCTGCTTGTTGGCAAGTGAAGTTTTCATTATAGTGCAGTTTATGCTAGTTAGTGATAGTGCTTTTGATATTGCCTCCTGCTTTGCTTCCCTACTAGAAGCATACAAGTCAGTTCCCTTAACACAGGATGCAAACTGACCACAAGAGAGAATGTGCCCAGGATGGAATAGGAACTATACTATCTTGTTCTTTTCTCTTAGCATCTGCATTTCAGAACTAGAAATTTTTTACTCATACTCCATGCTTAATACATGGAGAATACATATACTACAACTATTGAAGATAATATTATAGACAATCCAACTTCCAGAACAAGGATTCAAATCCTTTATTCACCGTAATTTATTCTACATTTATGAAGCAAAGATTACTGTAAAATGCATTTGATTTCACTATTGATTATTTCAGAGAGAAGACCTTTTCACTCAAAGTAGAAATAAGAAATTTCAGTGTATCTGTTTTCCTAGAGGAAGCTGCTCTTCCTACAGAATGTTTCTCATGCCATGTAGTAAAGGTTGAAAATATCAAAATTATTCAAGATAGAAAGGTGTTGTAAAACTAAAATTAGATGAACTTCTGACATTTCTAAAACATTCTCTTGCCATAAGGGACTGATAAAACATTTGTGAACAGGCTATTGGTTGCCGTACCCACTAATCAACACGGACCAAATACTGTTGTGTCCATTGACTTGATAAGTTGCCAGGTGCGCTACTTGTCATCATTTGGTGAATATTCTTTTATAACATAAAGTTCTTATGTTTTTCAGGTATTAACCATGGACCTGTAATAGCTGGAGTAATTGGAGCTCAAAAACCACAATATGATATCTGGGGTAATACAGTAAATGTGGCCAGCAGGATGGACAGCACTGGTGTCTTAGATAAAATACAGGTAGTCTTGTTTTGTGTCACTATTTATCTTAACAGTGCTTAAAAATCATCACATGTTTGTACACCAAAGGGGTTTGTATTTTTGAGGCTGAAGATGCCTACCATAAAAATGACCTTTCAGAAGAAATGGATCTCAGTCAGCAAAATAAAGAATTAAAAATCACAGAAGAAAAATGGAAAGAGAATCAAAAGTTTATATTCATCCTACAGAGGAATACAATGGAGGAAATTATGTGTTTCCTAGAAATGTAGCACCAATTTAAGAGGAGTGTTGGGCAAAATCACATTCATATTCTCTGAACTTCCAAACTGGTAAAAAAAAATAGCTATATTATTTGTGAAGGATATTCTTGATGTTAACTATTTCTAAAAGAAAAATGTCCATAACTACATATATCAAGTTAAATCTATAAAGCAGCGATGAAGTGTTATTTTGTTGAAACATGCAGATTAATAACCTTTATGGTTTACTATCTGTATAGATTAGAGACAGAGCTGTATAGAAAAGACCTTCATTTACTAATCTTCCAGAGACTTCATATCCAGGGATCACATTTTAATTTTCTTCCTGGTATGCCTTGCAGCACTTTGGTATCCCACCAGGTATGTGACTTACACCACTCAGACTCTGTGATTGAGACCACTCAGAAATAAACAGTGCAAAAGTAGTGCTACCTACCAGATGTTGGCCAAGCCAAGGAGGGATCTCAAAGCAGTGATATCTACAAATACTTGTTTGCTTTGCAAAGAAACACAGCTAGTCTGAGAAAGCTGATGCTGTTGATGAACAACCTCTGCCCTGGAGTGCCTGTAATGGCAGGACTGCTTCAGTTTTGGTTCACAGTCAATTAGACTGACTAGTTCTGTTAGTCAGAACAGATATTTTCTTTATATTCTGAAAGATGATTCTGCTTCACTCTTTTCTCACTGTTGGCTTTGTCTTGTTGCAGGTTACAGAAGAGACAAACAATGTCCTGCAAACACTGGGGTACATGAGCACCTGCAGAGGAATCATAAATGTAAAAGGAAAAGGAGAACTGAAGACGTACTTTGTACATACAGAAATGACAAGATCCCTTTCACAAGGGAATGTGGCATCTTGAAGAACGCTTGTACATGTCATTGATACCATATTTTCAGGAAAGTATCACGCACTTTTTAACTACATTTTGGCCCTTAACATGCGTGCTATTTTCTGATATGTGGCACTTATTTTAATATGGCTGCAGAATAGTCCCATGAGCCATCATTTTGCACCTTGATATTCCTATGTTCAAGGACAGTTGTGATGTACACTATAGGACTGGAAGATTGTACTGCAACTTGCACAGTTATTCCAAGACAAGCAAAGAAGGAATAGGAATTAAAAGGAGGTAACTCATCCTAAAAAGACTAAAAAGAGATGTTGGTGACAAATGTGGGGAAAAAAGGCAATAAAGCTAGGGGTGCATACTATTTCCTGATGCATGGTGTTTTCTGGAAAATACAGTCGCTCCCCAATAGCATCCACTAATCTGGTATTAAAGCATACAGTATTTGTAAATAAGTTTACTCGATCCACACATGAGTTGGATGTGATCACCAGTTGCATCTCATAGCCAGGGACACGTTGGGTGGCTTGCTGGCATTCTTTCTGAAGAGAGAACTAACAATGCTGGAATAGTTTTGTACAAACGTGTCAAATGTTTTGAAGCTACTGTCTTTTGTAAGGTTAATTCATTAAAAGTTTATATGTAATTTGTCTTACTGTTGCTGTCTCTTAGTTTTGCTTCCTTCTGTGGCTTCTGTACCTCTACACCTGAGCATCTTCTGCTGCAGCTGCTGTATTTTATTCAGTGATTAGATATTGAAGCAGGCTGTGGCCAGCTATCTCCTTAGCTTAGGTCATTAACATCTGTAAGATTTGCTACTGCCTTTCAGAAATTGAATCAACTCTATTGTCTTCAGTCTTAGTATCCTAGGCACTTTGCAGTCATTTGGTCCCTAGGTGACAGAGAAGACTTCAAGTCCACAAACATGAATGAGAACGAAGTGGAGGATACTGGAGACATAAGCAGTGTTGCTACGCTACAATGGGCCTGCAGTGCTTAAACAGTAACTAAGAGAAGCTGTAGGAAAGAGGAAACATTGTGTTTTGTACTTTCACCACCTCATCTGCCCTTGCATGCCTTTCACTTATCTTTACAGTGCCCAATTTCATGGGATATTTAAAATAATCAAATTTATCAGAACATAACTGATACAGTCTGTCTATTTTTGAAGATACAAAAAATAGCTATTTTGTGGATATTCAAGATCAATTCAAATCTTGTTGAATAGTAACTTGCGTATTTTCATAGATGAACAAATATGAGAGACTGAAAAAGCAGGTAAACATACTCCTTTGAAGGCACTACAAAGATTATTTTTGTTTTGCCATTATCAGTACTTGATATTAACATGTTTTTAGTCATCATAACAGGCTAACAAAACAAAATTAATAAAAGTCTTATACTCAAAAATATAGCTATAATATTTTTTTCTGTTATGGTATTGAAACGTAAACAGTATTCCCTGAATAATCTTTCAGATTTCATATTCATGAAACATTTATATACATTTGTATTGCATTGGTGTCCCTTCAGAAGGAGTTCCCAAAATACTCCCTATAGAAATGGCATCAGGCTGCACAGTCTCATTGAATGTGGAGAGGTTACCAACAGCCGCCACCTGCCCTCTAGCAAATTGGAATAGCAGTCAATCTTGAAATGTCTACATTTGGAATAAAATAGACACCCTGAATTTTTATTTCTTAAATTAAAAATTAAATTAAATTGGGAAAAATAGAAAAAAACTTACATTTTGAATGTACTCTGAGCCTTTAAAACCATTCTAGTATTATCACAGGTCAAAGCAATCATTTCTCACTGTGGATGAAAACCCTGTAAGTTGATTATATTGTACTGCCATATCTGTGTGCAACTTTCAGGTATAACGTGTACATTCAGGATTTTGTTTTCATTTGTATTCTTGCACACTCTGTGCACCATTAGTAAACTGTGTACCTAATTTGATAGACTTGTTTCTATAATTTTTATAAAAGTTAAAGTATATTATATTTCTGTAACCCATAAAACGTTAAATTATTTGAATAGCTGTGAGCTGACCAGTCCAATGAAGTGTAAAGATAAGTATGTGCCCTCCAAGAACGTGTTGATAATGCCCTTGTCTGTGACACTCTGGTGCCCTTGTAATACTCTGGTATTCTCTCATTTTGTACTTGCATTCTAACTCTCGCTACTGTGTAGCCAAATCCTGCTAAAGAACAAAAAAAAAAATGGGCAAAAGATGAATATACGTGTAGTATGATGCCCAAAGAAGGGTGCATATTATCCTTTCTCCAGCCTTTAGTTGCTGAGTATTATTATCTTTCTAGTGCCAAGAAGCTATTTGTATCCAATAAATATTTTTTGTCTTCCAAAGCACTTTACATCTACTGTCTATACTGTTTTATTCTTCCCCTGTCTAGACTGACCCAGAGATCCTCTTTCTTCCTCTCCTGCAGAAATTTTATATTCCACAGTAACTGGATGTAACACTACTTGAGTGTCTCTGCATAACTTAAGTTTTCTGATAATCATGTTTTCTAAGTAACTTTAAGGTTCGAGTTCTACATCTTCCACATTGATGCTACAGTTCACAGGTCGCTTGCAAGTCATAAAGGTCATGAGTTTCAAAAGCAGAATGCAAGAGTGTTCAACAACATGAGGCAGCAGCCACACAATAAATACAACAGTGATTCACTGTGATCTGGGAAAATGAAACCCAAACATGAACACTTTGGGAGTCTGCTGGATTTCTTTATCAAAGACAGTGCTATGTGCCAATTTATGGAGGACTACCAAGGGGCAGGAAGAAATACTAGGCTTGCAGATATTTTTCTTGACTACAGAAGTATTTGTGATCACCTGTAAAGTGATGCTATTCAAATGCTGTTTCCAGAAACAAACATTAGCATCCTATCTATCCTGTATGCAAAGCATTATTAATTCTCTTCATATTCCTTTAATGGTTTATCTACTTCATAAAGTATCTACAGACCTTACCTTTTTCCACCAAGGCACAGGTAGCAGTTCAGCCTGCTCACTTCTAAACAGAAGGCTAAGCACGTTCGTAGGCAGAGGTGTTGAAAGTTTGTCATATTGTTTTCAGAAACTTGTATCAGGAGAAACAGCCATATCATCAGAAATATTTATATACTGACAGATTTACTGTTTTACATGATTACCTTGTTCTTTGATAATTCATTTTCCTTTTGGTTGTACTTCAGCATGAAGCTTTTTTCCTCCTACAAGAGACAGTCTGTCACTCATTCAGGGCCTTGAAGAAACAAGCACTTGTGTGAAATGAATGGCTTGACTTGAGGACCAAACCTATTACAGCAGAAACTGGACAGTTTTAGAGTCATCTGTGTTTCAGCTTCTTTTTCAAGGATGATGGCTCACAGCATTTTTTGGAAAGGCCGTCTCTCCTTCATGGCTCAGGAATACATGGCATTCTGATACATGCTGAGGCCAAACAGCAAGGACAGGTGCTGAATTGCTGAGCTTTGATTTAACAGCTGCCTAGCCATCTCTGCTGTAAGTGCCACCAGCTTGAAGCAGGTATGTCACCTTGCAGTAGGAAGACTGCTACTGTGTTTTTTCTGCATTTCAATAGCTTGTTTAGTTACATGTCATCTTTCTTCTTGGGTCCATCGTGTCATCATCTCTGTCTCATCATCGTCTCCCCTCTGACCATTTGCCTCACAAAGTAATTTGACTCGTTTTCTTGCTAAGTTTTTCCAACAACCAGTTTGATATTTCAGAACAGTCATCCTGCCTTTGAGACATTGTTGTAAGTATAAAAGTTATAGGGAGGGGAGAGAAAGTGAGAGAATAGTTCAGTTGGAAGGAACACTCAGAGATCAGTTAGCCCAACTGCCTTCCAGGGCTCACAAAAAGCCAAGGCATGTTACTGAGGGCATTGTCCAAATGCTTCTTATATGCTGAAAGCCATTGGGCATCAACCACCTCTCTAAGTCTGTTCCAATGTTTCATCACTCTTACAGTAAAAAAAGGCATTGTGCTTTGTGCTTTTCCCACGTGTCCTGTCATTGGTGACCAGGAACTAGAGCCTGGCACCTCACTTTGCACTTCCTCTCCTTAGGGACCTGCAGAGAGCAATGAGGTCACTTCTCAGCCTTCTCCAGATTAGACAACCCAAATGTCCTTTTACCAGCCTTGTTGCCTTCCTCTTGATGCTTTCAAGGACCTTAAAATTCATTTAATATTGTGGAGCGGCAGATCTGCATATAATATTCAAAGTGAGGCCACATCAGTGCTAAATACATGCGGAGAATCACCTCCTTTGCTCAGTTGGCTATGCTGTGTTCAGTGCACCCCAAAATGCAGTTTGCCCACTTGTCCACCAATGCATACTGCTGGCTCATGCTGTCACCAACACCCCCAAGGCCATTCCTTTTGAGACGCTCTCCAGCCATTCTTCTCCCAGTTTGTACCTGCATCCATCCCAGTTGCAGAACCCAGCATTTTCCTTTGTTGAAATTCATGCTAATCATATCTAATCTTCCAATCTTATCTAGATCCCTCTGCAAACCCTCTGATCCCTCCAGAGTCAATGCCACCTCCCAGTTTAGTATCATCAGCAAACCTGCTAAGGATGCATTGAGCTTCTGCATCCAGATCATTGATAAAAAAACATTAAATAGAACTGACCCCAGAACTGAACCGGAGAATACTGCTACTGACCAGCTGCCAGTCTGATGTAACCCCATTCACATGTAGGACACTTCAAGCTCTGTCGTTCAGCCAGATCATCACCCAGCGTAGTGTGAACCCGTTTATCACACCGTTGCACAATTTGTCCAAAAGGATGCCGTGAGAGACAGTATCAAAGGCCTTACTTCCAGAAAGAATATGTGCAATGCCTCTCCTTCACCCACCAAGTGGTTAGAAGACTTTTCCATTTTGGCTATGTTCCTTAAGTACTTTTCAGTATCCCCAGCATAACCTTCTCCATAACTTTTCCAGGACTAAAATGAGAAAACTAGGTCTGTAGTTTCCTGGATCTTCTCTCATGCCCTTACAGTTTTGTGACCAGAATGAACCAATGTGACCACTGCTTCTCAGGTCACAGTCATTCAACACAAAAGACCAGGGATTCCAAGATCTATCATTAATAGTAAAAACTAAGGCAAAAAGTCATTCAATGCCTTCACCATTTTCTCATCCCTACTTGTTAGCTGACCATCAAGTATCATCCAGTGTTTTCCTTAGACCTCCTGTTGCTACTGACATACTTTTTTTATATATCTGACATCACAGTAGCCACTGTCAACTAAGATAAGCTTTGTTTTTTCTCACTCTTTTCCTGCAGATGCAAACTGCCGCCTTGTACTCCCCCTCTGAAGCCAGACTTTGCTTCTAAAGTTCATGTATTCTCTTTTTCTGCCCTAGTTCCAGGAGGATTTTCCTATTCTCAAACAACAGACCCAGGGTGGCTCCTCTTAGAGTTGGTTCACTCAGTACTTGTGACAGGGTGTTATCTTAAAAGTGCTTCAGAAATTTTCAGACATACTTTTCATGATAGCATGATATTCCAAGTTTATGTTTGGGAAGGTGAAGTCTCACTTAAGGACGAGGTAATCAATCCCAAAATATCCCCTAATTGCCTCTAGCTCATCTGTGCTACTGTCCTGGGTGACAGTAGACAGTAGACACCTAGAACAACTTCCACTTTTCTACCTCTCTCCTCCTCATCTAGAAGCTTCCTGCCACATCATCCCTAATGGCAATGACCATACAGTCTAATCTCTTCCTTATGTACAATGCAACACCTACGCCATCCTGCCTGGCCTATGCCTCCTGAACAGCTGAAAATCTTCCATCCCAGCATTCAGTCATAGGACTCATCCCATCATGTCTCACAACAATATCAGTGCTCTGGAAGAGGAACAAATCTTCCAGTTCATCCCATTTGTCTTTCATAGTATGTGCATTAGTATATAAGAATTTCAGAATTCTCCTGAATATGCAGTGCTCTTTGGAATGACACAGATGATCCCATTATCCTTGCTACCTCAGACAGTGCTACATTATCCTTTGGCATAACCTCCTAATGGCATCCCCTTCCCTCACTGATCCTAGTTTAAGTCCTCTCAACCAGTCTTGACAAGTTAGAGACTAAGAAACATTTTTCCCAATGAGATGGATGGAAATCAACTGGCACCAGATCATAGATGTCTCTTCTTGTCTTGAAGAGTTTTCCATATCTACAAAACCCAGCATACTCATGGAGGCACAAGTCTTGGAGATAGGCATTGAGTCACCTATGACTGCTTCCTTTTTCTTCACAGCACCATTCTCAATCTTGCTGCTGAGAGGTTATCTGACCCTGGTGGGAAAACTTGCAAATACCTCTTCTTTCATCTTTTCAAATCTCTTGTCTGCCACACCGAGAGCAGAATTAAAGAGAAACATTTCAAATGTGACTTCAGGAATCCTGTGTAGCTTAGTTTATACTTATGGTGAACAATTTCTTGTGAATCTATTTACAGCTACAGCTTCAGCTGACCTGCTTTTTATAAAATGGTTTGCAGTCACTTGGTGCTTGTACTAAACTACAAAACAGCACTTGCACAGTGGCATACATATCTCTGTGTAGGAAGCTGATGTCAGACAACTATTGTTTAAAACTCCACTGCTCGCATATTCTGTGGCAATTTGACTAATGTTACAAGGAGAACCCAAATTGGTAGAGGAATATTATTAGATAAGCAGATGGAAATTGTCATGAATGATTAAGTTTATAGAGTGCAAATTTCTCTCCATTGCACTTGAAAAGAAGCAGGATGCTAGCTACATTATTCAGTTTATTAGTGAATGGAGAACGGAAGCCATATAGTAGGAATGGGAGGTTTACATCATACACGGGCTCAACATGCCTACAGGAATTGGTTATAAAGATTTAGGTATCCTGAATGCTTTGTTTTTAAATTGATGCTCAGTAAAAATCAAGATGTCTGGAAAGCTCCTGTTTCAAAAGAGCTAGCAAAAAAATACTAACAATTATAACAATGGCAGTATTGCACGTATGGCACTAATACTGCAGTTGCCAAAAAGAGCAGCAACACGATAGAATCATAGAATATCTCAAGTTGGAAGGGACCCATAATGCTCACTGGGTCCAACTCCTGCCTCCTAGGACTAGCTAAACACAAGACCATATGTCTGAAGGCAATGTCCAAACACTGCTTGAACTCCACCAGGCTGGTATTGTGGCCACTGCCCTGGGCAGCCTGTGCCAGGACACAAAATGAAGCCAGTCACTTATCCCCAAGCAGAACAGGAGGGAAGAGAACAGCCAGTTACACGTGTGTGTAAAGATACATTAAATAAATAAATAAATAAATAAATAAAAATTGAGATTAGAAGCCAGGTGTTACTGGAGTAGAGCAATTTTAGAGCTAATCAGTTAACTGAAGTTGCAGCTGGGAGTTGCTCATTGTCAGTGCCCCAAAGTGAGCATGCACAGTTTCAAATCAAATAACCTGAAAGGGCTGAAACTCAGAAAAACACGCCTAGCTTGGCACTGAGTGTTGGCAGAAGACATCCCAGGTTCCTCAAGATGCAGATGCCTCGTTCTGTTGGAAATGCCATGTTTTGGTGCGTTTGTTATTCACCCTCACCAAGTGTGAAAATGCCCCCGCGGAAGGGAACTTTAGCAAAGTGCAAGCTCCCCTTGGGGAAAATAAATAAATAAATAAAAATCTCAGCGTTGTCAAACCGCTTCATCCCCCCCACACCCATCCAGGGTGCTGCGCCTGTTGCGTTCCCCCTCTCCGACCCCGTTCCGCGGCGCCGTGAGACGGCAGAGCGTTACCGGGTAACGGCAACATGGCGTCCACCGCCACAGCGGGCGCAGGGGGGCAAGGAGAGGACGTGGAGGAAAGCGGCAGCGGGCAGGGGAGGAGGCGCCCACCTCCAGTCTCCTCTCTGTCCGCCTTCAGCTACATCCCGCCCCGGCGGGAAGGCCCCGCGGAGCTCAGCTACTTCCACCGGGTGGCCCAGGTGAGGGGCGGCTGGGCAGGGCTAGAGATGGGACGCTGGACTCTGGGCAGTAGTGCTTTGTGGTTGGGAAGGAGCTTTGGCGTTTCCAGGGTGTGAAGTACAGGCTGAGGGGGAAAAGATAGTAAGGGAAAGTGTCACTGGATGGTGGCAGAAGGCAGATAAATGGCTGCACGGTGAGTAAGGACACTAGCTCAATTGCTCAGTCTGGAGCAGGCTCAGGGGAGACCTTATCTCTCTCTACAACTCCCTACAAGGAGCTGGTAGTCAGGTGGGGTCAGCCTCTTCTCCCAGTTAACAGCAGTAGGACAAGAGGGAATGGCCTCAAGTTGTGCTGGAGGAGGTTCAGGCTGGATATTAGGAGTAATTTCATGTCAGAGAGAGCAGTGAGATGGTGGCACAGGCTGCCCAGGGTTGTGGTGCAGTCAAGGTGGTGGTCAGAAGCCACGTGGATGTGGCACTGAAGGACATGGTTAGTGGGCATGTTGGGGATGAGCTGATGGTTGTTCTGGATGATCTTAGAGATATATTCCAAACCTAATGATTCTATGATTCTGTGACACTTTTTTTTTTGTTTTTTTTGGCCAGCACTGTTTGCGTGGCATTGTTGAAAGACAGGATTTGCCATTTTAGATTCAATCCTGTGGATTTCAGCATCGCTTTGAGAACGTGCCAAATGTTAGGAAGCACAGGTGGTGTTGTACATAACAGAACGTGGTAAGGCAGAGCACAACAGGAGTAGGGCTAGGGAAGGTCAGAGGGCTTGGCTGGTGCGCTTGGGGTTGATAGAGCTGGCAGGGAGAATGGATATCCAGTCTGCATGGAATTAGCAACCATATGCTGGTACTTTTGTTTACAGTACAAAATTTGCTTTCACGCTCCCAGTGACAAGGTTTGTAAATAAAAATTAAAAAAAAGAAAAAAAAAATACTTAAGAATATGAAACCTGTATGTCAGAGGCCAAAGCAGAGAGATATAGAGAAAGATGCTTTAGCATGTGTCCCAAAGCCAGAAATTTCACTTGTTAATTCTTTGGCTGACAACTACTCCCTGTACTACTTTATACAAGTTATTATACCCAGTTTATGTCCTGCTTCTCTTTCTGTGACACGGAGAAATCTTTTATCTATTTTTTGTGTGGTTGGAATATTAATGTATATTTGCAAAGTGCTTAGCCCCAGAAGCAGTACACAGAGGATGCCCCACCACCTCAGCCTAGTAAGTCTGCATTTAATAACAGGGAAGTAACAGCAAAGAGGCAGGATTTTGAGCATATAATTGTTTCTGTACCAAAGAACTTAAAGAGGTGACCTGGGACAAGTGTTAATTCTTAACAGTTTGGCTACCTATGTGCAAGTTTCAGAAAAAAATCATCTGTTCTGATACAGGTAACAAGTAATAGACACATAATACCACATGAAGAAAAACAAAGGAGTGAGTAACATTCTGAACAGTGAGCACAAATTAGATGCCTACCAAAATTCTAAACAAAATGGTAGTGTGGAGAGGAAAGGACAATCGAGGAAGCATGGAAATAATGGAAGTAGCAAATAAGATGCAAGATGCTCTTGAACATGCCTGAAATTCTATGAGACCTGATGATTTCTGAGGAATGAAGGGATGTATAGGTTGCAAATCAAACCACCTCTCCTCTGGGCAGAACCAAGTAGTAGAGCTATGCTTCCAAAAGAAACCTGTGATTACAGTGATGCATTGCTAGCATTCTTGCCTGAGATTTCCTTCTGAGGGAACTATTATAGCCTTCTTGACCTGCCCTGACTTGAATGTTTTTGGAGAACAGTAATGGTGAGACTCAAAGGACATGAATTCTCCGAAGGCTGAATTAAGCACACTGTAAAATCAGAGGTTAAAGGGAAGAAAAAAAAAAAAAAAAGAAAAAAAAAAAAGGCAGAAGAAAATGTACAATTTTGGGGGTTTGTAAAAAGTCATGCATAAAAACAGTAATCCATTGATTTGTTTACCAGAATACAGACTTTTTAATGAAGAACATAATCAACTGACGGAGTATTACAGCAGGGCATTTTGAGAATGTTTTTTGTATTTGAAATTCCTCCACCTTTTTTTTTTTAACTTAGATTTCACTAATGCATTTTTTAGCAGATAAGATCTTTCACGTTATTCAGCTGTAACTCTGTCAACAGATATCGTAAATACAGTAATGTTCTGGGTTGTGGTTTACTTTATTTTCATGTATGAGAGATTACAGGATTACCACTGTGGCAGTTCAGTTCTCAGTTCTGCTTTAATTAGAAATTAAATGGTGTTTCCACTGTGGGGCACCTTCACATTTTTCGTTGCAAATGGATTTTCTATCCCAAAGTTTCAGCAGATTGCAGGGAAAAATTGAGGTAATTCGCCACGAGGGGGATTTCAAAGATGACCAGATTAAAAAAAAAAATAAAATCACATATCATTCAGTATTTTTATTGCACATTATTTCAGAAGAATGACCCAACTCGCTAATGGTAGATCAGATGTATTACAGTTGTCGCACTCTAATGTTATGTGTCTACTGCTATATTACTGACTCCTCTGTATGTATTCTGTATCGTATGAATTTAAACAGAACTGTTATTTAGCCATTTTTTCTCCTTTTCTAAAGACAGGAGGGGTTTCCACTTATGATTCCATTTTTAAAAGACCAGAGGGTTACAATGAAAAACTTCACCGATGTGATAGAGAACATGCAAGGAGTCGTGGTCTTAACATTAATGATGAGGTAAGCCTTCGATAATTTCAAAATTGTTTTTGTTAACGGTACTTTATACATTTTGACATGGCAGGAGATAAGTGAAGACACCTGAGCTAGCTCTGGCTCTTTGTGTCCTGTAGATTTTCAGATCACAAACCCTATTTAAGTTAAAGAGTAGGGGAAAGAGATGTACACGGGGAGTCAAACCCTCTGTTACAGAGTTTCAGGATTACTTCTGATCAGTCTCTGCCTCTCCTGAGTTTGCAGTTCTGGTTGCCTGCAGCTACTTTTACGATGCTGAAAACTTGTACCTGAGAGGGCTGGAGGTAGGGGCTCCACCTCAACCCCAGTCCTGTAATATCCTCATTCCCTGCACCTTACAGTGCGAATCCATATTTGCTGAGACATCCCAAGTCTCTAAAACTGGTATGTTTGTTGATCAAATTTACACCATGTTGCCCTGCAGGAAGGGAATTCGTAGGGAGCTCATGCAAAGGAGAGGTCAATCAGACAACCACAGTGCTTGGAAAAGCTTAACTGAAGCAAAAGCATTCAAGGACAGAAGAATTTGGGTTTGGTGTGTAGCCTGATAAATAAGGAAATATGCAACCATATTTTTCAACAGCTGCCTTGAAAATAGGAATGCTGTACTATAATACATACTTAGATATAAAGATACACTTTTTCTTTGCACCGTATGAATAATACATACATGTGCACACACAGAGAGAGGATGTCAAAAAAAAAAAAAAATGAAGCACAACCTCTGTGTATTAATGGCCTTGAAACTGCAGTGGATTAATAAGATGCAAAGATGATGATAGGCTAAGAATTGTTTCTTGTGTTTGATATGACAGCAATAGAAGAAGAGAGAGAGAAAAACTTGAAGTTACTGTAATTGCTGTGAAGTAAAACTGTTAAGATTTTGGGACCAAGGCCACTGCTTATAATTCCTGTAACTAGCAGCTATACATGCCAGACATTTCACTGCACGGTCATAATCCCCTTCAGTTCTATCAGACAGTGCAAGGAGTATTAGGTACACTCAAAGGAATCACAGAAGTGCCTCTTAAGATTATCTTCTCCTGCCTAGGAACTCACCTGCAAATCTGCATGAGACCAAAAGCCATGCAAATGCCAAATCTCATAAAAAATGAGCCAATTCCAATATTGGAAACCCAACATCCAAGTGAGACATTTGTGTAGAAACAGTTTTATTAATGCAGCATTAAGGTTTTGCTTCCCTTCAGTACCAGCAAGTCACTTTCTTTAAAAGTTTACTCGCTAAAGCAAATGCTTATAAGCCAGAATGCATAGTAGTCCTGCTGGGCAGTGAATGCAAGTGACTGCCTGGGAACTGTTCTAAACAGGTGTCCCTTAATCCAGTCCTTTAATTAGCATGGAGGCTCATCAAAGCCACAGCTGTTAAATGATGCAACATGATCCTCATGCATGGACTGACACCCAACACTGGACTTACCCATAACTAAATGCAGGTCACATACTCAGATCCTGCTCCTTAGTTACCTCGATGACTCCCACAGACCTTGTATAATACCAACTATTTTATGAAACATAATAAATAAAAATGCCAAAATTGGCATCTTTCTAATACAACACTGAAGGAAGACAGGCAGAATTCTTTACAGTACACTTCTTTCTTTGAAGTGGAAAAAACCCAAATCACTACAAGCAAGCCTTTCCTTTCCTGCAGAGCGTGGGCACACCCTGGGAATCCAACAGTACAATCATAGATAGCTCAGTTTAGCTGCACATAATGCAGTGACTAGAGTGAGAGTGTTTGCACATGGTTGCTGTTGCTGATTTCAAGTGTTAACAGTGATAGAATTACATGCTGTGAAGGCATATAATGGGATGCTTTCCAGCCAACCGTGGAAAATTTGATATCTGCTGAATGCAGAACCTTAAAAATCATAGAATACTGCTGCATAATCAGTGTTGTGCTACCAAGGATGCTGAAAATCTAATCTTACTTATTTAAAGGAAAAATGAACTACCTATGGTCTCATACTGCTACTTGTCATTGGCAAGCAAAATCTTTTTTGGCTAGCAAAGACTATTTTGATGTTACAAAGGCTATCTCACCTCTGTGTCTAGTATGATCATGTAGCAAATCCTCCTGGAGATTATGCTAAGGTACATGGAAAACACGAAGCTGAGTGATGACAGCCATCATGGCTTCACTAAAGGCAGATCATGCCTGCCAAGTTTGGTGGCCTTTACAGCAGGGTTGCAACACTGGTGGATAGGGGAAAAGCAACTGATGTCATCTACGTGGACTTGTACAAAGCATTTGATAACAGCTTGGACAACATCCTTGATTTTAAAGCTGGAGAGACCTAGGTGTGACAAATGGACCACTTGGTGGATAAGGAATGGGCGGGATGGCTGCAAAGAGTTGTGTATAACATGATGTCAGGTAACAAGTAATCAGGAACAAGTGATGTTCCTTAGAGTCAGTGCTGGGATTGACACTATTTAACATCTTTGTTGGTTACATGGAGAATACAACTGAGTGCATCCTCAGCAGACTTTCTGATTACCCTGAAGGGAAGAAATGCCATCCCGAGGGACCTGGACAGGCTCGAAGTAAGCCTATGCAAACCTTGTAAAGTTCAACAAGTCCAAATGCAAGGTCCTACACCTGGGTTGGGGCAGTCCCAAGCACAGATACAGAGTAGGCCAGGCATGAAGAAGTATTTAGGGGTCTTGGTTGATGAGAAGCTCAATATGAGTCAGCAGCTCAGAAAGCAAACTTTTTGTATCTTGAACTGTACAAGAAGCAGCATAATCATCAGGGCAGTGGAGGTGATTCCCCTCTCTGCTCCACTTTTATGAGACCCTACCTGCAGTACCTCATTCAGCTCTGGGGTCCCCAGCATAAGAACATGGGCCTGTTGGAGTGGATCCTGAGGAGGACCACTAAGATTATTAGAAGGTTGGGACACCTCTCTTATGACAACAGGCTGAGGGAGCTGGAGTTGTTCAGGCTAGAGAAGAGAAGGAGCAGCAGTCTAGTTCATAATGGAGGCCTACAGGAAAGCTGGAGAAGGACTCTATCAAGGTGTTCAGTGATAAGATAAAGGTTAACATTTTTAAACTTAAGAGGGTATATTTAGATTTGATGTTAGGAAGAATTCTAGGAAGAATGGTTGCTTGTTCTTTTTTATTTGAGGGGAAAAAAAAAAAAAGGCTTATAGCATCTTTCCAACAATCTCAGATTTAGATTTGTCCATCTTTCAGGGTGTGTTACACCTGACTGCCCTTGTATGAGTCTATTTGTACCTCTGCTTCATCTTGCATTCTCACAGGAAATGTGGTGGTTCATGTGCTTCAGAGGTTCTACCATAAATTTTAATATGACTCAGACTTGTGTTGTAGCAAAGAGCTCATTTATTTGCACCTCAGCTGTGGTGAGGGGTCTGCATTTTTGGTTCTCCTTGTAGATGTTATTTATGTTGTAGTACTAGGCAAACACATTGGGGACCAAGGCTTATTGTGTTAGCCAGTGTGCAAACATACTAGCAGCCTGATAAATCTGAGACCTTTGGCTAGGGAAAGCAAAACAAACAAATCCTGCCTGCCTTTCCTTTCTCACTCCAGAGCTCCCTGTTGCTGCAGCACAGGAAGGAACTGCAGATTGCAGATAGTAATTGTATGGCCACTTAAAATGCACTTTGTTAACGACAGGTTTAGGATAATCTTGTCTTGGATGGATTATTTTTTACCAATTTAACTTCTTATCATTGCAGAGCAGTTATTTCTGTAATCTTAGAGCTACAAACCATTTTAGTAAAACCTTTCATTGTGCAGAAATCCAGTAGCATGATTTGTCCCTTGGGAAAAGGTTGCATGGGCCAGTAGTAGTTGTGCAGTTTTTATTTAGGCTTTGTGTGTGTGTGTAGTGGTTTCACTGAATTGTGCAAGCATGTGCTCCTGGAATAAGGTTCTCATATTAAATCTTTAGTTTTCATATTCGTGCAAGTCAGTGCCCAAGAAAAGCAAAAATGAAATCTGTGCCATTTTCCAGTAATGTGGTATTTACTTTGCCAATAATCACACAGGGCGTGAGGGTGTGTATGTTTTGTGTGTGTAGGGGTGTGGGTGTGTGGATGGGTGTGTGTGTATGTAGGTTAGGTGGTGGTGCAGCACAATTCCACGTCTTCTCATCATCCAGTGATACTATTAATATACATTAAAAAAACAAAACAAAAAAAACAAACAAAAAAAAACAACTAGGTTAGGAATGGAACAGTGAGAGTGCAGATCACTGCTACATAAATATACCTTTGTATAGCAGATGCAGTACAGTTCCATCTGTTCTCCTGCCCCCAGGCACAGTACATTTAGCAGTAGTTAACTGCCAAGTATTCACTCTGTGATATTCTCATAAGGAGAATGTTACATTTTCACAGGAAATGGCAAGACCTGTCGCTGTTTTGTCATCTTCGGAGTATGGGAGACACAGAAATAAGCACACAGAGCAACTGATCCGAAGTCATGCAAGGATTAATTGTGTGCAGGCAGAGTTCTACAGGAAAAATGGCATTACCTGCTTATTGGAAAAACCTTCTCCAAGACTGGATCCATGCTAATACTGCCAGCAATATTTGTGTGCAAAGAAACATGTCAAAATGCAGAATAGTGCTTCTGCCTTTTCTTTTGCATTTTTATTAATGAAAATGATTAATATGAATTAACTGCACTTTTCCTCATGCTGATTCAAATCTATGTTTTCTGCTTTTAGTTTCTTAGAAGTCTCATGTAAAGAAAGCATCCACAGAAGCTGAACATCTTAGGAAGCAATACTGAAAATTAAATCTGTTGGGTCAACAGCTGTCTGTGCTATTTCAGGCAGTAACTACATAATTGTTCACTGAATTAACATTATATTTGCTCCTCGGGTTATTAATACGTTTTTAATACTTACAGTTCTTGATCCATAGAAAATCAGTAAGCATCATTTTTTTTTTTTCCTGCAGAACAGTAATTCAATCAGTAATTCAACCAAGATTTTCCAAAATGGATAAGAAAGTAAATAAAAATCTGATTTCTAGAAGTACTGAGGAATTTCATTAGAGTTTAAGTGTAAGTCAAGTTAAAGGGAACTTCTCAGTACTTAGCATGTAGGAAGACACTAAAATTTAGATTTAAATAATTTCCAGGCATCCACTTTGCTGACATCAGTTAAGAAAAATGCTGTCAGGATTGATCTGTCACAAGAAAAATCACTTTTGGTTCCTTACCCAGTGCTCTACTACTAAGAGAGCAATAACTTATTAGTTTGGTAGAAAGGATTAAAAAAAAACAACAACACAAATCACTTAAAAAGTATGTCTAGAGGTAAATGTCTAAAGCCACTTAAATACCTGCTTCCTTCTATTCTCATTGAATCTAGTAGTGGAGTTTTAAGATATTTTCAGGAAAAGAAACATCTTCTGCAGGGTGTGCATCCTTGTGGTTTGCAGCACCATTGATCCCGTTGCTTAAAGCTGAAGCAATATTGATACAGTTCAATATCGAACATTTAGGCAGACCGATCACACTTGTTTACGGATTGGAAGGCCACAGCATTGACACTGTACTTGTGTCAGATACTTAAGTAGGAAATGAGTCTGCTAGGAAAAAAATGATACAAATAAGTACATCCTCTAGGGCCTTGGATATGCAGTGAACTAGGCAACTGATAGAGCATTTGGTATGATGTGAGGAGCTGAGTATACAGAGCAGTCCATTCTTAGAGGTGTGTGGCACTTTCAGTATTTATGGCTTGTAATGTCCCCTCTTTCAGTGAGTAATGGCTGTGGATAAGAGGGCAGAAACTGCTACGTTCCTTTTCAACAGTGAATACTTCATTAAAGAAATCCAGCAGCATTAAATGAAAAGGAATCACACACAGTATGAATGAAGTGAGAAAGGAATGTTTTCTAACAACACCAGAATGCTTTATCAAGGGTATCACAAGTGAAGAATCACAAGTGAGACAAAATATGACCATATTCTATAGACATTATTTTTAGTTCGGTACAGACAGTACAAATCACTTCATTCAAAGTCTCACTATACTTACAAGCCATCTGTGTTCAAATAACTAAGATGTTTGAGAACACTACCACCTTCTGGCCAATGTGAGAAATGTGCATCTCCAGATGATTTCCACCAAAGGAGTCTAAGTTAGCAAGATACCAGCATTAGTTTGCTTATCCCTGCTTATGTCATCTACTTCTCTTTCAGTACCATCTCACCCTCACTTTTGAATGTTTTTCACATGTTTTTACTCCTATGACTTACTTCTCATTCAGGTGTGTGACTGACTTCTTTTCATGCACAGTATCGAAAGAATACCTTCATAAAAATTTTATTTTCTGTAAAGCAGTGCTATTTAGCGATCAGCACTCTACAGCTCCTAAGTCTGTGCAGTAAGCTAGTGATGCTTGTGCAACTACTGCAAATTTTAGTTTTCTAAAACACTTGGAAACAACATACAAAAAGCTGGGAATAAATTGTGTTGTATACATTAATAAATTATATAAATTGTATAATTTCTTTTTATACTGTCAAGAAAAAAACCTGATTGATTGGTACACAACATGGCACATTTTGTATGTTCAGCAACAGCTAGTAACCTTAAATAGCTTTATCTGTCCACAGACAGTTGTGATTTAAAACCAGTGAAAATACAAGGAAAATGCAGTAGTGACTGTTTGGTACTTTTATCTATTAATACTATGTAATAAATATTTACATAAAACTTAAGAAAATATGTTGCTTTTTATTACTCTTTACATATTGTTCCAAATATTGGAAGGTCACGCATTCAGAAGCTGAAATCATCTTACATAGAGTTATTAGAATTGTTCTCCCATGCACAATATGTACACTTTATGGTACAGGAGGTCGAGCTGTGATACAGTGGTATTCTCCATTGTCAGCAGCCGTGTCCATATGTATGAGGAAAGATTTTTCTGTGTAGGTATTCTGCCATTTTTCCACAAGATTTTATACTTTCTACTTCAAAAAATGGAACCTGGAAATGAAACCAAAATGATTGCTGGAAATATATTTTAATAAACAACAAGAGTTAGTTTAATGTTATTAAATAGACATGCAATAACACATCAGAGTTGCATTTTAAAATAAAACATTTACTCCTAAATTTATTACTGATCTGTAAGTCTTGGGGGAAATCACTTGAATAGAGGTTACTGCAAAGAAAAGAGTGATGTTTATTACAGTTTAAACTAAGTTAAATACAAAGTAGTTAGGCTTATGTGCTAAGTGCTTATAAAGAGAAAAAAGTATATCAAAACCTCAAAGTCAAGAATATGCTTATAGGTAAATATACCCCTATTTATTTCAACAGGAAAAATAAAGGATACACTCTGCTTTAGAAAAAATGTTATTATATAAAGCAGTTTCTTTTTTCTTTTTTTATATCTTGTTTCTTAAATCCAAATTAAGATTTTAAACTGAAAACTCCTGACCTCTTTAGTGCATCCAGAAGGGAGTCAGGAAGATGTCAGAGGGCTGGAGCACCTCTCCTACAAAGACGGGCTGAGAGAATTAGGACTGTTCAGCTAAGAAAAAAGTAGTTCTCCAAACAGACCTTACAGTGACCTTCTCGCAACTAAAAGGGGCCAACAAGAAAGCTTGAGACAGATTCTCATCAGTGACAGGACAAGGAGTAATGGTTTTAAGATAAAATTGGGTAGGTTTAGGTCAGATCTATGGAAGAAGCTCTTCACACAGAGGATGGTGAGGTGCTGCAAGATGTTGTCCAGAGTTGTGTTGGAAGTGTGTGAGGCTACGTTGGATGGGGCCTTAGACAACCTGTTCTAACAGGTATCCCTTCCACTTCCACTCCATGATCCTTCTGAACTGTTTAATGCTTTCAGTTAAGTAGAAATTTGAACTGTCATCACTGCAGATAAATATTCTTTCAAGCAGCCACTATTTGTATAGGCAGAAAGTAATAACTCATCCAAGAAAGAAATGAATTTACGTAATGAACTCTCAAAAAGGCAAAAGCTAGGCAAAGAGAACATCATGTAGAAAGAACAGTATTATACCTACCTTAGGAAGTGACTGCAAGTATGGTTTTAAACATTATAGAAGAATCATTTTTCACTTGTTTTGTTAGCTAGAATAAAAACTGTCAAGGGACTTTACCTGCACAACTTTATAACCAAGTAACTGAAGATGCCTCTGTTTAATAGCTTCTTCTCCCAGCAGATTATGGCTATTAACACAAAACCTATTTTGACCATCAACACAGAGAGCAATTCTAAAATCAAGCACAGAAAAAAAGTCCATTTAGTCACTAGAACTGCTGTAATTCCTAACAAGAATGTGACAGTACCTCCTCTTATTCCCAAATACCTCCTAGAATTAAATGCAGGCTGGGAGCTGCCTACTTTAGGACAATATAAATTACTCAAAGGGAAGGAGGGGAAAGACTGAAGTTTAGCAGAACTTATCTGAAAAGCAAATTTATATGCTCTCAACAAAAATTGCCACACAAGTTAATGATAAGATTTTGATAGTTTTAACAATACTATTGGTAAGCTGTTTTGAATTCTTCTAGCAGGAAAAACAAGCAAAATATTTGTCTCATCTTGTAAATATCTAGCAGCTAAATTTATTCAATATATTACTGATTCAAATTAAACCTGTATATGTGGTTGGCAAGCATCATGTACTGCAACCATATTTTTTCTACTTGGTTGCAATTGCAACCACAGCACAGGCAGGGTGCCTAAATTTATATCTAGGGATTCTCAAAAGAAGCCATGTTTAGCTTTTTCTTTTAAAAATGTATGCATTTTTCAATGCAAATGGCATCTGTGGCAAATACTCTTATTTCAGAGGATCTATTAGAGAAGTGTATTTGTGAACTAAAACTGGTATAGACTGTGCTAAACACTCCCAATTAATTTGATTTTAATTTGCAAAATAATTAAACATGATCAAAATAGATTAACATAAGTCAGACCAACATCTCATTGTCACTGGGTAGAGAGACTACCTAACACCTTATAGTCAGGAGGCAAGATAATGAGGAAAAAGTACAGATGTCTTATTTTACCAGCTTTGTTGTTTTTTGCCTTTGGTTGTAATGTGAAACTTCAACGTTGTTGAGATCAATGCAAAATTCCAAGTAACTTTATTTTTGCCAGGGGTTTACCCTGGATGCTCTTTATCAGTGTTAACCAGCATTTTACCTGTGGCACTTTTTATTCTCTTACCGTGTGTGTACTTCTTCACATTGAGTAGCAGGCAACAGAAAGCCTTCTTCATCTAATTTAATCTCAATATCTAGTATAGATGAAATCATGAGAGAAATTAAAACCCATTTCATGTAACAAGCATCTTACTGTGATTTTCATGCTCTGAGCTGCCAACCTTCCAGCTCTCCCTTTCATTACTCACCACCAAAGCAGAAAGATTAGGCAATTGCCTCAGTGACATTTCATTTTGTTTAAATAAAAGCAATTGTTTACAAGGAAAAGGGAAGCTGGCAGTAAAAATAAATTACAGCTGATTTAGCAGCTATTTTCAGAGCAGTCTAGGTGAGTAAACATTGCAGTTATTTTCTCTCCTTGATAAAAGTCACTTTGAAAATTACATAATCTCAGAATTGTAGGGATGGGAAGAGACATCTGGAGATCATCTAGTCAAACCACCTGCTTGCAGGGGTTTCCTAGAGTGGGTTGCACAGAAAAGTGTCCCATTCACTTACATATTTATCTATAAAAGGGGCAGGTAGAACTCAAGAAAAATAACTTGCTTGTGTCCAGATTCATAAGCAATTGTAAAAGCCAGGCCAAGGCCTGTAGCTTCATTAATGGTACAACTACGGTATTTGCTGCATGTACAATAAGTGCAAAGTTAAAGTTCCTATTTCAAACCTTCCACAGAGCCTTCTTTGTATTCCAGTGTACTTTTTCCATACTTGCACAGTTAAGGATGCAAACAAAGTGAATATTTTTTTTCTAGAAAATAAATGGAATTTTTGATAGCATAAGTACACATCTAATTAGTCTAAAAAACTAATATTACTTACCAACTGTATAGAAATATGGTGTTGATACCTCTGATGAAAAATATATTCTTTTTTTCAGTAAATACAGTAGCCCACTCTTCACTTTTTTGAAGAGGTGAACATCCAGAAAACAATGAGTTGTGAGAAAGGTGTTTACTTGATACTTTGGAAGGAGTTTAGGACCCTACAGAATGACAGAAAACCCAATCAGACAAAAGAAAAGGGAAGATAACATTTAGCAATTACAAAATTATTCTGCAATAATGTAATAAAATATATTCGGTTCATTCCTAAGCTATGTCTAATGAAAGCTTTAGTGTGAGGCATGACCTGCTGAAAAATAAAACCAACCAACCAATCGCCCCCATCCCCAAACATCCTCAGCAAGCTTCTGTGCTATCATGCAGAATAATATGTATTGCTCATGAGAAATGTACAACTGTTTCCATTCCTCTTCATCAGGCCAAATCAGAGGCTGATCTTTTATGTGCTCCAAGACTTTACAGACCAAACATTAAAAAATGTAATAGTTGATGGAAAAGTAATAAAAAGAATGCACTTGAACTTACAGCTAGTCAGTTCTTTCAAACAGACACGGATCAGTCATTCAAACAGGAAGAAACACTTCATTTTTTCACCAAGAAATACAGGCTGTTTTATTTAATTCCAATGTTTTTACAGCAAAGGCAGCCCTCAGCTTCTATCAGTGTGCTCATACCTAATGACATCATCACCCGCTTTTAGTATCAGTTCCAGTTTCGAATCTACCATACCTTATAAAACGGGCACTCCAGGGTAACAGTTAGAAAAAGCTGTGTTAGCTGAGAGGCAACAACTCTGTCCAAACCAGGTGGCTGAGCTGAAACAACAATATTCAAGTTTACAGGTTTACTTTCAGCAGGGTAACTTCACATATGCTGTCATGAAGAAATTAGGAAAAGCGATTCAGTTAAACACGCAGAGAAGCTATATTCATCTTTATGTGAATGAACAGAGAGATCAGCTATGAAGTGATGTATTCAGAAAAATAAGGAACTGATTTACAGAGATATCAACATAAGAAATATACAATCAGCAAGATCTTGAGGCTGTCAGAATGTTTCATGAAAAAAAGGAGGATCTGAAAAATGCAAGATGTTCTACAGGAAGGCATAAACTTCAGTTGAAGCCTTGGACAATTATGCATTTCCTTCTTCTTCCTGAAACCCTCTGAGGATGGAACTGTAGTGCTCACTACAGGCAGAAAAGAAAGGAGCCCAGGGCATGGAACAAAGAGAGGCACAGAACAGAGCCACCTGAGAAGTGTAGTTGGCAGATATGATGCCAGTGGGAAGAAGCATCATGTAACCACATTAAAGCTCAAAGTAATTTATAAAGCAGGGCAAAGCACCAATCTTTATTAATAAAACAGGCCAGCCTTAGAACACCATTCACATTTTTATCTAGATATTTTAAAATATCTAGCCGGCAGTTAAGGACAGTCTGGTATATTATGACACTACTATGTTTTACAGGCCTATTTTTTTTTAATTAAGCCATAAAGTATGCACTGCACAATATCTTTTATCAGACTTATCCATGTATCTTTTCTAGTTTTCAGAAGATTATTATAATACAATGCGGAAGGAAAATAAAACCAAATTGAAAGCAAAAATACGATAATCTGTATGCTGAAAGGACAGAAAAGAAAAATTGATAGATGAAGTCCTGGTTCTATTTTAAACTTACCTGAAAGGCTGGACACAATGCAGCCTGACAGAAGCATCTAAAAAATGTGTGTAAGATGAAGGACAACTACAGAGAAAATCAGAGGGGTGGTATTTTTTGGAAAGGTAGGATTAACTGAAATAGAACTTTTGAGGAATTTGAAATCTCTGTTTAAAACTGCAGCACAATTTTCAAATTCTACCAAATAATTCAACTTGAAAGGCAATTGCAACTGTGACAAGGAAGCCTCCTGATCACTCTTCTCCAGTCACCCATATCAGGTCCTTATTGTTTTGACAGGATTAGACATACCATAAAATAGTGAGAAATGGGGAATGCTAGTGGAGAAACACTGCTTCTTACCTTGAAGCTGTTGCAGGAAAAAGGGACTAAATATTTTTGGCAGAAAATTTACAGGATAACGCTGAATAAGAACACATGAGTGCAGCAGATTCAACAAAGTGTGAGGCTGAAAATGACTAAAACGAGTATGTAGTATTGTTTCAAGTTTCCTAAACAAGGAAGAAGCATTTGGAGGGAGGTAGTTCAAAGTCCCAAATGGGACAATATATTCAGCAATCTGGTTGGTGGTAAAGCTGTCAGCATTAGAAATGAAACCTTCTGCCACTGCATCCAAGATAGGCTTCGAAAGTATCTTCTTTTGACAGAAGTACTGCGTGACTTTGCTGACAGTTTCAGGATGCATAATAGGGATAGACTTGGGAACATGCTTTTCCAGTGCTTCTGTAAAAAGTTGTTCATGGTGTCCAAAGAACAGAAAGGCTTCCAGTACGCTTACCAACTCATCGTCAGTAAAGTGAGGAACATGCTCCACAGAATGCTTACATAGTGCCAAGATTAAGGGAACTACCTGAGTCTGATGGAGAGCCACCAGTGAATTCAGTATCACACTTGTGAACTTTGGACTTAGCTGGTAAGATATGGTTAAAGTGGCACTGTTCATTCTGTTTAGCAAGTCCCAGTATTGTTCCCTTTCCCTGACAACCACCTGCAGTATCTTATAAACCATTGCCATTTCCCTAGGACTCCAGTTCTCAGTGTCTTTTTCTTGCATGCGGCTCACAATCTGCTCCAGCATAGCACAACTTGGGCCTTTCAACTCAAGCAAACTCTCTCCAAGAGAGCAGAGATTGTCAACAGTCAGCTTTCTGTTAGCAAGCCGCTCTTCACTCTCTGAAAGCAAGCGTGCTATCAGTGTACTCTGGGGATCTACACGTAGCTTTATCAAAGCTTGCAGTGCATTCAGCAGCCCGCTGTTGGACAGTTTTGAGGATTGAAATTCAAACTGAAAACATAATGACCTGAAAACTTCATTCTCTAGCACATCTTCAGGGTTTTTCAGGCCATCGTCATCCACCTCAACTTCAGAAATCCTCTGCAGGGCTCCCGATGCCATAATATCAGACATAACTTCCAAGGAACGAAGAAACTTAAAAATCTCTTGCGACGTACGGAGGCTTCTCAACGTCCTGAAGAACATCTGTTCATCCATCCACGGCTCATCAGCCTTGGCGCTGCTCCCAGTGTCCCCACAGAGATGCACACTTTCATTAACAGAAAGGGACCGCATCCGCAGCTGCACGTGGTTTTTCCGACAAAACACATCGCGACATTTGTCCTTGGAACACAGCACCCTCGCGGCTGTGGGGCGATAGCTTTGGGGCTTTCGCCGTTCGCTGACGAAGCTCAAGCTTTTGCTTAGGCTCATCAAAATAAGCCTGCTCGCTGGTGCGCCGGGTGAGCAGAAGTGCAAGCTTTTCAGGCTGATCAAAGCCATATCGGAGCGAGCCCGTCCTCAGAAGACACCAAGAAGGAGAAGACGTGAGCGCACCAACCCGCCCTCGCCTCGCCCCCTCGCTGCTCGTCCTTCCTCGGCCCCTCGAGGCGGCGGAGAAGCGGCGCGGGCCCGAGGGAGCCTCACCTCCAGCGCCATGACGGGCAGCGCGGCATGTCGGGAGCTTCCGGCGCTCACCGGCTCGGCGCGGCCGGGTGCCGCCGGCCCCGGGCGCTGCTCTCCCCGCTGCCGCCTGGTCCGGGGCCCCGAAGCGAGCTGGCTGCCCGGCCGGGCTGCGGGGTGCCAGGGTGCCAAGCTGCACGAAACTGGGGCTTGCCGCGTTCCGCCTGCTCCGGCTTCCGGGGGTGAAATAAAAGCGGATGTATCCTCACTCCGCGCTTCTCGTCTCGGCCCGGAGGGAGAGGAAGGGGACGGACCTGTTCTGCTGCATGGTGCAGAGAGAGAGCGATTCCCAGCAAGGCAGCTCCTGTTAAAGAAACAAAACGAAACGATGCACAGACCGGCCTGGCTGTGAGGTCGAGGTGTCACCGTCCAGCTTAAAGCCCACGGAAAAGCGTAAAGGTACTGCGGAAGTTTCTTCTGTTTTTGTCCCGTCCGTGGCCGCTCAGGTTGACGTGCTGCCAAACCGGGTGCGTTAGCCAGCTAGCCCGGCCCTGTGGGACGCAGGCTGGCAGAATCAGGGTTTTAGGAGGGACCTCTGGAGACCATCTAGTGACAGCCCCCCGGCAAAGCAGGTTCCCTATAGGGGGTTGCACAGGATGGCAGCCAGGTGGGTTTTGAATAGCTCCGGAGAATGAGACTCCACAGCCTCTCTGTGGATGCAGCCTCTTCCAGGGCTCTAACGCCCTCAAAGAAGTTTTTTCTCGCCTTCGTATGGAACTTCTGTGTTGCAGTTTGTGCCCGTTGCCCCTTGTTCTATTGCTGTACGCCTCAGAAGAGAGCCTGGCCCCATCCACTTGACTCCTGCATTTTAGGCGTATATGAGAAGTGATGAGAGCCCTTCAAAGCTGTGTAACTACCAGTGCCGGTGCCCCTGCTTCTATGAAAGCATGCCATGGGCATGCATAGATGGCTTGCTTGGTCATAAAGTGTGTTGGCCGCAGAGATGGTGGACTCACTGTTAATGTTCTGAGTACTGTGAGTATTCTGACTCTTCTGAGTACAAATCAAATGAGTTATAATGCAGATTTTCTTCCTTTGTTTCTTGTTAAGGCCAAGTTTGAGTCATAGAATCCTAGAATTGCTCAGGTTGGGAAAGACCTTAAAGATCAAGTCCAACCACAACCTAACAATAGTATCTTAACGCTAACAACCCTGCAATCAGCAAATCCTGGTTTATTTTCCCAGCTTAAACATTTTATTGGGTTTTGGCACATGACTGCCAACATAAAACCTGCTAAAACACTGCTGCTCTGTGAAGCTCCACAGAGAAGGGCCTCAGTGTCCTGGTGGACAGCAGGCTGGCCATCAGCCAGCAGTGCACCCTTGTGGCCAAGAAGGCCAGTGGGACCCTGGGGAGTCTTCCAAAGAACATGGCCAGCAAGTCAAGGATGGTGATCCTCCCCCTCTCCTCTGCCCTGGTGAGGCCACACCTGGAGTACTGTGTCCCGTTCTGGGCTCTTCAGCTCAAGAAAGACAGGGGACTTCTAGAGAGGATGCAGCAGAGGATGAGGAGGGGTGTGGAGCATCTCCTTTATGAGGAGAGGCTGAGAGAGCTGTGGCTGTTCAGCTTAGAGAAGAGAAAGTTGAGATGAGGATCTCATCACTGGAGCACAGGAAGTTCCATGCAACACAAGGAGGAAATTCCTTACTGTGAGAGCAACAGAGTACTGGGATGGGCTGTCTGGATAGGCTGTGGAGTCTCTTTCTCTGGAGATATTTAAGACCTGTCTGGACGCTTTCCTGTGTGAATATAGTAGGGACCCTGCTTTAGCACTGGCATTGGACTCAATAAACTGTAGAGGCCTCTTCCAACTCCTATAAATCTGTAATTTGTAATAGCACCCAAGTTAGGGTACTTCTCTAGACAGCTCAGTAGTCAAGAATTATGCTTTTCTTATCTTTTTTTTCTCTTTCTTTTTTTTTTTTTTCAGTTGAACCTATATCACATAAATGGAATATCATCTTTGAAGAGTGTATTGTGCAGGAAAGCAAGAGCAATGTAGGCAACACTTTCACTCGAGTGTGAGTGTTTCTCTTCTATGACTGCTTGTCTGCAGGCAGGTGTGGCTCATTTTCCTTTAATAGGCATTGTGCCTCTTAAAGGATTGTGCCTGAAGCTTTTCTGGTTGATGTCAGAGATAGGATGCTTCATAGGGACACAGTGTTTGAATCAAGATCAAAGCAATTTCTCAATCTATTAATGACATAATTAACTGTCAAGCAGTTAATTGAACTGTTGTTTAATCAGTTAATTAAACTGTATTTTCAGGATCAATAGCAGCAATGAAACAGATAATATCATGAACTTGTAAAATATTGATAAATTCCTACAAAACAGCCACCTGTGCCTAATTACAAATACAAGCAATCATGTCATTGTAGCCTTGTCCTTTCTCGCAAGTACATGTACACACCATTAAATATGCGCAGTTCCCTCTCTCAGAAGGAATGCATATCTAGCACAATTTCCTCTCGTTGAGCCCTGTGAGTTTTCTTGTTTGCACATTTTCTGTTGGAGATGTTGGTCTGACTTCTGTGTCTCTATAAACCTATTAGCCCCCAACACCAGTTAGAAGGGTCCCTGGGGATTCACATATACACCAATCCATCTCTCCAAATCCAATGTACATGTTTTCCAATTGAAAAGAAGCATGTTGGTTGCTTAGCTTCCAGACTTCTGTCTATACAAGACTTCTGTGGTATCATGCGTCCCAAGTGGAAACCTGATGATCCTTCTTCCTTTGAGAAAGAATGTAGTAATGAAACACCACTTCATCTTTACTGTTTTTTTTTATCCATTTATTTAGCCAGGCATTTCTGCTTGCAGGCAAGAGAACAATTAGGATGAAGGCATAGCATATAAGAAGGATTAGTCTGTATTTCTAGAGAGATTTGAGGGTATTAAAAATGTATTTCATATAAATCTTCATAATTTCTGTATGGTCAAACATTTCTTCTGAAAAAGCAGAGCAAGAAATCATTCTGTGGATTACTTTGCTTGTGTGAAAAGAGTTATTTGAATGAATTTGTTTAAACATCTGTAAGGAATATAATCAGTTTAAGGTAAAAAATTATGCTGGAAAATGTAGAGGTACAAAATACAATGAAAGCCTTACTTTTCCAGTAATTACATTTTTCTTGGAGTTCAGGTATGGCACAGCCAGAGTGCTCCTAAGAAGCTATCACTTAGTTTTACCACTTTTCATTTACAAGTGTGCTTTTAAATATATATATGTATTCTAATAGGAGATACTTTCCCTTGTAGTGTTGGGAGAAATATCTTGCCATGTGCACAGAGTACAGTATTCTTCTGTTTTCCCTGGTAGAAACAACAAAATAAAAATGCCTGAAATTATCTTGCAATAGGTTTGCACAAATTGAAGTGTGGTGTGGTTAGTAGGCTGAATGTGCTATGTAGTTGAATCTGGGTGGGTAGTAGGTGAAATACAAGAAGCTGGATGCAAGAATTTGGAAAAAGATCTCTATTTTGAAACTGAAATTTCTGAGTTTTAATTCTGGATATTTTGGTTCTGTTGCATCTCTCTAGTAGTAGCAAAATTTTGGCAAAGGATTAATTTGTAATATATACATAAGAAATATTCTACTTGTCTCATTCAGTATTCCTGATGTTGTCCTTGTATGTTTTGTATTGCCTGTGTCAAAATCATAAAAGTCTGAATGAGAGAAGTTTTATAGATGAAGATACACACCTCACTCATGCTACTTCTTGCAAGACTTTGTGAAGGAGTGGCATTTTACCCTGCAGAAGATTTCTCTGAGATTTTTTCTTATTCCAGCAAAAAGAAACAACATCTGAAACAGACAGTCTGTAGCTGCATTTCTGTAACAAGCACCTTCTTGAATCAGGGAATGAAAAATAGTGTTTGTGTTCTAAAATAAAATCATAGAGGATGGAGCATAAGGGCATTTGTGCAAAAATTCGTGATTTCAGAGAAGATGAAATTAAGAATTTTAAAGATATTTATCAATTGTTGTATTTGGATGTCACCAAATCTATGTATTCTTTTATCTTGAAATGCATCTCAGAAAGGAGACTAAGGCAGCCACCAACTTAAAGTGGAAAATAAAGCTTAAATCATAAAAAAAAATATTTAATTTTGAGCCAGTCTTCTCTGTTTGCACTGCTTATCTTCTAGATTCTTGACTTTGTATATTGCAGTGTAACTGCAATACAGCAAGTGTTGTCAATGCCACGAGCCCTTAACACTGTGGCTTGCGAAGCTTGCTTGTGAGAAATGGCTTCTTTTCATAGCAGATACCTCATTTCCAGGTTAAACAGCAATACTATTATGTGCTTGAGGTATCTCTGACAAAGAGTTCAAAATCTTGCTGTTCTGAATGCAGTAAATTCACATTTTTTTTCTCTTTTTTCTCTGCAGTGTCTTTAAAAAAATAAATAAGTAAAGCATTCCCTGTTTTGGAAAATGTGCTGCGATTTAAAAAGGAGATTTTTGCTCCTCTATGCAACACAAAAGGGACAGGCAAAAGCTATAGCTGAGGAAATATGTCTGCAAGCAGGTGCCCATGGACTTGAAGCTGACATGCACTGTTTAAGTGAGATGGACAAGGTGAGATACTCTGTGCTGTTTTGAAAAATAGGTATTTAATGGCTGCATTTTTCTTCATTTGCTTGAGTGGTGGCTGTTGATAGCAGCAAGGTCTGAGCACATTTATCTACCTAAAATGGTTTCAGATTTTCAGGTCTTTAAGAGTCAGTAACTGGGACGAGACTCACAGACTCATGATAACCTTCTGCCAATCTTTCCGATGGTTTTTCATAGTAGAACAGTGAATGCCAGAGTAAATCTTGTTTCTAACAACAGTCCATTGACTTTTTGAAAGCTAATTATGTACACAGTACTGGATAATTTTGGTATTTGCTGGTCAACTCTCCAGTTAGTGGAAATGATTACTCAGTTTTTTCACTGTTTTTGTTATATTGAGGTTTGCTTTCTGTTAGGTCTGAGCTCCAGTATGATCTTGACTTTTTCTGTGTCTTGTTATTGAACATAAGGCTCTGTTCCGGTTCATACTTGAGATGCATTCTAGGGAGGTAAAACAACGAAACAAAAAAACAGCTTTCTTGGAGTAAGGAAGTGTTTTTTCTGTATTTGCTGTTATCCACGGGTAAAGGTCTGAAAACTCAGTTTCTGTCATGTCACGTAACTAAAAGCTTGGTGGACTGTAATTGTCTTCATAAAGTAGGTCCTCTAAAAAAGCAAACAAACAAAATGTGGCAGTATTTCAACTGAAATGAACAGAAACTATCCCTTTATGCACTTGAAATTGTGAGAAGTTTATAAAAAGAACTTAGATTCCTTTTAGCAAGTTGCTTTCTCGGGAATACAATTCATTTTGTAACTGGACATCTGCTTTTTGAATGAATGTTTACTGAGTAGTATTCAGTGTAAGTATGATGTAGTGTGAGCCTGTTGAAGGTTCTTACAAGGAAGCTTGTGCAGCAAGCAGAGAACATGAAGATTATCCTTATATTCTTCCATTTATTTCTTCTGCATTTGACAGCTTTGGAGATTAGTTTCAGAAAAGCAGCAGACAGGATATTTCTAGCCCTGCTATTGGCCTGCCACTAAACTCATTTGTCAGATTTGGCAAGACAACTCAGAGCGATGAGTTGGAAAGGTGTGCTGAGTTGAGAATGTGAGAATTAAGTACTGAGGGGAAAAATAATTTCTACACCTTTGTAAATTTAATCGCTTAAGCTTTTCCTTACTTTTTGCTGCAAATAAAGGGAACTTCTAGAAATGAGGTGTAATTAGAGAGGGGAAGGCAGGATGACAGATAACAGGAACAAGAGCTTGCTTGAGTTGTGTGAGGCCTCTGATGAATTCCTCTGGGTAAGTTAGATCTGACAGGTTATTTCACAACCTGCATGGTTCACAGAGTTGTGTGTGTGCCTTAGGTGACAAAGCAAAACATTTCTGTTTTGTCTGTACTCGTCGGTTAGGAAAAGGCCATTCTTTATGCAGTTGTTCAGTATTTCTCTTGAACTCTTCAAATGTGCAGAGGATAGTAGATGTAGTAGATGATAATTTAAGTAGTTCCATGCAGCTGTTCTTGGGCTCTTAAGAAAGTTGTGAAAAGAAAACTGACAGTGGCAGAGCTCTTCATAATCTGTCTCTTTGTGTTTCTCATCTTTTTTTGCATTGTAAGGGGTAAACTCTACAACCCTTGAGGAAGAGGTGAGATTTGAGTGACTTGTTAAGTAAGGTGTTTAGAAGAGGAGCTGTACTCTGACGTTTTGAATTGCAGTTCTGAAACTACTTAAAATGATTACACAGTATTTCTTGACATCTTTATTTATATTTTCTCACAACCCTACCGTGTCATTGAACTTGAAATGCTGGGAATGAAGTTAAACTGAAACCTTTACAAAGTGGTTGAAGGAGCTGGGGTTGCTTGTAATAGCAGAGAGGAGGCTGAGGAGCAACCCAGCAGTTCATATGCTTTCTGGTAGTCACATTACAGTTCTTCTGTTCAGTTGGTCCTGTACATTGGATTTAAGCCACAAGCAAGATGATAGATTGCACCCCCAAAATAATTTCCATTTATTTGAAAGGCTTTCTGTAGTTTAATACAGGTAAGATGATTAAACAATTTTCTGTGTGCCTTTGGGAGAAGGAAAATAATGCGTAAAGCCTCAAATAGTTATGAAATGGCACCTTGTAATTGCTTGTTCTGTTACTTGTAGTACAACTTGGAAACAGAAGAGGATCCTGTAGTTATTGTCATTTCCACCACTGGTACCGGCGACCCACCGGACACTGCCCGCAAGTTTGTTAAGAAAATCCAGGATAAGACCTTGCCACCTGATCATTTGGCACATCTTCAGTATGGATTGTTAGGTGATGTAGTGTTTTGTATGTTAATGCAGTGCTTGCCTGTCACTGAGTAATTTTGTGTTATATTTCTAAATAAGGTTTGTTTTATTTATTTCTGCAGCATCAACATTTTTATGTTTTTTTTCTTAATCTCTATATGCAATAAAGGAATAATGTCACAGAAGTGATCTGAATGCAAGCTACCAATTAACTTTTTATAGTTTAATTTTCTTTAGGTAAACAAAACATGATATTAACTATCTGTAGTTGCTGAAGTTTTAATTTCATGTGAAATTCCTATGGACTACTAGCTGAGTTTACTTGGCTTTGTGAGTGATTGGGTTTTTTTCTGTGCAGCAGTGTAAAACATTTATGATAAATAAGCTTTTAGCATTATCTTATCCCTTTACATTTGCTATAGGTCTTTCCGTTTTGAATGTCACACTTAGTGGTGGATAGAAGGAACGTAACCCTGTGTTACATATTGAATAGCAAAACACACCAGATATATGATGGATCTTGAGCAGGTTGGTTTGCTGAGTTCACAGATTGTTTGAACAAACGCCAGAAACGTTTGTTAACCTGACAAATTTAAATTGCTGGAAAGGAGTCTGAAAAATTTTAGATTTCTCTTGAAAAAATTCCACACTGGAAGGAAATCTCTTCTGAACCTATAGTATAAAATATACACATCTTAATCAGGAAGCATTTTGAGAAGAAATGCTGCTACTTATTTATACATTATGTTCTATGCAGTGATTAAGTTTTTCATGTCTAACAGGTTGAGAGAGTTGGGACTTTTCAGCCTGGAGTAGAAAAGTCTCTGGTGAGGCCTTTTAGTGGTCTTCCAGTACTTGAAGAGAGCCGACAAGAAAGCTGGGGAGGGATTACTAAGAAGTTATGTAGTGATAGGACGAAGGGAAGTGATTTTAAACTGGAAATGAGTAGAATTACACTAGATATTAGAAAGAAATTTTTTGCTGTAAGGGTGATGAGACCCTGGAACAGGTTCCCCAGTGAGGTTATGGATGCCCCCGAATATTTACTTCTGATGTAAAAGCTGTTTTAAAGAAGAAATAGTCCATTGCAGGTGGGTGTGGTAAGAGTTGTATGCCAGAAAGAGGCAGGCTGTGAAAAAACTGTGCTAGTAAGGATAGTGAAACAATACGGCAAATTAGAGAATTTGTGGAGACTATAACCAGAAGTCTTTGGGATGGCTGAGTAAGTGTCTGCTAAGATGAGCTACATGTGGTTAATCTTTCTGAAGGTGTGTCAGATAACCCTGTCTAATTCAGGTCTTCCATGTAGTCCACTGACTAACCCTTTGTCCCCTGTGTTCTTAAGTGATAGTAGTGTGTAGTTTAAAGGAACATCTTCATTACTGTTAAAGGTTTTGATATTTTTAAATCACTTAAAATGTTGCCACTTTGTAATAGAATGTATTACTACTAAACAAGGTATAGTGGTAATAACAGTTCTGATCTAAAGCGGAGATACTGTGTGATTTATCAAAAGAGAGCATCAGCTTCACTCTGTTTCTAATTTTTTCAGCTTTCTACATTTTCCTCTCAGAGAGATTAGGGTGTTTTTTTTTATTGTTATTATTTTTAAACTCCCTATCTAAAACAATATTCCTCAGAAATGCTTTCTAAGAAAAGTATTTTTCAGATAAATTCTGCCTTATATTTGTGTAGGAGGAATTGCTTTCTCAGCAATACTTTGGGACTAATACAGATATATTTATTTATTTTTAAGTCATAAAAGTGTCCTCAAAATATAAAATGCTTTGATATACCAGGTTATCTTGCTTGCCTGGAAGAAAGCTGTGTTTTGTTTGGAGATCTTTGTGTAGCCTGTGTGGCTGACTGGCTGACATAATCTTTTTTCTTTGTATACCTTAGGTCTGGGAGACTCGGAGTACACGTTCTTTTGTAACGGTGGAAAGACAGTAGATCGACTGCTTCAAGAACTTGGTGCCCAGCATTTCTATGATACAGGATTAGCAGATGATTGTGTAGGGTAAGAACCAAATGAGTTTGAATTTTGTTTCTTTGATATGTAATATTTAGATATTATTTTGGCGAAACTCTAAAATCAGCTGAACTCGATTACCCGACGCCTCCTAGGAATGAATCCCATCTGAACATAGTGTGTCATTTTCAATTTTAATTGCCATTCGGTGCAACTGCATTTTCAAAGTCTGAGCAGACATCTGTAATGCCTTTAAAAATGGAGGGCATACAGCAGTTTTATAAAATAAGTTGTTCCAAATAAAGATAAGCTTTTTAAAATCTAATCAAAGTTTACTCAAACAAAACCAGTTCGACAGCATGCGTGCAATTGGAATGCTTTAGGCACACTCTAAAATATGTTTTACTTTCTTCTCCGTGTTCTGTAAAACATCTTATTTTATTATATAAAATAGAGGAGGTATGTAAGAAAACAACTTCCTACCTGTTCTGTTGCTTTCTCTGACCAGTAGGTTGCAGTCTTGGTTTATTTATATTCAAGTGCAGATTTTACTGGTTCTGTGGATGATTGGATTACAAACATTACCATAATCATAAAAATTACATTTTACATTCTGGGGTAGTAAAAGTGCAGTGTTGTTTTAAGGCATTGATGTTTGTGTTGCTTGTGAAAAGCTGCAGGTTTTGCTACCAAGCTTTCAACTTGCTGTCAGGAAGATCAGCCTAAGAAAATAAAAATGTGAAACTGGAAAAAGAGTGAGGCTTCTGTATACTGCAGACTATATACCTTTGCACAGCATAAGTAACTAAACGAAAATACTTGTTACCAGGATTACAATTTTGTTATACTGGATTTTTTACCTTTTTTTATTCATTTCTAAATTAACAGTGCAATAAGTTCACAATGAATTCATTCCTGTTTTGTCTTTTTTAAATTATTTTTTCTTCTTCTCTTTTCCTTCTCCCTCTTTAGATTGGAACTAGTGGTTGATCCTTGGATTGATGGACTTTGGCTTGCCCTCAAGGAAGTATTTCAGTTGCAGAAAGAAAAAGAAGGCATGAGCAATGATATCGGTGCAGACCCACATGTTGGGCATGAAATGAACTTAAACTCAAAAATACAGAATTTGAATTTAGAAGATGAAGGAGTGAGGAGTTCTGATGGTCCATCACATAAACTGCTTAACATCAATGTTGTGGCTTCAGCTACAGACACTGAACCTTCGCTTGTTCACTCAGTCCCTCCCATCTCTCAGTCTGCTCTTAATATTCCTGCCCTGCCACCAGAGTATATAGAGGTTCAGTTTCAGGACACCCATGGGGAGGTAAGAACTTCACTTTAAATGATGAAGGCCTCCAGTTCCAGTAAGAGCACACCACTAAAAAGAACAAATGGATATATATCTAAATCCGTGGCCATGGGAGTTTTTTAATTGTAAGTGAAAAGGCTGTTTGTATGTTAAGAAAGTAATATTCACTGAATGAATTAAGGACACTGATGTAAAAATGTATTTTAACTAAATTACAATTTGATAGAGGAACGACACTGCCAGGAATAGGAAAAATTAAAATTGTCAGTGTTCAATTTATTTAATATAAATAAATAATCCATTGTGTTCAGACAGTGAAAACGTCTTCCTTTGGAAAGGATTATGGTGCAATTTCAGTTCAAATTTTTAGTACTTGCAGAATGCCTGAAGAAGATGTGAAATTGCTCAAAATATTGCTGCATATTTAATAACTTACAAACTAGTGATTGTAGAAGAGTGGCCGTAACTGTGCTATAACAGACAGAAGATGAAGTGCAGATCAAAAACCAGTGTGCTTTTATTATGAAACCATGTAGAAATAAGAGCTGTTATACAAGGAGAAGAATTAGCATAAACTAGTGATCATCTCAAGTGGGCAAATTTAGTGAAATGGCGAGTGTGATTCAGACTTTTCAGATTAATTGCTGAAGGGCAGATGTTTTGGTCATTCTGTGAGGGAACAGTGAAGGAGCTGGATGTGATAACACAGCTGAAAGGGCAAAGGCCCTGTTCCCCAGTACTCAAGCAATGCAAAATGAGAGAGATGGCAGCTGGGATCAGTCAAAAGTGCTGGTTATCAGGCAAGTCTTTGTGAATGAAGCAGGTCTGAGGCTGAGTTGTTGAGTTCAACTGTCCAAATTACTGAGATTTAGAGGTACTGTGCTATTACAACACTCAGGCTGAGAGGGGTGCTGTAGAGCTTAAAAAGAGAGATTGGGCACTCATAATAAGCTACTCCTGAGAGAGTAACCCTTAAAATCAAAAGTGTCTGTTTTTAAGAGTTTTTGAGAAAGGCAACAACTAGCTGCTTTTGATAACAGTTCAGACCCATTGGACTGCTCAGACATATGGACTCTTTATAGTTGAAAATATGCCTGTTACTACTTAGATGTGATTTTATAAAATGCAGAGATAAACACTTATGTTTGTAGAAGATGCATGTTTTCCCTCTTCTTGTTTTAGTAAGCTGTTATTCAGCTGATTTGCATTTTTTGGTGTAAGTTTCCATGTCCTCTCTTTCAGAATCCTCATCTGTCCTCACTGATTCCAGAGGGAGCAACCTTTGAAGTGCCAGTTACAAAAGCATCTCAGCTCACTAGAGAAGATGCAGTAAAAACTGCACTGCTTTTAGAACTTGATATTGCAGTAAGTTAGTGATAGCTTTGTAATTTTTTTTTTAATGAGTGGGTAAAATGAAGGGTAAAAAGCATGTGTGTTATGCATAATAACTGGCAGAGAAAGAATTGATGGTTAAAAAAAGAAGAAAGATTTCCTATAAAGCAGCATGATGTCAACATAGGCTGATTCATTTTGTAAGTCCAAAGCCTGATTTGTTTACTGAATGTTACGGCTCCACAGAAACCAATGAAGACTGTCAAATTCATTTCTTTGTTGTTCCATGGATATGCTGTTGAATTAAATATATATCTCAGGAAGTACTCAGAAACTCTGTGTATGAAGTTGTGACCCTTCTGATAGGTAATCTACACATGTAGCAATTTCGTTAGTACAAGCAAGTTGTAAGAATCCTTAGTCCTTTATGTTGGAGTTATTAAGATCTGTTTTATCTTCTGGCATTCATTTGCTTAACTCAAATGGTTAGTCTATATGTTTGAACTGCTTTAGATGATTCAGGAAAGGTTGTATTATAAAATACTGATGTGAACATTAAGCACAAAGTGCTTACTAGTTTTGAAGAAATCTTTTAACATGAAAGTATTCTGGTTTTGAGCTTTTCTTCTCACACAAGTCCTGAATATCTCCATAGAAGGAGACTCCACAGCCTCTCTGGGCAAACTGTTCCAATGTTCTGTCACTTTCACGGTGAAGAATTTCTTCCTTGTGTTTGTATGGAACTTCCTGTGTGTCAGTTTCTGCTCATTGTCCTTTGTATTGTTGCTTGCCACCAAAAAGAGCCTGGTTCCATCCACTTGACTGCTGTGTCTAGATATTTATAAACAGTAATATTTATAAACAGATATTTATAAACAGTAATCAGCCTTCTCCAGGCTGGATAGTCTTAAGTCTCTCAGCCTTTCTAGCAGATCCTTGTTTTTTTTTTTTTACCTGGAGAGCCCAAGACTGGACACAGCATTCCAGATGCGCCCTCACCAGGGCAGAGTAGAGAAGTTGGATTACCTCCTTTGACTTGTTAGCCACATTCTTTTTAATGAATGGAAGACCATTGTTAGGAATGGGGATGATGTTTATCTTGGTTTACTTTTCAGTTTTATTGAAATGATTTCATATTTTCAAACAGGATACAGCCTTTGATTATCAACCTGGAGATGCTTTCTGTGTAATATGTCCCAATAATGTCAATGAGGTGGAAGAACTACTTCACATCTTGGGACTTTCTGAAAAAGGAGAGAATTTTGTTTGTATAAAGGTTAAGCAGGACACTAAGAAAAAAGGTAAGGTGTGATACATTGGTTATGAAAAGATATTCCTCTCTGTGATAGTAGTAGTTGGTATGCATAGTTTTGAGCATTTTGAACTTAGGTATTGTCATACAACTGTTGTTTTGTAGAGGTATGCCAGAAATCAAAAGTGGGCAATAGAATCTGCTCCTCTTTATACTGTTGATGATTTATGTTATGAAAGGGAACTTGATCCTGTCATTGAGATTCTTCTGTCACTCATCTTCTCTGCTTCTGTGCATGTAACCTAACATTTCTCCAACTGAAAGTAAAATCTCCCTTTCACATTCATGTGCCCTACATCCTTGGAGGGCTGCACTCCTGGAGTATAAGACTTACTGCTGCTGTGTGGTGCTTTTTAAGGGATTTGCTGGTCTTTGTGTATCAGTTTTGTTGAGTTTTATGGTCCCGTTCCTCATAAAGGGATGTGTAAGATTCAAGATATGTCTACATACTGCTAACAGGACCTATGAGAATTACTCTGTCCTGGCCATGCAATTGGTGTCATAATGGTGGTGCTGAATTGTGCTTCCAGTTCAGTAGGATGGTGTAGGGGTCTGTGTTGCTCCAGTCTGCCAGTAAATCAGTTCCCACTGCACGATTCCCTGCATCATTGAGGGCTGCACAAATTGTCCCTTACGTATGAGATTTAAATGGACCCCCTGGCCTTGATGAGTAA
Organism: Perdix hodgsoniae; assembly: GCA_035772895.1. Lineage (NCBI taxonomy): Eukaryota > Metazoa > Chordata > Aves > Galliformes > Phasianidae > Perdix > Perdix hodgsoniae. The sequence continues at coordinate 737,024 of JAPSGF010000095.1, read as the reverse complement.
CGCGTTTGTTAATGAGGTGGGTTTATATGACAGGCAGTAACATAACATTTTCCATTCACTCTCCCAGTGTATGCCATGCTACAGTGGGGCATGAGAGCTCTGGTTATTGCAAAGGTTGCCATTCCCTTAGGTTTCTCACTCTGGTATACCCTACTTGATCTTCAAGATGGGGAATTTGCACTTCAGGTTGGGATCCTGTGCCTTCTAATGTACTGTACAGTCTCATTCATACCTTTCCCTCAGTCCTTGATCCATAATACAGAGATTTGGAAGGACAAAGTAGTCAAAACAGTACAGATGGAATGCACAAACCTAAGTATTACCATTCCCAAGATAGCTGCAAGTGCACAAGAAGGTTTAGGATGTAATTAGGAGCCAGTCGTTTCCTGATAAGTACAGGGGCTACTTGGGAATGGTGAGCACAGCAGGCAACTGATATTTCTTCCCTTAACAGCTCTCTCTGACGACAAACAGTACTGCTTGCATCCCATGTAAATCTAATAAGTTTTTTACATGTTCATGTTGTTTTGTTGTTTCTGTTTTGTATTTGTTTTTTAATTTGGAATGACATAAGTTGCTGGTCCCTGTGCTGAGAACAAGCCCCGTGTCTGCAGAGCCAGTCTGACTTTTTAACAGCCTTCCTTCAGATCAGGGCCTAAACTCTAAGCACTGTCACCTGTTTACACTGTTTACAGTATTTACAATTTTAAGGAGTCAAATGCAGCTTTAAAGAAAGCAATAAAGGAGGAGAACATGAAGGAGGAGGAGGCAGTGGAGGGCTAAAACATCAAATCTTAGTAGGAAAGTGGGCTTGAAGTTTGGTCCCTCTTAAAGGCTAGCAAATTACCCTGTGTAAATCAGAACCCTGGTATCTGGCTGCATAAAACTTAAATTTCTCTGTAAGTTGAGGTAATGCTCAGAGTCTCCTTCAGTAGTCACAGAGAGATGCTCTTTCGTCTCTGCCTTCAGGAGCTCCCGTCTGCAATTACTGGTGTTACACAGAGGGTGTTAAAGCTATTTGAACAGGGCATATTGAATTCTTTAATATCAGAGCACTTCTAGCGTGCAACAGAAGCTGTATAGCAAAGTGAATGTATCTTAGTCACTTAATTTTGTTTGTATATCAAGAACTCACAGTCCTTCCGTGGTAAGGCTGAGAGAAACTCTGGTATAATAGTGGTTTGAAACTGGGAATATCATTCCTCTCTTATGTATGAATAGTCCAGGTATTTGCATCTCTGGCTGCATAGTGCAGCACTTTTTGCCGTGTCTTGTATTTAAAATGTCATTCATGCTTTTCAGTTGAAATGAACAGTAATGGAAAGAAAGATGATAGCACTATGCTGTAGCACAGAGAATCAGAGATCCTGGTTGTGCTCTTGAGTCATCTGGGCACCCCAGTGCAAATCATGCTGACTTTGTACACAGCTGTACCAGGATCACCTCTGTTGTCTTTGCTGACACAAAGACAAGTGCTTCTCTAAGGAGTTTGCATCCAACTGTTTTGCCTTTATTTGGGCTAGCAGTTGAGCAAAATGATTGTCAGGTAGCATTTTTATTTAGGAAAAGATCCAGTGACCTCCAACCACAGATTACACGCTTAGTAATACCCATGGTAATTATGAACTAAGACAGTTTAGGGCTAATCCCAAATTTGTTTCTTTGGAGCTGCCCTGGTGAGCATAGACTCCTTAAGTTACTGTGACTTCATCACTTGCTGTTGCCAGTCTGTACCGAAGACTTAATCTGTGTAATGCAGCTTCACAATTCCTGGCAATGCTCTTGAGTTCCTTTCCATAGGAGATGGTTGTCCCTTCAACTGTCTTCGCGTTACTGAGGAATTTGCAATAAATATAGATATTATGGTGTGGGTCTACCAAATGAAGAAAGCTGAAAAGCCTAGGAGAAGAGATGAGTATGAATAGAGAGCTGTGCATCTGATGCATATCTGCAAGATTTAGTAGGAAATCCAATGAATTCTTACAACCTCTCTTTGTTCAGCATGTGGTTCTTTGAAGTACATGGGGTCAAATGAAGGTACATAACAGAGAAATTATTTAGCAGTCTATTGCTCAAATTCTGTTTTTTCTAGTAAAGTTAATAAAAAAGTTGTTTTTTGTTGTATGAGCATCCTTAAAGGAAGATTAAGTACTTATTTTGAAAATCTGTCTGCGTGTTAGGAAAAAAATATATATTTTTTCTTTCCCGTGTTGCATTTATGGAATCCACTTTCTGTCTAAAATCTAGTTTTGCTTTTCATAGCAAGAGTTGAGTCAATTAATACTGATACAAAGAGGTAACTTAGCAAGTTATATAGTTATATTCTTACACTGAAATTTCTGTTTCAATAAAGAACTCTTGACATTGGAGAAAAGAACAGTAAGAATGAGTAGCTAGAAATGGAAGCCAAGAAACATCAAGATAAATCCCAACGTTCAAATTCAGTCTGTAATGAAACAATTTTGGATATGCAGAGATTATTAATTAATAAGCGTTTTGTACTTAAGTCATCCTGTATTCCTTTTAGGGTTATCTTAGAATGGGGAATATCTGCTTTAGTGTGACATAGCACAAGGATGATGAGCCTGACTTTACCCTGGCTGACTCCATAATGAATGGCTTAGTGGATTCAGTGTTCCTCCCTCATGAGGGGACAGTACAGGATAGGTTTTTTTTGCTTGTAGAGAAATTCCTGTGATCTGCTGAGCCTCAGAAGCTTCACCTTTGCATTGGCTGTGCACAGCTTTGGTTCAATCATTAGAAAGCATGTTCTGTTTTTTAAGGAGTGTTTATTAACGGGGTGTAAAAAAATGCAGATGTTCCCTTTGCTTGTTAGCATTCCTCCACGTTTCTCCAACATTGTAAGTGGCAAACAGGCATTCAGTGGTCTGGCGAAATGTGTTTACACATATGTACTTCTCTTATTGTATTCCTTCTTTCCTGTTAACTTTTTTGCCTTTTCCTTGGAAAACTGTCTTTCTGTTTAGTTTGTAATTTTCGCTAATCACTTGAGTTCATCCTACAGAACTGAATGTATTCTTCTCCTAAATAGGAGCAACTCGGCCACAACACATCCCTGAGAGAAGTACTCTGAAGTTCATTCTAACCTGGTGTCTGGAACTAAGAGCAATTCCCAAAAAGGTGTTTGTATTTCTTCTTTTGAAGTGAAATCCATAGTAATTCTACGCTGTGTGGTTTCTATGAGTTCTGTCCTTGCTTCATGTGTAGTTACCATATTTCTTGGTGAATAGGGATTGTCAGCTTGCACGCTGCTGATCCTTTGTTCAAAGAAATTTTGCTTTTAGTGCTTTATTGGGCAAATTGTAAGATACTGAAACCTGTATTCTCATTCTTTACTACTTTGATTCATAAAGGAACTAGACATAAAAGTGCTAGATATTTAGTGCAAGCTAACTGGAAGGCTGACAGAACTGAGCTGTAGGCATTAATGAGAAATCATTCTTCTCACCAAAGATAGCCCAACCGTGTTGTCTTGTTTTGTCCCTGGAAATACATATATTGCTCTACACGAGCATCACAGAATGTCTTTTAAGTATTTTAAAGCTTTTCTTGAGCATCTTACTAAGTGGCAGAATTCAGAGAAAAATTTTTGCTTGTATGTTTGTTCACACAATGCACAGATATTATTTCCCTTATATTTCGTACTTGCGAGAAATTGGAAGCTTGCAACTGAAAGGTACATGGATATTTCTGGTTTAGTCAAAACACATTTTAAAGATAAAGCATGACGCTAACCAGCTGTGTTGGTTGGGTCTATGAAAGTAATCAGTTTTTGGAAGGACTTCTCATAAAAGTGAATTTCACAAGCAGGATCCAGTATATGTCATTATTAGACAGTGTGCTGTAGAACAGAATCTCTCAACTTGTACAGCCTGTTCAGTACTTCATTTAATTTGGCAGTTTTTGAAAATTCTTTTCAACAGTAGGAGTACACAGAGTGCTGGCGAGGGAATATCAAGCAAGCCAGTTATTATAACCCGTTTTATTTCATGTTCAGTGTAGACTGGGCTGTATGTCCATAATCAAAATGATTTTCTGGATTTTGAGTTTGCCCAAACACTAGGTTATTTTTGCAGTAATCTTTTGAATAAAATATGTACTCTGATTGCATTTGGTGTTTTGTATCACTTTTCTTTCTAAACACTATGTATATTTTTATCTTTTGGAAAGCAGATACACACATATACAAACAACAACAACAACAAAAAAACCTGGAACTATTTACATCTGATTTTTACTTTTACCGTTCAGCACTCTATTTAATTTTATTAAGAAAAGCTTGTGTTAATGTTATGTATTCTTGCAGTACAGAATAAAACACTACAGCAACATTTATATGACTCATAAATTTCATACTTTATTTACAGTGATATCACTTCTAAGACTTTGTATTATTCCTTTCCCAGCTTCTGCAATTTAGCAAATGATGTTTTGTCTTGAATTAATTTGCGTTATGGGGCTGCTTTCTAAAGTGCCAATACATAAATCAAGTATCTCAGAAATTTAGTATTTATCTGGAAATTGGTTAAGTCTATTTATCTATCTCTTCTCCCATTCAGGCAAAGTAGGATTTTCTGACCTGCTGGCTTTTCCCAGACACTGGGGGTGAGGGGTGGTGGGAGGAATTTAAATCGTTTGTGGTAGATGAAAGTGAGTGTTGGAAGATAAATTGTATTTTGTATTAACTGTTAACCTGCAAGCTGACCACTTCCTTTCCACAGGCAGTTCAAACTTTTCATAGATTTGTCAGTGTTTTCCCAACTGAACAAATTATTTACCTTCTACTCTCGCTTTCTTTCCTTCAGGCATTTTTGCGAGCCCTTGTAGAATGCACCAGTAATGCAGGAGAAAAACGGAGGCTTCAGGAGCTCTGCAGCAAACAAGGAGCCTCTGAGTACACTCATTTTATTAGAGAGCCTAATGTTTGCTTGCTGGATTTACTTAGTGCTTTTCCAAGCTGCAAGCCTTCACTTAACCTGTTAATTGGTGAGTGATTTTGACGTAACCCATTTTAGTTCATTGTGAAAAAATGCATCAGACTAAGTATTCAGTTTCTTAAGATGCAGATACTCTTCAGTTAGAAATGCTATAGTATTCATAGTCATCAAATTCAAATGTTAGGGTGCATCACTCTGTTCACCAGTGGTTTTGTGTGGCCTTTGTTCTGCACTTAGTTGCATACCTGTGCTTTTAATGACTCTGAATTGGTCCTGTGCATAAAAATAAGGTGTTTGTAAGATAGTGTTTTTAAGAACCAATTCTTCAGCTGGTTACAGTTTAAAAAGACGTGTTTGTATATCCCCTCATCATATATCCCCTTGTGTTCTTTTTTTGGGCTTTTATCTGCAGAAACAAAAAGCTTTTTCCAGTATATTGGTGTTTAAGATACATCTAATATACTTGCTGAGTTCGTTGTATAAAACTTTGAAGGAATGAGACTAAAACTGCAGGTATATCAAACTCCTCTTAAAATAATAACAGTTACTTTCCAGATTAAAAAAAAAAGAATTTCTTGTTGTGTTTCATTATATGAAACAAAGCAATTGCTTTTTACGGCCTTGTGATCATGTTCTCCATTACTCCTTCTTAGTAAATTGTAGGGATTTAAAGATAGCAGCTCTGCTCTGCTTGATACAGATACTTGAGTCATTTTGCTGCCAGCAAGAAGACTCAGCTTCTCAAAGGTGGCATGGAATGTGCTATAACTGAACTAAATAAAATGAAGTTCTGGAAGTTGTTTTTTTTTTTTTAATGTGTTGTCCCAGGGAAGTAATGTGCTAAATGGGCTTGGTATGTTCTTTACGTGATTTCAGTGAACTAGTTTGTCTCACCTCTGGTTTGCAATCTGTGTGAGAAGTGTCTTTAATGCATGTTTAAGTCCATGTGCTGGGGAGAATGTACACAAAAAGGGGGCACACATGGAAAACAACTAAAAAGCAGCTGAATTGCATTGCATTTTATCTTGTTATTTAAGTGTGTGTTTTCTGGTATTTCTTGCTTCTTGTCACTGTTCTGCATAGCCCTGTTCATTTTGTGACATGTCTATCTCCTTTTAATATACTCTTCTCCTCAGCCAAAATGAGCAGTCTGCAATGCTAGGTCATTCCTGCAAAGACATCAGTGAGTTTGACCTTTTGTGTATGTGAACATACATACATATGTATATATGAGAGCAGTTAGATGTAATTGTATGTATATGTAGCGTATAGTGGACCTTTAATCACAAGAATGCCCAGTAAACTCCTGTCTCAGTTTTGAATGGATACTGTTGAAAGCTAGGTGTTGTTGAGCTTTTTTTTTTGGCTTCTTTTTTTCCAGTGTTCATTTCAAAAACATGTGTTGGTATTGTCATGGCCTTATTTTATCAAATTTCTAACAGATGATCCACAAAATCTTAAAAAAAAATAAAATTCCTATAATAGTTCCACTGTTAATGGTTTATGTATGAGATAAAACCACTCTATGTTAGTAGAGTACTACTACACCACTCTTGTTACCTGTAAACGTCTGTTACATGATATATTGATTTTTACTGGGGTGAGTGATGGGTTTTTTTTGTTTCTGTTTTTTCCAGAACATCTCCCTAAATTACAGGCCAGATCCTATTCAGTTTCCAGGTAATGAAGTATTCAATCACATCTTTGTGATTTAGCTATGTTTTTTTTCTTAAGTGTGTCTGTATGTGTGCACATTACAATTTTTTTTAGAGAACAGACTTCATAATATTTCTAAGGTCATTCTAGTTAGAATTTTTTTTTTTCTCTCTCATGTAATGCTGAATTTGTCTTTATCAACTTGAAATCTTATGCCCTTCTGCTCCCTTTTCTCACCCCTTTTTCCCACATTGCAAAGACACAAGTAGGCAAGCACATAAAACTCCTTCTGGTGAAAAGCGACTCTGCAGGTCTGTGTTCGTCTGAATGGGGCAGTAAGAATGCTTTGAACTCTGCCTTTATTTTTGGTAAGAGTACGTGGCTGCCCCGAGTGAAGAAGTTATAATGTTGTATTCACCCTGGATTTTTCCTAGAAGATTGAAATTTGCTTTTGATTTTTCCCGGTCATTACTGAAATTTACTTAATATAGCTTTTGAGCAAAGCAGGGTAGTCGTTGGTGGGCTGGATGAGTCTTGGCCTGTGAAGCATGTGGCATTTTCTAATTGTTCAGTGGGACTGGAGCTTTACTCACTGCCAGGACCTTGTGCTGTTCTTGATTGTGTGTGTAGTCTGACTTGGAAGATCAGAATCCAGCTATTTGTGTTCAGTAGGGTAACATTACATCTTGCCAGAGGCCTTTCCTTGCCTTTAGATATCTGCATTTTTATTTTATTTAATTTATTTTTTTGAGGTTTATGATCTCAGACGCTTCTTTGCCTAGATCCCTCTTCCTGAGAGGTTTCCCTCTGGCTTCCTGAGAAGTTACTCTAGGAGGCAGTTCCTGCCCATGGTGGTTTTTGTTCCCAGTTTGCCTATTACAGTATTGCCTTTATTCCACCATAAGGAGAAAAAAAAAATAAAAAAGAACACCAATAGCATGAATAGTATTTCAGGTCTTCTGCAAGTCAATCCAGTGGAAGCAATATATCTAAAGAAGAAGTAGAATAAAACAGAAAAATAGAAGTGATGAATGAAGTCCCTGTTATCAAACTTACAAACAAACCAAGCCAAACAAACAAAAACCACAGGATTTTACTATTTCAGACAGTGTTGTTTTGTGTGTCTGACAAGAGAGTGGTAGAATTCTCAAGGGCAAATTCACAGACATGAAAACCTGATAGAGAGGAATTCTAATTCCATCCTGTTGGCATTAGCCTCTGATTCCAGCCCTAGGAAGCTTTATAATTGCTTATAGATCTCCAGAGGTAACTGAACACTGAGAATCTTGATTTCAGTGAGGTTGTTTGGGTTGAAAGTGGACCTGCAGTGCAGGAAGGATGGCAGTGTTATCTCAAGTTAATAATTCTTTAAAGAAAAAAATAACAAAACTTGTTCCTTTACAGTTCAAACTTGTATCAGCCAGGAAAACTGTGTTTTGTGTTTAATGTTGTGGAGTTTCCTGCCTGTCCCACAAGACCTGTCTTACGGAAGGGAGTTTGTACAGGCTGGCTTGCTGAGTTAGTTGCACCTCTACTACACACCAATAAAGACACGCTGGATATAAAAAGAGAAAGTTCTCCAACTGAAAAGGTATGAATGTTACATTTAAATTCCATTAACCTTTAAATTTGTGCATGTTTGAAGTAATCGTAGTTTTCATTCTTTACTTCTCTGATGTAAAGCAGCTGTTTTGGCAGGAGCTGTATGCATCTGCATTTTGCGATTCTGCCCTTTTTTAAAGTTTACCCTTCACTCTGTAATATGTTTAAAACTGCATTGATGAGTTGCTAAAACTTACATTTTAATTTAGTTGTAGATACTTAAGCATTGAAACTTCCAGTTGCTGAAAGGCCGGAGTCATCACCCCACTGTAGTCCTAAATGAGTCTTGGAATATACTTTCATGGACTAAGAAACCAATTAAATGGTTATAGCAGTTTGAGAAGCACCTGGTCACTTTCAGGAAAGGCTGGCAGACTGTAGGGGGACAGATCTTTCACAGTTTGAAAGGGCTGAGTTACTGAATGTGATATAGAGAACAGTCTTCTGTGGTATTTCTGCTGTGCATTGAAGATGTTCTGGTATAATGGCTGTTATTGGGAGGTGATACTCTTCTTTCATTTCTCTTTTATCTTTGTAATCCATCACAATCTCAAATATATTAGGTGTAAGTTAGAACATAAGGGAGTGGATTAAAGCTTCATGGGGGAAGTTCAGGTTGGATGTTAGGAGAAAGTTCTTCATAGGGTGGGTGGTCAGGCACTGGAACAAACTCCCCAGCTAAGTGCTCACTGCTACAGGCCTGATGGTGTTCAGGAAGCATTTGGACAACATTCATAGATGTGTTTTAACTCTTAGGTTTTTAATCTGTAGAGTCACGAGTTGAACTTATTCCTTGTGGATCCCTTCCTACTCAAGATATTTTATGGTGTATATATTAGAGTATACTGCAGTGTATAATATATGTAATATTGTGTATAAAATGGCAGAAGAGCTACTGATGCTATATTTTTTTCAAGAAAAATGGAAACAAGCTTATACATTGGTTACAAGAAAACTGTGCTGATAATACAAGGTCTTTGGCAAAATGGAAAGAAAGTGCATGAAGTTATATTTAAAACCTATACCAAAGGAAAAACTGATATGGGCATGATGAACCTTATTCTAATTGTCACATCACTATTTATTTAAAATGTAGTTGACTTGCAATACAATTAAGATCAAACTTGAGAAAGAGGTGGGTTGAAAAGAAAAACAAAAGGATTGTTAGAAGTTGAGTCAGAATAAAATTCAAAACCATTTGCATCTGCTGTGCAAGCTAGAATCCAGGACAGATAAATGTTCAGCAGTGCACATCTATTAGAAAGGTAAATAAAGTACCAATACAAAGTGGATAAGTTTGATGCTATGCAAAAATATCTTAAATTAATTGCAAAAACTTTACAGAACAAATATGTGTACTAGTTGAATTGTTCTTTTTTAGGATTGGCAAGTTTGGAATTCCTTATAGGCATGGTAGCCTGCTAACTCAAGAGTAGCGTGAAATATTATTACAGAAATATGAATATCATTCCTCCAGCAAGAATTATACTACTCTTTTTTTAATAATCATTCAGCAGGAAAATTAATCCTGTTGAATGCTGTAGTGATTTAATGATACAGAGGGGCGTAGAGTTAAACCACTCAAGTTGACAGAACAAACTTTAAGTAACATGGTCTAGCGTTTAGCTCCTTAAACTTGAAAGGATATTGAAATAACTTCCTAATTAACGTGCAAAATAAACCAGACTCTTGCTTATGACTTTAATGGGTGAAGGTCAGCTGCTGATTCTTTGTTGGTTCAAACGTGATCTGTTTCAAGATCATGTAATTTCTGTGTGTGTGAAAATTAGAAAGCAAGCTCAGTATCAGTAGACTTCAGTTTACTGTGAACAAATCCTTACCTTACCTTACCTTACCTGCCAGAGTTTTTGTAATGTTAGAAATGAATAAATAGATAATAAGATAAAACTGAGTTTCATGTAACACTTAGTATGGCTAGTTTACTGCTTTCTTTTGCCTACCAAGCTTTCTGTGAGTTCTGAAACTGCATTCAGCAAATGTAAGGTGCAGTCAGCTTTCACAATCAGAAGCTCATGTTTATCTGGCTTTGTCTGGTTTCTCTATAGATAGATTGGTAAATCTGTAAATAGGGCATATTGTTCAGCAACTCCTGTAATTTTATTCCAAATGTGTGGCATTACGAGTAAACTCTGAAGTGCAGGATTTGGAAGGGTGTCTGCGCTCATATAATACATCAACATACTGAAGGTTCAAGAAATTCTATGCTATTTTATGTCTTACAAATATTCTTTGATTATCTTCTATCTAATTTCATTTTAGATATCTATTTTTGCTCGTCCAAACAATACTTTTCACTTACCGTCAGACCCATCTGTCCCTTTTGTGATGGTCGGTCCAGGAACGGGAATTGCACCTTTTATTGGTTTCCTGCAACACAGGTATGTACCAAACTTCTACAGGGAAAGCAGCCTTTTAATATTGAGAAAAAAATACAGGCTCAGATATTTTTATTTTTTAATTTCGGAAAAAATTGTTGGTGTTTTTGTATGTTTTGGTATTTGTTGTTGCTGTTAAACTAAAAACAGCAGTGGAAATTTCACAAATAAATGTATGAATTATTGTTTACTGCTTTATTTTTTATCCTGTTTTCTCTTTATGTCACTTAACTCTGTGGAAGCCAAAAAAAATAAATAACAACACCAAACCAAAACAATCATAGAAAACAAATGTAAACATTTAGTAGATATTATGACAAGGGACACTGCTTTTTTTTGCTTACCTACAGACAGCACTCTTTTTATTAGTTCTGTTACTTGCATGGCTTCAAAGGTAGATGCATTTCTTCCCTCCTACAGCAGCTTAATTTTGTAAGGCAAAAAGAAACTTGAAGTGAGATCACCACCACTGATATGTTTAAAGAGAAAGAAAATGGAGAGGTAGAATTTTTTACATGCTTCTGACTGCACGAATCTGCTGTAAGCAAAACATTGTGTACAATCATTACTATTTACTTAATTTTATCGCCTAAACATTCCCTTCTCTCAGATTTATTTTGTGCTTTTATTTTCAGGGATTTGTAGCATTCCATACATAATTGATCAGTGTTAAATAAGATCTCACAAATGTAACTAGACAGTTTCAGCTAAAACCCCTGTAAAATAAATTCTTTAGCGTTTTTCATACCATAACTTTTCTTATGGTATAGTAGTAAATTGATTGTTGTTCCTGAACTCTATTGCTGTCTTTTGCAGTTAAATGCTGAAAATGATTTGTACTGAGTTTTCCCCAGGTATTTTTACAGTGCTTCCAATGAAAGTTAAGGGGTAACAATCTCCTTATTCAGCAGTCAGAATTGTTTTGTGAGATGTTCAGAAGTGCCATACCTGACTATTCCAGTGTGAAGCTGTGACAAAAGCAAACAAACAACCAACAACAAAAAAAAACTTTGAAGTTGATTGAATTTGAGCTGGGCCAGAAGTGAGTACTCAAAATCAGAAAAGGAAGGTTATTTACCTTAAGTCATTTCACATTAATAAGCCTCAGGGCAGGCAGAAAAGCACTATCATAAATGAGAATTACACTATATGAGTTTTAGTTTCTGCACTTGATAAAACAGGATTGGATTTACATACATTTACATAAAGTCAGTACATTAATATATATATTTTTTTTCTTTTCTGTTCAGGCAGAAACTGAGAGAAGAACACACAGACTGGGAATTTGGAGAGACATGGCTCTTCTTTGGTTGTCGGCATCGGGATAGAGATTATTTATTCAAGCATGTTCACTATTTAAAATTTTGTGTCTCATTTGTATTCATGAGGGGATGTTTATCTCAGAGCCATTACTAACACTTTTTATTGCCTTTCAGAGATGAGCTCAGATGTTTTCTTGAAAATGGGACGTTAACTCATCTGAAGGTTTGTTTCTCAAGAGACTCTTCAGCAGCAGAAGTAGCTCAGCCTAAGTATGTGCAAGATGTCATTAGGCTTTATGCTAAGGAAGTTGCCAGAGTCCTGCTGAAAGAGAGTGGTTACTTCTATGTATGTGGGTGAGTAAAGTGTCATAGACCATCTCAGAAAGAGAACAGAGTTAGCAAAAGTTCGAAGCTTTAGAAGAGTTAAAGGTGTCTGAATAAAAGGACCACCACAACACTGAAATTTCCTTTCTGGAACACCAGAATTTATTGTGTCCATCAATAAACATATAGCTTGTAACCATGCCTGCTGCTTCAGTTGCTTGTTATTTATTTTTCTGTTTTACTATTCAAATGAGCTGTAATAGATTTCAAACTAATAGATTGCTCTTAAGAAAATTAGATACTGGAATACATGTGGTGATAAAGCACAGTGCTGAGACAGCAGAAGCTTCTGCATTCCACACTTCAATGGACCGGGATGTTACCTGAACGTAGAAATTTAAGGTTTTTCATTCCGGATTTCAAAGTTCTGTTGCCATAGCAAAGTTCCATAATAATAATACACTTTACAGTAAAGTCTTATTTGTGAACGGTAACTTACCTGGATGTTTTGTATTCTTAGAGTGTTGATAAATGGAGAACTTTTTGAACGTAGGGCTCAATGTCAGTATTTTCTCCTGCAGAAATTAATGCATACCATTTGTATTAAAACTAACATTGATAATAAGTGAGGATTTTTATGTGCGCTGTATAGTTATGGAACCATGCAGTTACTGTATAACATACTTCAACATGTTGAGTTCTCCCTAAAATAAAAGAATTAGTTTGTGACAGCTCAACTGGGGATCCAATGTTTTTTTTCCTTGTATATTACCATGTAATATTTGTTCAAGAGAAACCCTTGTTCTTGTCAATGTTCAGCTGCGTGAAAGCTCAGTGGATCTCATGCCATACAATACATAACCTGTTTTTGTCTGTTTTGTTATCTTTTCCAATATTACAGCTTCTTAAACTGTTGATAGAAGGAAAAATACCGTATTTTACATTTTCCTTCTTTTTTTTTTTCTCCCTCAGAGATAAGAAGCACATGGCTGACGATGTAAGTGATGCTTTATTGGACGTTTTGAGTATAGAAATGGAAGTTGACAGATTGGAAGCAATGAAAACTATGGCCATACTTCGAGAAGCAAAACGTTATTTGCAGGACGTTTGGAGCTAGCCATTTAGCTTTTTCTGTTGTTGTAAGACAGAAGATCTTGCTTTGCTTTCACGTTTATGCTTTTAATTAGAATCATCAAAAGTGCAATTGTCATGCACATTTTAACTTTCTCTGCTGATCTTTTACTTAGAAATATGAAGCCTTTTCAAGGATGACAAACCAGTCTGTCTTTGAAATGTATTGTTTTTAGCAACATTGCATAATGGACTGTGTCAGTACATTGATTCTCTGACTTTTGAGATTGCTTTCATGTAGAAAGTGAGAACTTAACTGTACAAGTATAATTGTATGTTTGTTACATCAATATTTTTTCATATAATTTATACATAAAGAAGCTACAAAGTAAATATGTTACTCACTTAACTTTACACCATCAAATACATTAATGACTTACACACCTTTAGGACAAGAGGAAATGGCCTCAAGTTGTGCTGGGGAAGATTCAGGTAGGATATTAGGAAAAACTGATTCTCCAGAAGAGTGGTCAGATGCTGGAATGGGCTGCACAGGGAGGTGATTGTGTCACCATCCCTGGAGCTGTTTGAGAAATGTTTAGATGTTGTACTAAATGACATGGTTTAGTGGGAAATACTGGTGGTGAGTGGACAGTTGGACTGGATGGTCTTGGAGGTCTTTTCCAAGCTTGGTGATTCTATGAGTCTGTGCGCATATATGTTTTCCTTTTTCTCGAATAATAACTGCCAAAAGGAATAAGAGTACTGCACAAAAACCTGCTGCAGAATATCAACTCTGAAGTATTTCTTTAAATATACCTCTATTTTTCATTTTCTCCTTCAGATATCTTGAAGTTTTGCTACACTCTGCTAATCCTTATTAAAATTCCTTGCACAATTTTTCTGAAGTTTTTTTTCATTCTTATCACTAAAATATTAGTATTTTAATTTGTGGAAAAGATCTCCAGTTGGGTTGAATGTGATTCCTTAGTAAAAACTTCATCAAATTGCTAAAGTAGTATTTTTTTGTATTTTAATTTGAAATTATGTGAAATTATGTGTTTTAGAGCAGTTTCACTCACTTAAGGCAATCCATTTTATAAATCAAGGTGTTGAAATCAAATGGTTGAAATACCCAGCCTTTTTCCTTCCTACAAGGACTGTTTGGAATGCAAATAGATGGAAGAGTAAATGTTCAAGGCATTCATACTTCTCTTCAGAACAAACCATTGTTTGAAATTTGATTTATGAGTAAGTTCACTGCCTGTACTAGCTTGTGGTGGTGGGTATTTCCGTGGCCAGCAGAAGTTTCCATGTCTTCTCATTAGATGTTCTTCAGTGTTCTGTGTGTGTTCATTGCGGTTGTTCATATTGCTATGTAGAGCTGAAGATACATGGAACGTGAAAGACTTATTGTTATCTGCCCAAATCACTTGTGAACTATTCCATTAACTGGTGTCTTACTGCACTAGTGCTTATATTAAAGACTCTGAAGATCCTAACCTGTTTTGGAACCGTCCCTGAAAGTTATGTGAACACTTCTTCAGCAGTTGCAGCTTATGCTGGATGGTAGTAATTACTGCTGCTAGATAAAGACATAATGCACTGTCACACAAACCCTACAGATAACGTACAGTGTATGTTTTATTTAAATCTAATTGTGTAACCTTGCTAGTACTACTTCCCAGATTATAGCTAAGGCAGTGGCCATGGTGGATTTGATTTCAGATGCCTGTACTCAAAGACTGTATGCTTTTTAAAAACTTTGTCAATACCATACCATAAATAACTTCAAGCGTATCTAATATAAAGATGATGTGCTGGAACAAGCAAGTTCTAAAGACTGCCATCTGAATATAGAGGTACATTCTACTTAAATAACTCTGAGTATTCAGTCTGTTATTCTGTAGGCACTTTGTGGGGGGGGGGCAGCATAAAGCAATACTTGAAGCAAACAGAAATGAAATGCTTAATGCTCTATTGAGCTTTATCAGTTCTAAAGAGAATGCATTCTTACAACTTTTATATGCTGTAACGTGAATACAGGTATTCTCATTGCATATTTATGCATTTAGCAGTTTGGTATGTTGATGATCTTGAACAATTTTGTAGCAACTCATTTTTGCATGATTTTTTTCTACCATTGTATGGAATGGGACCTTTTAAAAGCCTTATGCCTCCATATCTGGATCCAGTTATGCTTCATCTGAGTTGAGAAGACCAAAACTAAATCTGGTGGCCTCTCTAATTGTTTCTGTATTTATTTAGTTATTTGAGTGTTGTGGAGGAGTAACGGTGGCAAAAATGACTACATGCCAGCTGGTGAACATAAGAAGAGTATTACATGTCTATGAGTTACGGTCTACATAACTGATCGGTGATGAGTTGAGAGGTGAATCTGCATTGCAGACTGGTGCAGACAATTGGTTAGAGTCTAAAAATGGGGCTACTTGATACAGTGGTCTAATATAAGAGCTGTAGATTATTCCAATGAATCTAAAGAGTCTATTGAAGAAAATAGATATATATAAAAATCTGATCAATTTTATTGTCTATCATAAATGAAAATACTTTGTTGGCAAAAGCAGTATGTCTGCTTAGTCTCAAAATCTTATTCAAATACATTTCATATTGGAAAAAATTGGAATTTTATACAACTGCAAATTATAGTCTTGAGGAGTTGATTCAGCACCAGTATAAATTACATTTACTTTCATTAGCATTTGAATAAATGCTCCAATTCTGGTGGAAAAGATTTGTCAAATTCACAAAGCATTCAAAGCCAATTGTGCTTCTTTAAAAATAATAGGTTTTACAAGTGATTTAAAAACAGTAATTCTGTATGACTGAGTCATTCAGGGATATTCATTTCTAAGCTGCTTTGAACTGTATAGCTTAGATGATTGACTGACCCCCCCCCCCCCCCCCCCCCTTTTTTTTTTTAATGCATTTTATGCTAACTTGGTAAAGCAACAAGGCTGTTTCCAGTGCTTTCTAACAAGGTGATCCTCGAGACTGACTTATCTGTGATGGGACATGACATTTTTGAACTGTCTTTCAGGTGTTCTGAGATGACAAGTTCAATTGTGCTCAATTTATGAACTTCAGCAAGTAGAATTACTGTGTGAGGATTGCTGAGTGTGTGGACAGGGTCAGATGCTGGGATAGCTTATTGTACATACTTGTCTCTTGTACCGCTATGCCTTCATATAAATTGTTCTGTCTTCCAGTTAAATGCTAGCTCCCTTCTTCTGTCTTTTCTAGACTACCACAGCATGAAATGAAGATGATCCTGCACTTTTTTTTTTTTTGCTGTGGGGTCAGCTTCGTACAGAATAAGCCAATCTTTACGTCACCAGCACTCTCTTATAAGATGAGAAAGGATCAGTTTATAAGCTTCTTAAACTGTGATTAGATAAAAACTCTGTAACTCTTGGAAGATACAGAGTTTTGAATGTGGAACCTTTCCTGTTCTCATGCTGGAGTTTCTAAACCTGCTGGAATGCTGGAAGAGGATGACGTTGATGCCAGTGGAAAACTCAGTTGCACACCTTGAGGGTAGTACATTTTTAGATTTGCTTTACCTAACAACCAAAGCAAAGACAGAAGGAGGAGAAAGAGATCCTGTAATTTTTTTTGTAATAAATGATTGAATTTTTGAGAATTCCACACATTAGCTTTTAGGACATTTGTTCCTATGAAAAGCAGAATGCAGGTTTTTTTTTTTGGTGTGTGTGTGTGTGCTTGAGAATTCTATGAAAATAACAACCAAGTTAATTCCTAAGTAGAAATAGTTATATTTCTTCCCAATACATGAGATTGTTAAAGCTCTTAGAGCTTTGCACAAGGCAGTTATTGCTTTTGGAAACATTTGCCATATTTGTTAAAACTTTCTACAAAAGTCAATTTAGATCATGTAGGAAATAATTCTTTCAGCTTTTTTCAGTTGTTTTATTTTTCTTTATTTTAATGAGCTTTGTAAAATATCTTTTTTTTTTTTCACACATCCCTGGGATCTTAATTTAGCTTTTGTCTTCCTAACATGTTAGACATATTTTGAAATATTAGTCTAGGCAACTCTGTCTTTCAGTTTACACAGCTATATTTTACTGTTAAGGTACATGTAGATCTTTGTTCAGAGGATGTCAACAGAATACTGCTTAAAAAAAAGATAGCTACCAGGTATTTCCCTCTATTCATTTTGTGATACTGAAAGAATACGGGATTGTCTTTGCTTTTTCATTTACCGGAAGGAGACTTAGGAGTTCATAATACAGTGAAAAGAAATGCATGTTTGCGTAAAGTACTAAATTGATTATCTCATTCATTGTTTCTCATTGTGCCTACAGCATGATAGATGCTTGCAAAGACACGAGTTTCTTCATCTAGTTCATATTAATCTCACTAACTGTGAAGGATTTTAAAGAGCAACACATTACCAACTCACATTGTTGTCAAAATATTGAGGAGGAAGAAGAAAACATGTAAATTCTGTAAGTGGAGAAGTAGAGTTATCATCCGGTGCTTTTATTTACGCATTCAATCTGTAGATTGTGAGTCTATTCTAGATTACTTTTGAAAGGTCATGGTAACAGAGAGGTTCCTGAGGACTGGAGGAAAACAAATGTCACTCCTATCTTCAATAAGAGCAGGATAGACCTGTGGCACCACAGGGTAGTCAGCCTTACCTTCTGGGGATGGTGGAGCAAATCCTTCTGGAAACCATTTCTAAGAATAAAATAGCATTTGTGATTAGTCATCATAGATAAAGGGGAAGTTGTCTAATGAACGTGGTAGCCTTGTAAAATGAGAAAACTAGCTTGGTGGATCGGGCAGTCAGTGCAGCACTAGATGATGCTTTCTGGCACAATTTTTCCTTTTGATTCCTTAAATGGCTTCATTTCATTTCACAAATTATAAGATCTCTCCAACTTAGCCACCTCACTTCAAGAAAGCATATCATGTGCCTGTAATGAACATCCATCTGTATTTTGTGGAACTCCTGGATTTGATGATGATTTAATCTTGTGGAATTCGTGAAATTTACAGTTTTGATGACAATGTAACCTGTAATATACATGGATTTCAAATCAACTGAGTGTGCAGTGGGTGCAAGAGTTGAGGTTATTATCACACTGCACCCTCCCCTGCACACCAATCAGTTGTCACTT
Organism: Perdix hodgsoniae; assembly: GCA_035772895.1. Classification (NCBI taxonomy): domain Eukaryota; kingdom Metazoa; phylum Chordata; class Aves; order Galliformes; family Phasianidae; genus Perdix; species Perdix hodgsoniae. The sequence continues at coordinate 718,584 of JAPSGF010000095.1, read as the reverse complement.
ATGCAGCTTATGAGTGGATTATACACAACTGACTCATGAAAACATCACTAAAAATCACACCGTAATGTTAAAAGTTTACGACCTTGTGGGGTTGCATTACTAGCTGCCCAGGGTTGCATGGGACCTATGGGCTACAGGTTGGACAGACCTGTCTTACGATCTGCAGTCTGCTGTCCTAACCCTCAGCACTTTCTGAAATGTTCAATATTGCACATAGTTGGAAAAGGAAGAGGGGAGAGGGGGACAACACTACATGGACAACTGCTGCTAGAGCCATTTCTCTTCCTTGGATGATTGCATTAAGAAATGATCACTTACGAAATTGCTTATACTTTGCATGCCATATTCTTTCTTAACAAAACTTCAACATAAAGTTCAGCAGTATTTTTCCATTAAAAGATTTTCAGCAGCAGGTTGGGCAGTAGTCTGTGACAACATTTGTTTTGTGTTCCTGCTTTGTTTGGGCCAAAGCCAGATTAATCTCTTAAAAGAAAATATTCAAGATATGGTATGAACTTCTGCAATTCAGTGTGTCTGGGCAAGTTCAGCTGAACAGAGCTAAATTAAAAACAAACTGGTTGACTTACTGCGAGTCAGGCTAAAAAAAAAAAAAAGAAATTAAAAAAAAAAGAAAAACAGTACAGCCAGGCTTCAGTAAGCCAGCTGGCAGTATAGACCAATTTTTGGTTTGTATTTCTAATGTTGGGCTTCATCAAAGAATGATTACATTGCTATTTTTTTCAGTCACTTATGTAAGCTCTGTAGCACTGCAAGATATTCAGCTTTGATCTAGGCAGAGATGTAAGTAACTGAGTTTCAGATGATCACTTAAATTTCTAACATATCTAAAGAAGATGTGCAGTAGACAACATCTCTGAAAGTTTAATATACAAAGTATGTATTGATAGCTGAGATCCATATTCTCATTGGTATAGATTGCTGACTTTCTGATGTACCTTTAGAACACATGCCATACCCATTATCCATTGTGATAGATACCTTTAAGTTTGTAACTTTTGAAAACTATTTCTTGTTCCACTTTAAGTTTGAGCGTCAGCACCTTCCATCATTTCAATGGCACTGAAAGAAATACGAGGTCAGTTACTGCTGCTATCACACAAAGAGCACAGTAGTTGTGAGAAGGTGTTTATTTTTTCACTGTACAGTCCATGTAAGGTTGTGTATAGCAAATGGCCTTGAGGGTTCATGGTACTGCTTTGCCCTTACGTATGCTGTGTGTGAATGCTTTCTGTGAGGCTGTAGCCCATCCCAGTAAGTAAGAATGCAGATTGTGTGATCTATGGAATTTTGTGTGACTCTGGAATTGTTTCTGTCTCCAAGCATCCCCAGAGGTGGAGGGGAGCTGTGCTGTTTCATTCTTATGAAAGGCACAGCTTGTCCACCTGGGTCTGTTACAGAAAGCATCAACGTGGGATGGGAGCTGATAGAAGTAGAAACAAGCCAGTTATCCAAATCACATACATAGAGAGAAATTGGAGTGTGTTTGTACACTGAACAGTTTGTTACTAAAACTATGATGCATTGTATCTAAATACAAGAAGGACCATAAGATACATAACACTGAATAAGTGATTCAGTGTGGGCTTACTGTCAGCTGTTGATGACCCTAATTTTTTTTTACCTTTATTCTAGGAGAGAGGCATAGAAAACCATTAAAATCAATTATGGCCTTGCAGTGCTTTTAGTTGGTGTCAGGAGGGCTGTTCTTGATGTGTGTTGGGGGGGAGGGGGGGGAAGGGGAGTTAGAAACACTCTAGTTCTGATTTATTTGTTTACTTAAACCAAGTAACAAACAATAACAAACTAAGTTTCCTTTAACATTTGAAAATGTTTGAATGTCACAGGTACACATTACCAAGTTCAGATTCAAGTTTTTGATTCCTGATTCTGCCCAAGATTTCTAGCGTGATATCCAGCAAGGCAATCTCTGCATCAATTTTTCATTTGTAGAATGGGTAGAATTATTCTTCAGTTACTTTGTTCCCTTTTTTCTGTTTGATTTGTAAGATCTTTGAAATCAGGGTCATTCTTTGTAACATCTATGGACATAGGCTAAGATGAGCCTAACTGGGAACAAGTGGGAAAAAATGGAAAAAACATCCACCTGAGTGCATCCTGGAGGCTCCATACAACCCTGGCAGAGACCACCCAGGGGAGAGTACTTTAAGGACCCAGAAAGGATCCAAAGGGCTTTTGGTTCATCAGTGATGGGGACAGAGAAGATTTAATAGCTGTCTGCCTTGCCTGATCCCTCAGAGGACCCTTCCATTCTGGGATTGCCGCAGGTCAAAAGAGTAGCTGTTGTTGACTGCTACCATAACAAGGCAGAAGCAGTAATAACCAACCACGACTCCTTATGTCCCATCCAAGAGTGCATTTGTTTACTGAAGAGCTGGGGAGTGATCAACAAGATTTGCTCACTCTTTAATAGTCCCATACAGCCAGTGCAAAAATCAGATGGAGAGTGAAGGTGAACAGTGGACTTCGCAGGTTGGCCCATAGGCTAAAGGAATGACACCTGTGTAGAAGGGAGTGGGGGTGGTTAATGAGGATATATTGGATGATGTGGGAATGAAGCATGAAGTAGGTGGCACAGAATAAGTGGTGAAGATCCTATTGGGTCTGGCAGGGTTGCATTTTCATCCTAGCAACCTGTGAAATATTTTGCTGAATTATTGATTCGTATCTAAAATAGTGTTGATAACACGAGAATATATTGCCAATTACTGAATGGAGCCTAAAAATTCTTACTTCCCTCACCCATGAGTTATGGTTACTTAGAGCAACACAGTTGCTTTAAATGATTTTCTCATCAAAATCAGTAAATTCCATCATTATACAACTCTTGTTAAATAACAAGTTACCTACCCTTTTAAAGAGTTGATTCCCCTCCCCTCTGTAGGCTCCCTTTAGGTACTGAAAGGCTGCAGTGAGGTCACCCCACAGCCTTCTTTTCTCCAGGCTGAACAAGCCCAGCTCCCTCAGCCTGTCTTTGCAGGGGAGAGGGATATGCCAGAAGGTATCCAGCTGCAGTTTGAACATTTGCATTAGGACATAACCTACTTCCACAGGTGATTTTGCTTCCAGAAAGTGTCTCGTGTTTTCCATCAATTTTTCTGTTTAATGGCAATATTCTCAATGGTAGAGACTAGACTTTTTTTTCTCGCAGAAGTCTGGGAGTACTGTTGATAAAAGATGTAGAGCATATAGAGATGGCTGAAAGCTGTCGGAGTCAACAGTGGAAGAACTTTTTCCTGTCTCTTGCTGTGTATTTCAGAAACTATTGCTATAAAATCCATTTTCTTTAAAGCACAGACACTTTCTTCATCTCTTAATGAAATGACTCCATGTCCCTGAACTTTTACCAGGGAATTTTTGCACATTCTGGGTTATCTTCTGCAGAAGTCTTCATTCCCCACCATTCAGACTAGAAAAAGAGATGGAAATATTTCTCTAATACCAGTACCTCTGAACTAGAGAATGTGATGTAGATAGCTGTGTCATCATTTAAGTTTATTTAATTCTTTGCTAAAAAATCTCTTGTCAAGGGAAACCAAGAATATGTGTACATAATACATGCCTTCAGCACTGGTTGTATGTGAGATGTCAGAAAAAGAATCTACAATCTCTTTTTGCTGTTCTTATCATCACCCAGGGGGGAAGAAAAATCAGTCCCTGGCAAGTCAGCAAATAAGCACTCAATGATCACTACCCAGACTTCCGTTGCTGTAAATCTGCTCACAGCATATATAGGAGCCTTTTTTCAAGAACGAAGATGAAGGATAATGATACTTGGAGTAATATATTTGAAAAGTCATGGATTAATTTTCAGTATACTTGCTTTGTAGTTTTTTCTTCCCTCAAATTTTCTTGCTGCATGCTGGGATTGAGAGAGAAGCCTTGATCTGAAGGGATCACTCACTGCCTTAGTTAATTCCTCAGATTTCAGAGTAAATGCAGTGGCTTTGCCAAGATAGACTGCCCAGTTGATCTCAGCTAGAAAACTGTAACAGGGGAAAAAATAAAGGCAGTTTTGCCACGCATAAGTGGACCTGCTTTCTGAGGAAATAGGGCATCTCGCACTGCTGTCATCTGCAGTATTTCAGTCCATTTAAATTTGCAGTTGAAGTTAGATGAAAATTCCAACAAAGACAGCAGTAGAGGATGTTACAGTACAGAAATGTGCTGAACCAGGGCAGTCAATGACCTGCCTTAGACAATGAAGTCTTCCTGGCCAGCTTATGGTGAGCTGGTGTTTGGGGAAATGCATCCACCTACAGTGTCTCCTTGTAGGAGAGAGTGTGCACTGCAGTGTGTTCTCCTGTTGCTCCCTACTGAGTATATCAACAGTAGAATCACGTGCTCCTCAAACACTCTTCTGCTGTTACATCAAACTTCCATCACCGATCTCTGATAACATGGCCTTGAGCAGCTGCAGTGCTAGAGAATACATTTTGATTCATCTTCTCTGAATCATAGAATCCTTAGATTTGGAAGGAACCTTTAAAGGTCATCTAGTCCAACTCCCATGCAATGAATGGGGACATGCACAGTAGATCATGTTTCCCAGGGTCTTATTCAGCCTCACCTTGAAAGTCACCAGGGACAGAACATCAACACCACTGGGCAACCTGTTTCAATGCCTCACCATCCTCACTGTAAAAAAATTTCCCTTTTATTACACCTAAATCTACCTTTTTCAGGCTTGTAGCCATTTTCCCTTGAACTGTCACCACAGACCCTGCTGAAGAGTCTGTTCCCTTTTTTCCTGTATCTCTTCTTTAGATACTGAAGGGCCACAATCAGGTCATCTCGCAGCCTTCTCTTCTCCTGGCTGAACAGCCCCAGCTCCCTCAACCTGCCCTCATCAGAGAGGTGTTCCATCCCTTGGATCATTTTTGTGGCTTTGGTAGTATACTAACAGGCAACTGTAGAGAATACACATCAAGCAATGTTCACTGTGACTGCCTCTGTAAGGACTGCTAAAGTATCATGGCGTTCAAAAGTAAATAAAAGATCACTTTAGAAGAAAACAGCAGGAGAGAAAGAAACACGAGGCTGTCCATTGATTAAAGTTCAGAACAATTTTAAAAGGACTGAAAATGATTACAAAGGCTAGAGACTGTTTAACAGATTTAACCTCAAGCACTTCTATTTATCATTTCTGGCTCGTAGAATTAACTTCATTTCAGAAGGAGTGACAGATAGACTTCTTGATTTATGATTTATTTTGGCTGAGGCCTGAAATAGCCTCTTAGAGCCACTGTAGCAGAAATCTTTTGTATTGACCTGAGGGAGAATTGATCTCTAACAGAAGGTAAAGCAAATTCAAAGCGTTGCTGCAAAGTCACATCTTACAAAAGAGGCTCATCAATCTTGATGCCCTGTTTAATTTTCTTTTTAAGAGATCTAATCCTTTTTTCAAAACTTGCATTTTTATTCCAAGTTGGGACCATGTTGGTGTTTATACTTCTTAGTTTGACTTAATCCTAGTTCTTAGTGGGAATTCAAAGCATTCAAGCCCGGAGGACCTGAGAGGCAGCTGATGTATGTCAAAACAAGGCCACTCTGTCATCTTTCACATGTTGTGGAGTACTTGGAAAGATCCCTATTGAAGGAAAGGAAACATTGCACTGTCTTCGATGCAAACTAGAAGGACAGCTAGAGGAGTAACAACTGATTAACTCTCTTTGGTCTTTTGAAAAGTCATGAATCAAGTCTTCTGTATGAAGATATAAATGGGATACTGTTAGCATTTTTCTTTCATTTACAAGGAAATGAGTTTTCTGAATAGTACAGATATAATAGTAGCTAAATGTATGGGAACTGCTGAATCATGGCCTGAACCTCTGATTGATCACCTGAGGCAAGCAATGAGTCAGCCATGGGAGCACAGGTGAAGGCAATTCACCCATGCTGCTGGAAGGGGTGGAGCCTGGCTCCACCTCTCCTAGACCCATTTAAGAGCTGACTGCCAGTAGGAAAGGGGCTCTTCTGGAGATCCCTTCTCTGGAGTTTTGTAGTGAGCCCAGGGTGTGGGTAAGCTTTCTATCTATTCACTTTTTGTTATTATTATCTGCACTGCTGAACTCTCTTGTTTGTTTTGTAATTATAATATCTTTATATTCATTGACTATACACTAAATCAAGCACTGTTCCTTCCTAGAATGCCATACTTTAGAAACTCCAAAATACCACCGCAAATCAGCTTTGATATCTTTTTAGAATGCGTCCTGATTATGATGATTAAACAGCTACAGTCCATCTATATCACATTTGTTATATTTTTGAAGGATTTTGCTGGAGCAAACAAACCAGGAATGATACTAGTCACTGTGTAAAAAAAACAAACAAAAAAACACCTGTATACCTACTGCAAAAAAAACAATGGAACATTTTTAGGTCTATTTATCTACAGTTACTGCTTTTGTTTTGGTTTGGTTATTTTTTTTTTTGTTGTTTCTTTTAGAGAGAGAGAAAAAGGCAATAAATAAGTTTTTGTGTGTTTGTGTTGTTTTCCTTAGTTTGAATTTAATCAATAAGGACGTGTAGTAGATTAGCTAGAGCTCTAATGTAACTTCATTTAAATGAGGAAACCTAATTGCCTAGGTCTTTCTTGTTTTAATTTTTGAGAAATAAAAAGAAAAGGAAGAGTGAGAACTGAAGTTGAATAAATGATTAATACCTTGTGACTCCTTTCTAAGCTTCTGCTTATGTTTCTGCCAAGGCAAGTAGCTGTGAGGTGTTGCCATTCTAACAAGCAGTGCTGGAAGCAAATCTGGTCATTGCCCAGGGTCATCTCAACAAAGGTTGTCTTTGTTACCTGTGTTCAGAATATTCACCTTGTTTTTGAAGCAGTCTGTCCTCAGATCCTACCCTGGGGATACCTTCAAAACAGAAGTTGTAGATTGTTATTATTTCCCTTGAGGGTCAGAACTTGAACCAATTCACTAAGGAAGGTGGAAAATACCAGAAGTGGAGTACTAAGCTGTTCTGTATTTAATTCAACCTTACCTTTTTTCTTCCAATGAGAGGACAAGTCCTCAGGAGCTGTAGTTTGATTATTGTTTGATCTCTCTCCTGGACAGCCTAGTTTGGACAAGAGATGTCCATCAGAACAGACCAGACAGGTCTAGTAAAAGCTCTTTCAGTGTTCAGTTATTCTGCTTTGAAGTATTGAAGCTGAATATTTACAGCATCCTTTCCACTTTACATGATCATGGTTTTCAGTGAGAGTAATTCACAAATGGGGGAGGGGGGGGGACAAAGCCAGCCATTAGACCAGCCATGTCCAACTCATCCAACTTGCAGCCTACAGGCCACATGCAGCCAGGCTCAACCCATCCTGCAGCCTCCCCATGCCATCATGGTAGCATCACTGCCCTGCCAAGCAGCCCAGCCCAGCTGGGGTGCACCTTGTGTGTATTCATAATGCTCAGCAACAACCACTTGTCAACATAGTATTGGCACTGTCTGAGCTGAAGCCAGGACAGAGGAGGGTGTGGTTCAATGCTGGTTCCAGTGGCTGCCATAAACAGTCAAATTGAATCCTGCATGTATTGCACATCGCATGCACTTGTGCCATGGGTGAGTAAAACACAGTGCCCGCTTATAATAATACTTCAGCCTACCTAATGTCATCTCAAAAGAAACCAGGGCCCCTAAATAAGAAAAAGTTTCCAGATGAAGGAAGAGAATCCAGTGATAAATTGACAGGTGCGTGCTTTTGTCAAGACAAACATATGGTACTCTGCTTAATTTATAAGGAAATAATCTCAGTTTTCAAAGATTACAATTTGGAAAGATGTTATATGCAAAAACATGCTGCCAGATTGTGTGCATATCAAGGAATGTTTTATGCAGACAAAATAACTGGTAAGCACCTTGAACTCACTAAGACTTGCCATTTTCGTCAATCCAGACTTCTGCCTTAGTTTCACAAAAATAAAGTAAAATATCCCACTAGTCTTATGGTTTTGTTGCCCTCCTTTTTAATGTTGTAATATTAAAAAAAAAAAAAAAAAGTTTTGTTACTTAGAGGCATTAACTATATTATATATTTTATATGCAGCCCAAGACAATTTGTCTTCACCAATGTGCCTCAGGCAAGCCAAAAGCTTGGGTGCCTGTGCCTTAGACCTTTACCCTGAATTTGGCAAGCAAAAAGCATGGCTTTCTGTGTAGTAACCTGCATTTTACTTCTTGTTCTCTTGACCCATTCAGTGAAAGGCTTTCCTCTTTCTCTTAACTTTGGTTTTAATAAAATAGCGGAGAACATATCAGTGTTGTCTGTAGGTAACTTTGTGGCTCGTGGCCACTTTAAAAAGGACAAATAAACTCTTTCCAAGCTGCAGGTAGATTTTGGGCCACCAGACTGATAAAGCTCTCAAAAGATATAACGTTATCTGAGCTTGGGCATACCTCTGCATGAATCTTGCCTTTCTGCAGAGATAACCACCTCATTTTTGCAGTGACATGTCTGGGATTTAGTGCTTGAGTATCTGCCTCTACACTCTGTATCATATAAATGTATTCCTACTGGAACCATCAGTTTTATCAGATACAAATTTTCTCTGGTTTCCAATTGGATATACTCCTTGAGCACCAGCTAACATCTGCACTTCATCTCTGTGAGGCAGGCCATGATTGCCACATCTGTATTCCCAGCTTTTCATTTCCTTGTCTCAGAGGCTGCTGCTCTAGGATTTTATATTCCATCAGAACTGTGATTGTGTGAGAAGACTGCAGCTACAAATGCTGGGTTAGATGCACACAGCAGGAGTGGACTCTTCACCTTTAGGGACACTTCTAGTAACTGGGTAAACCAAATCTAGACTTTGAAATTAGCCTTGTCTGGGAAAAAGGAAGGAATTTAGATGGCATTAAAGCTAAATCTTTCCATGATCCTGCAAAATGGTTGTCAAATCATATTAGGTTAATAGGAAAGCTCAGTTATTTCTGCACATTCATGTGCTTATGTAAGTGGTCAAGCAACCTGTCCTTCCTACAGCTAGGAAAGGAAGAAAAGCTGTTAGCAAATTAGCAAGGCTTTGAGGAAACAGTCTATGTGGCTAATGGGTGCTGCAGTCGTAAAGAGTATGACTGAGAAAATTTCCTAGCAGTTTCATCAGTTTCATTACTTCTGTAGGGGAACTAGCCAAGTCTGACTAAGGCAACTCTATCAGGAGTTTTAAGAGTCCAGCTTCTCAAAAATTTCATAGTTTAGTCATTCACTGTAGAAGTGAAAAGGTACAACCACAGGACCTATTTTTCTTGTCTTTTGTATTCTTTTAAGCTTTGAGTCCATTTCCATTATGACTTACAGGGAAATATAGAAATATTGTTCAGATTCTTTTTCATAGTGTGGTACTGCATCACACGAGAGTTTTTAAAATTCATCTTTTGGTCTAGACAAGTTTGTATATTTAATGTGTGCTTAAATTTTGTTCTCTATTTCTCCTAGCACAAAGGATTTAGTGAATTTAAATGATTAACAAACATTGGCATTCAGGTCTTTGTTTTTTCAGCTTGCATGCCAAGTGTTAGAAGGATTCAATTTAAAAGGATTGACATAATGATCTTTCTCCTCATACCACGTTATCAGTTCTGTACAGCCCCTTTTTCTATCAGACAGCCCAGTTACATGCCATAGAAGATTTTACAGTAGATAAATAATAAAACTCAAGAACTGACTGATTTCTTTGTATCTTCAACAAATTTAGCTTTGAATAAAGGCTGTGAATGCTCCATCCCTGGAGGTGTTCAAGGCTAGGTTGGATGGGGCCTGGGCAGCCCAGTCTAGGGCCAGATATGAAGGTTGGTGGCCCTGCCTGTGATGTGGGGTTTGGCGCTTGATGGTCCTTGAGGTCCTTTCCAACCTAAACCTTTCTATGTTTTGTTTTTAACAAATTCTGGTTTGGTTTTAGAAATATTTTCAGCTTTGCTGGTGGCCTTGTGCTTTATTGTTCAGGATCTGTTCGAAATCCTCTTGAAATCAGGGTGCATCAGGTAGAGAGAGAGCAAACATGATTGCAGTCACTGCCACCAGCTTTAGAGTAAGAGGAAATTTTCCATGTGGGTCTGTTTCTATCACAATGCCAAAGGAGAAACACCCTGTGGAAAGGTGTCAATACTAGTGAGGCGTTCAGAGAATATTAATTATCTTTCTATTTTGGCTGCCTGACTCTTCATTCCTCAGCAGATCACCCACAGTCTGCTTTAAATGCAAGATTTCCGTATTCCTTTTGGAATCCAAATGGTAAACAGAAGAGTTTCAATTGTTAGATTTTTTTTGTTGTTTTGTTTTTTGTTTCTTTTTTGAGTCATTTTGTCCTCTCTGCTGGATGAACTTGTGTCAAGGTTCCCAGACAAGCTGCAATTGCTTTCTAGATCAGACCTTTATCGGACCTTCCATAGTCCAGTCTACTCTAAGACATCTACAAAGCAAAGAGAGGGAAAAAACGGAGAGGAGCTGTTCTCATATAGTTTGTGGTGTTCTGCCTTTCTTCTCAGGCATAGAATAAACACTGTAAAAATTGGGAACAAATGTTACAGAATGAACCCCATGCAAAGTAAACTGGATAGAGTATAGGTGTGATTCTTTTTTTTTTCTTTCCATGAAGAACATAGATGTTAAGCTTTGAAATGAGAGAAAGCTTTGAACATGATAAGAAGAAATACAATTTTTGGTGTGTTATTTAGTTCTGAAGAAATGAAGTAAATTCATTTATAAGAGTCTGTAGTATTAGTCTGTCTTTTACTTCCTGGATCTGATTTCTTGCCTGTCTTAACAATAATTAGAAGAGAGGCTTATGACTGTATATCTCATTGTATTTGATTTAACTTATATTTTTAATATTTAAATGTCCCTCAGTGACTTGATTTATTTGAAGAACTGTCTGGAAAGTATTCCTTATTCCTATTATTTAGGAAACACCTTGAGCTTCAAGTTCATTGTACCTCCTGAATTCCTTGTCTTACACGTGAATATTATTTTACATTTTGTAGTATTCTCTTCTTAGTATATGCTGATGTTTGCATTGCACAATAATAAATGTTTTCTCCACTTAAAAGTATAGTAATTATTAGGGAGTAATAAACTGCTGTCATCATTTGTTATACCAGCAAAATGTTCACAGAGAATATGGATGGTGTTCCAGAAATTAACTCCTTTATTCCTCTGTGAAAGGGGAAATAGCACGTGCTTTACATGAACAGAAGTTTTGCAATGGAACAGATAAAACTTTCTCATTTTTTTTGTTGCTAATAACACTAGAAAGAAGCATAAAAAAACCAAACTGATGGTATTTTTATCAGCATCTCACCCTTGTTTCTGGTATTAGAACAATGTGATACTCTTGGAGCTCTTGCTTAGGCAGTGTATGAAAATAAAATGTAAGTAAGCATGAATTTTTGGCTAGCTAAAACAAGGTTTCTTCTAAGTCATTGGACACTTCTTTGTAAAATTCCAGTTTATCCTCACATCTCTCTTTCTCAATACATTTCTTTGCAGATTAGCATAATCTGATCAAAAGTGCTTAGGAAAATATCATAACAGTAAGAAACTTAGGATCTGTGGCTGTAGTTACAGGCAGAGATGGGGGTTCTTATTTACATCAGGATGACTGCAGTGACACTCATGTATTTTTGGCAGTAGTCAGCACAGATTTATGAAGAAATCATGTCTGAACAACCTGACAGCCTGTTCTAATTAGATGACTGGCTTGCTAGACAAGATAAATATTATCCACTGCTCCTTGCTTAAGTTTGGAGTAGAAGTAGAAGCAGAGGTGAACCAGCAATTGATAGGCTAGATGAATGTGCTGCCTTTCAGGCTTGGCAGGCTTGAGCATGGATCTAACAGGAATCTCCTTAATTTTATCCTTAGGAAATGCAAAGTCCTGCACACATGGAGTAGTAACTCCATGCACTAGCACAGTTTGTGGGGCCAAGTGATGAATAGAAAGCAACTCTGTAAAAAAAGGTCTGGGGTTCCTGATGCTCACCAGGTTGAACGTGAGCCAGCTGTAAGCTCATGTTACAAATAAGACCATCATCATTCTGGGCAGTTCTCTGGTTAAGGGCACAAAAGGAGCAGGAAGGAAAGAAGGGCTCCCCAATGGGACACCAGTAAGTCACCAGAAAATCAGTATTTCCAAACTACAGCTGAGCTGGGAAGTGTCAGCATTTTGTACTCTGTTCCCTTCACAGTATGTTATTTGCATTTGTTTGTCTTTTCAGCTATCACCCGAGGAAGTATAGATTTCCTTTCAAGTGAATTGATCCCAGATTGTCAGACCTCAGGATACCAAGCAAGATCACATAGGTCTGTGTTTGATTGTCATTGATGGAAGTGCCAAAATGCTATTAAATTGCTTCAGGAGTGTTAGAATGACACTAATGGAGCATAAAATAAAAGACTATAAGCAAAAATACCCATGACAGGATGAAAAGGCATAAGAAACACCACATCTAGAGGATATGTGTATAGAAAAGAGAGAGCAGCGTTCTGTCTCAGGCTGTTTAGACTGACTTAGATATGTAACACCATGCCTTCTTTGTTTCCTGAAAGGTGCCATCCAACTTGATCATATCTCCCTTAATCAGCAGATTGGAAAGAACATATAGACACTGTCAGTAGTAGGTCCAATGTATTGAAATCCTACCATGCTGACTTCTATCTGCGACAGCTATCAGCCTTTGTGAAATGTATTAAAATGAGGCACTCATCAGCACTGTGACACTGGAAGTAACCTGTCATTAATTACTTGCTGTTCTGCAATGTTGTAAATGTCTTTTCTCCTCCTTAATGGCTGGTGGATATTTATGAGATTGAGTGTCCTCTTGTAGAAAGCAGTAGAAAGCATCACAGACTTAAGTCCTGTATATTTCCCCCCTTATTTTAGCCTACCTTTAGTTATATGTGGCTGAAGATAGGACTAAAACGAAAATCCTGGTTAGATTCAACCCAGCCCTTGCTTTAGTATCTCGTCTGCCTATGAAAAATAATAAATGTAGATCTGAACAGCTCAAAATCAGGAATATCTGAAATTTAGGAAGCCAGAGTGAAGGCAGAAGAGCTTGAAACTTCCTCTAGCCTTCAGGTGTGACTAAATGGAGAGCATCCACAAACTGTTTTTAAGTAAACTCAAAGCTCTTGTTGATCTTACCTTGGAGGTGAATAATGTATTTTGCTGTTTTCCTCTAATTCCTACTGTTGTTGATCTTACTGCCTTGACCATAACAACTCCAGAATCCTGGTTTCCTGCCTGGCTTCTGTTGTCTGCAATGCAATTAGTAAAACCCATGCATTTGGCCTGGCTCATTGCCCCCTTGTCAGGCTAGCCAGTTCCACTTAACACATTGCTGCTGTAATGCTGGAAGTGCCTTCCAATGGTGTGTCCACCAGTGCTGAAGGCAGGAGATTCTCCTCCCTGTTGCAGTGATTTTATCCCCCAGACTGTAATTCAGCTCGCAACACTGCTGCAGAATAAGCTGAAAGATTACTTAGTTTCAAATGAAACCCATAAAAATAGCTTCACCCATTTACCACCCTCTTCATAGGATGTGACTTACTTGTTATTAAAGGCAGTCCTGTTCACCTGGTGCTTTCATGATAGATTTTCCTAGCCTGAGAGTTTAACTTCTACAAATATAAAATCCCACATGATTAAATTTACATCTAGTTTCTTTCCTCTTTGTCTAAAGTAATCCTTTATTTGAATGATTTAACTTCTGGAATAAGTCTGTCCCTACACACTGAGGTGTTAGCAAAGAATAGCATGTGTATTTCTACTAATGGGATGATTTGCTGTTGAGGGTTTTTATTCAGTGCCAAACAGTTCTATCTCCAGTGATTGCTTCTGTCATCACATACTTTACTTATTGATTTTTTTGGCTGACCTTTTGTAGGTATTGTCTTTCATAAATAAGAACCAGTCAGGAAAATCGTGACTTGCAAATTCATGTTTTTTTGGTATTTACAACTTCTTGTTGTTATGAACAGAGAAAGAAAGGCTGGCCCTGCAAGTAAGGCTTTGTATTGGACTCAGAAAATCTGTTTTAATTTGTGGCTCTGCAAAATATTTTTTTATGCAGCCTCTAGAGGATGGTGTAGGTTCAGGATCCTAAGCTGAATAAACAAGATAATCATTGTACTTTTGTGTTTAGCTTGGTATTACATTACAGTCATTTCAGAAAATCTGCGTCTCTTACTAAATTTATGCAATGTCTAAAACAAAGGCATGCAGCCTCCTTTGTGACCACAAGATAGTATAACAAGACAGAATACTGTTAAAAGCAACAAATCAGCCTTCTTTTTACATGTGTTCAATGGAAAATAACAGGTGAGCCTGCTGTGACTTGTTCCGGAAATATGACATTAATGCATTTCAGGTGTTTTTGATTTCCTGTCACTTATCCAGAGGATGGATTTAAAAATCACACAAAAAAGTGAAGAAAATACTTCTTCATCTTAAACAGTCACCCATAGATATTGGTGAAATAGATTTGTGTCTGAACCGGCAATCTTTTCTTAACCCCTCATCAGGACTGATGTAGGATCCAGAGGGCTGGGACAGTGCTGTAAGTTGATGGTATGAGTGTAAGGCTGAAAAAAGTCCACAGAGCACCCATTTGGAGGGAGCAACTGTAAGATTTGCTTACATGTTAAAATAACATCTGTGGTCCTTAAAACAGGTATTAAACCCACCTATTCTGAGTAAAAGTGCTCCTATATTTATACTGAGAGTTTTTAAAAATCTTTAAGTTTTCCTAAGCCTCTCATTCAACATTCTTTTTCTGTGGTGAACATGAATAAAGTTGCATTTGTCTTGCTAGGAATCCATGGTTTTACACACAAAACATTATTTCTGACTTGGTGGAGAAGAGCTACAAATTCAAACTGGAAATAAGAAACCATATAATGTCATTTTCAAGTTACTTCAGAATGCTTGGCTGGTCATATCCTCTGTACCCAGCAGCTGCCAAGAGCTAACTTCCAGAAAAGCAGTAACAAGACTGGACAATTACTAGCAGCCAGCACTTGAACAGAAAATTCTTTTCTGATCCCTGAAGGTGAACAGTTTATATTTGACATAAAATACAATCCCCTTGTCCTTTGCTTGCATATTTACAAATACTGGTAATGATCACTGGGATGCAGGCCTGTTTCTCCAGAAGTGAGAATGCATGCTATTATCCCCAAATCTAAAAAAGTCCCTATAGCTATTTGCTTAGCAGATCATTCAAAGCACTTCATGGGCGAAATGTATTAAAAATATGCCCCGAGAGTCGGGTGATTTCATACATAAATCAGTTCTGACAGGAACATACCAAAAACAAATGCTCAGGTTGGTTTAATATTCCACTCTGACAGCCCCTGTGAAGAGCTAACAATCACTTCTCTGGCTCAGGCTATTTCAAAGTGCCAAATAATTCTCAAAATTTGGCAGGACTTAATGCAACTGCAATTGTTGGCAAGGCGGGACTTGAGTCCTGGTGGTTCCTGAAGGATATTCTGCAAAAAAGCCAGGGTAGAATGAAGACAGAAGCACTTGCACCATCTAAAGCTTCAACTTTCATGATGTTGTAACCAAGACTTTGAGCTGTAGGTGCGGAAGGTCTTTAGGACAGCTGTCATGAACTCTTTTTGTAGGCCTGCTGGAAGAGTTAACATTCTAGAAAAATCATTTGATTTACTGAGATTTGACTTTGGTAACTTCTTTGGATTTTTTTGAGAGTTGATTTCTTTCTTTTTTTCTATTTTTTTTCTGCAACTGTGGGATACAGTAGAATATATACATCCCTTTCTTAATGTGTATTGATTTATCAAATTACACATGTAGCGTTGGAATTCTGTGTAACTGAAGACTTCAGAAGGAGAAACGCTCGTTGGATTTCATGGTATCTGTAGCAGGAGACATGCAGGAGCAAGGAAGGATAAAATGCAAGTATTTAAGGGATAGCCTGAGCTTCAGAAGCAAATATTTGCATTGACTGGGGCTGTGTATGAGAACTGTTGATCATGACCTGAAACTCCGATTGATCATCTGAGGCAAGCGGGAAGGCAATTCACCTGTGCTACTGGAAGGGGTGGAGCCTGGCTTCACTTCTCCTAGATCCCATTTAAGTGCTGACTGCCTTTGAGAAAGGATCTCTTTCAGGAGATTGCTCCTTAAGGAGTTTATTGTAAGCCTACAATGTTGGTGAGCATATTTTCCATTTATTATTTTTTCCACTGCTATAATTCTACCTAGCCTAAGCTCTGTATGTGTATTGATTATATATTTGATGAGGCAGGCTAAAATAGGTATAATGTCTTTTCTGTGGATCATCTATAAATAGGCCAGGAGGGAGAACATCACCCCCTTAGATAAAATGATCCCCAGACAGATCCCAGAGTTTCTGGGTTCTCCTTGTTACCAATTAGCAACCATAGTTGAGAAATGGGATCCCCTGTGTGTTATGGGGAATATTTCCCCATTCTGCATGATAGAATACTTTCAAGGATAAGACAAAGACATCCTAACTACAAAAGAAGGGCAGTTAGCTGCCTCTACAGTGGCATGGTCGCTGTTGAATGCCTTAGATCAAGCTGAGATAAGAGCTGACACCTTAGAAAGTGAAAAACAGTTACTGAAAGATTGCATTGAAAAATTGGAACAAAAACTTAGCATATTAATAGGGAAAAGACTGTCTTTCAATCCCCCGATTCACAATATTTCAATAGATAATAACCACACTTCTGAAACAACAGACCTGGTTGAACAGGAAAATACAAAATCTAAATCAAATCTAGAGGTTCCGTTTATGGTGGACTCCTTGGAACTCCATCCTATTATAACCCAAAAGACAAAGAAAGTACAAGATAGACTGACAGGTCTAACCCCCCTGAGCAATGGCCCCCTGCCCAAATACATTTATATATAACGGCTAGACCATACAAACCAACAAGACTAATGGATATGGTGCAGCAATTTTGGCAGAGGCCGAAAAAGTGTACCAATGTGGTTACTTAGATTATGGGATTCAGGATCAGAAGGTGTCATGGTTAATGGGCCAGTAGTATCAAAAGTGGCTACCATGATGATGTACCCTGCCGTCAGGCAGAGACTGTATGCTACAGTTCAGTATAACAATGAGAACCATTCGATAATAGACTGGTTAATGGCAGCATGCCTCATGGTTTGGCCAAACAAATCAGGTATTCCATTAAACACAGGATTATGGTCTTCTATGGAGGACCTTCAAAATTATATTTGTGAGCTGGGCATAAGAGAAATGATACATAAGGACTCATTCGTGAAGCTGTTTCTGGAGAGTCTCTGGAGACCATGGGCTTGAGGGTAGAAGCAAAGGACTGGAGGCTGCAGTTCACAGAGAGAAAGTACTGGAAGAAGAGGGACAGAGAAAACCCACACCTGGAAGGTTAAAGAATGTCTAAAGAGATTCATGCAATCCAGAAATTCTTGATAAATTGAAAGTAAGAAAGCAGTGTAGAAGGAAAATGTGATTTATATGCTTTTAAAATTTTTTAAAAGTTTTGCCCTTTCTGTTAGTTCTTTAGGGTTTGGGTTTATTTTTTTTTTTAAACACTTTTTCACTTCTCTATTTAGAGAGACAAGCATTCTGCCTCCTTAGACACCACATAAAACCTTTTTTTTTCCCCCACTGTTTTATTTAGAGACTTGCGATTCTTATTAAAGTCCACTTTTGGCTCATTACTGGGATCACTTCAAATCTCTTGTTGATATATAATACTTTTATACATCACAAAAGCATTAGCCTCTAACTCTTTCCGTTGTGTATTCTACAGATAACACACACATCAATAAACCTTATCCACGTGATAAATAATAGAAGGACATATATAAAAAACAAAAACAGAAATTAATGACTGTTACAGATAAAGATCAACCCATTTAAAATTCTTGCTGATTTTGCGCATTTCAGCCCACTGAGTTATTACAAGGCACTTTCCAATTTTCCAGTTCTGGTGGCCTGATCGATTGTGAGGTTTAAATCCTGCAGTCCCTCAGACAAGTTATCGATGTCTGGGATTTTAACTCAGTCCATTCCACTACTGAATCATCAAAATACTAACAGACTCTTACTGTAATGGTTGTATTGCTCTTTCTTGGATTAGGATTAATATCAAACTGCAAAGTTTTGTCTCATCTGCTGTTTTCTGAATGCGTTCTTGTCAGAATAATGCCAGTTGTGAGACAGGGCGATGTACACTGGCAATGACAAGACAGACAGACTTCTATTTGTTGTACACTGCAGGGGCATACATGATTAAAGATCAAATGAGAGTGGCTTAATAAAGCAGATGGGAATTTGTAGTCAAGCTGAAACAGGCAATGGTTGTATTGGTTGAGTTTGTGTAGCGGTGACTCCCAGGAGATTTGGGCATTTGATATCATGCTTAGTGCTTCCAGGCTGCAGGTCACAGTATTACTTCAGCTTTCTGCTCTGTGGTGCGTGGTGCTTTTGCTCAGCTCTGCTTTGTCACAGGTTTTCCTTCCCTAAAGGTCCTCTTGCCTTGCCTTGATTTATTATGGCTTATCGTCTTTTCAAGAGTTACTTTTTATTCTCAGTGAAAAAAGAAGTTTTTGTATCTGTATTTTTATATTTCTATGGACTCGTGCTGGCCTGGAAATTGAGTGAAAAATCTGTAAAACTGCTGGCACAGCTTAGTGCAACTTGCTGAAGCTTTGAGAAGAAGCCCTCCACTGTCCAGCCCCAAGGCATTACAACATGCAGTGACCCTTCTCTTTCTCATAATGTTTGACATTTTAAACATTTTGTTTATGGATAGACAATTAGTAAGCAAGACCTAGTAAATAATTCCCAGTAAGACAACTGAGTAGAAAAAGACTTTTCTATTGATGCATGAAATCTACTTAGAAGAGCTACTGATTTAAAAAAAAAAAAAAAAAAGGTTTCTTAGGCATTTTCCATTACAGTGTCTTCTGATGGCTTCGGGTGATATTAAGTTTTTGAGCACAACTTTGAAAGTATTCTTACAGGAAATGATTACCAGTGAATTCCAGAAAAGCTTTGCTTTAAATATAGAAGAAAATGTAGATGATAAATACACAATCAGTTTAAAAAGCCATTAAGTAACATTTATACAGTTGCCACATCTCTGTATCACAGGAAAAATAAAATTTAAAGAGTCAGTGTATTTATTTAATATATTTTCTGTATTAGGTATGAATTTATACCTATGTAGATATACATTTGATTTGTCAAGTATGTGAAGATTCAGGTTTTTTATACAGACAATCAAACGATACAAGTTCAAACAAGCTAAGGATTTTCTATGAAATGCATCACTTTCAGATTAAATTAATCAGTTTCTGATACAAGACTTCCAAAATAATTCTTCCAATCTGTATATTCCTCTGGTCATTTTGGTGTCATGTAGCTGTGCTTTAGCTGATATAGCAATGATTATGACTGCAGTCTGAGAGAGATGATATTAGTTGACATTACAGCAGAAATAGCAATTTCATTTCAGATTGCATGGAGATCCTTTTGTACTGACAGTTAGTTCTCATTTAATTTGAAATAATTTTGAACAGTGTCCAGTGTATCTATTTGTTTTGCTAACCTACAGCTGAAGTAATTCCATTTCTAATACGAAGGCCTCAGGTTGACACATACCTTACAGTTCTTCCGCAATTATATTTTTTGCACTACTGATGAGTGGTGCAGCACACTGCAGTAATATTCACAATAATAAAAATGGTGTGACCTCACATTTTAGATTGACTAAAAGGCAACAAATAGATAGTATTCCCTTTTTTCAGGGATAAACCCTTATATTAAACTCCTTTTACAGGTGAGAAGATTTATTTTGACCTAATATGTCAAATTCAATTTTCAATTTATGCCAGCATAGAAAATCTATTTCTTGGAAAAAATCCTTTTTGTTTTGTTTTGTTTGTTTTGTTTGTTTGTTTTTCACACATACACAGCTTAAAACTTGATTTTTCTTAGTAATCTTATGTGAGCTTGCTGCACTCTTTAGAACAATTCTTGTGAAGACTGGGTTATTTTCAGAAGGAAATGACATTTGCTTTGCACATGACATGCACTGTGGCATATGTTCATAATTTCAGATTCCTTGCAGGCCAAATGTTACAGTGACTGTCATGACTGAACTTCCAGATATCAAAAAGCTGGCTGACCATGGTGAACTTCTAATCATTTTAAATGCTGACACATGAATTATCTGTTGACTTATGGTGAACATAGAAATATATATATTTTTTCCCCACAGCAATTACAATTTCCAGAATTTGTGTTTTCTAGGGGTTCCCTAGACAGTACAGGTTTGTTTAGTCATCTCTTTTAAGGATTACTGTTCTTGTTTGTATCCAGATATCTATCTACTGCTGCTACAGGGAATAAACAACAGCAGTGCTGCTGGATTTGCTCTTCTCCTTCCTCTGTATCAGGCATAGTAAATGTATTATCAGTTTCTGAAATATTGTAACTTAGTTTTTCTTTGCTATAGGGAGATGAGAGAATTCTTCTAGATAGTATTTCTGGTGTATCTCTACCTCACAGAAGGTCTACATTTTGAGAATTTCTGTCTCATAATTTCTATTAGAAATAGCTGGGTAATGAATATGTAGAATGTGACTTAGATACAAGATTTGCTTTCTCCTCTTACCTTACCTTCTGCTAGAATTGGGAGCATCTCAAAATCTGATTCGTGCTGCCAGGATATAGCAGTTTTGCATTCATTCATTATGATTTGGAATAATTGGGAATAATTTTCCTGAGGTAGTTGTATCTGCTTTTGAAAATAAATACTGCTCTACTATGAAGAACTCGCATTTACTTATAGGTGTCTTAGGATATCTACATGGTTAAGTTTTTTGGTTAATATTTCAGATCCTTCTCCTTCCTTTTTGGTGTCAGCTTTATCTGTATGGGCAGGAGGCAACCCTTGGGAACAGCTGGCCTTCCTAGTGCAGGAATTTCACCCAAAATTGTTTGATTCTTTTTCAGATCCCTTCTGGATCCTCTAAGGATTCAGATGGTATTTCATAATTTAGGATCTTGCTGCTGCCAGAGCAGTCTGGCTTACAGGCTATCTTCTGTCTGCAGCCAGTGGTATTTGACTGCCCTGTATGAAAAGCCAGTAAAGTACAGCAGTTGAAGGGAACTGCTGAGCAGATTTGGTGATTGCGGATGTCATTTACAGAAATTCCTGCTCTAGGTTTTTGTAGAGAAGAGACTGCTTTCATGTGCTTCTGCTTTCTCTAACCATCAGTCTGAAGTCATGCTTCAACAAATCAAGATTAGAAGATGCAGATCAAATAGCTGCGACAAATCAAAACAGGCCTTAAAAACTCACAGAAGTAGAACATACTTAATACCTTAGAATTACTTTTTTTCTCACTCATTTGAAGAAGTTAAATCTTTCTGAAATGCCCTGTGTCTAAAAGATACATGAGCTGTATTTCCAAAAGCTGTTTGAAAGTCCAAGAAATCCCAGGATCATAAGAAATGTAAAAAATATCTTGTCAGTGCAAATATCATCAGTTGCAGCCTGTTTTTCCCTGTCAGCTTGGATGCAAAGGTGAGCAGAAGGCATGCAAGCCCTGCTTTCCTTAACAATATCACCTGCAGCCTTCCCCTGTCCTATGCTGCATAGAGTTTGAATGACATGAAGTAATTACAGCAAGCTTTATCAGCAAAATTCAAGCCCACTGGGCTTTTGAAGATCAAAAGACTGTCACGGATATGATCAGTTCCATTTATCATGTTATCACAGTCTCCATTTTCACCTTGTTCTTCTGAGTGACTGCAAATTCTAGTCTCAGCTGCAGCTTTTATGCATCCCTTTCTGTCCTTAGACCTTCAAATTTAACTAACTGCATCCCTTTTATCTGCTCAGTAATGACTCTCTGGTTGACATGTTGTTACAATAGAGTGAAGCTTGAAACTTCCCCTGTGGGCTTGTAAGGCTGATCATTTCTATGGGGGTGTCAGAGTTCTGTCTGCAAAATGTGAAAGTGAAATCTCTTCAGGATCTGTGTTCCCACAAGCCTTTTTCATATTTTTCATTCTTAGAACTGAAGCAATAAACTTGTCAGCCTATCATGAATATTGAAATCAGAAACAAACAGAAATGAGACACTCTGATAAAGTTCTGTTCTCCCCTCCCTGCATTCAGCACATTGATAGTGCTGTGGAGAAGCCTGGCATTTCAGTCGCAATAGATAAACTGTTGTTATGAAGGATGATCTGGTTGGAATAAATGTGAATGAAGACTTGCTCAGCCATATATTAAATGTGCTCTGTGGTCATGTGTGAGACAAATACACATACCATTAATAAAATTCGTAGTAGATTTTCCCTTGCCTTTTTGCTCTTTTTAATAGCTTAAAAGATTTCGGAGAAGATGAAAAGGGGCAAAACTATTCCCATTTAGTGACATGCTATAACACCGCTAAGTCATCAGGGAAATTGACCAGGTATACGAGTACCTGAAAAAACAGCACAGACTGTTTTGGCAGCAACATGAAATACTGCATGTTTCTTTGTGAATTAACCAGAATAAGGGAAATGACAATTGAATTCTGCATCTGCAGAAGACAAAAATAACTCTTTCCTTGCACTTAGACAACACAACTTAGATAAGCATACTAAGTGCCTGCTGTGTTGCTACTTCATAACCTGCATGGCTGGTGCATTGCTATCCTAGATGAGTTAACTCCATGCTGACATGGGAATGGTCATCAACTAGCAATTGTGTTTATTTACTTTGAAATTACATGTCAGGTCTACTGACACAAGTAAGCCATTGGCACTAATAATGACTCCCTGCACAGAGTTAAAATCCCAAATGCATTAGGTCAGGCATGTCCAACCCGTGGCCTGCAGGCTGTATGCAGCCTGGTCCTGCACATCCTGCAGCCACCCTCTGTCCAGAGCTTTCACGGCAGCGACTCTACCCCAGTAAGTGGCCTGGCCTGATCCCTACTGCACACACATCACTCACAACACCCATACATCTGTGTGATGTTGGCACTCTCTGGGCTGAAACCAGGGCACAGGGAGGGCACGGTGAAGTGCTGACTCAAGTTATAGCAAGTAATTGCATGCAGCTTGATTCATTGACTAAACACAGTCCTGTGAACAGCAAAAACTATGCATCCATGTCTTCTGTCTTGATAAAGGGGAATATGCTTCTTGAGAATAGGCTTCAAGATTGCAAAAGAAAAATCATTTTTGGACTCCATTTTCAGTCAACATAAATACATTACCTGTGAATTTTCAAATTTAATGTACTGAGCTGCAATCAAATATTCAACTCCCACACCTTTACAAGACTATTGTAAGCCTTCTCTTACCAAAGAGAAATATTCCATGCTGCACAACCATACCTTATTCATGTCACCACTTTTGGCACTACATATATTTGTGAACAACTGTTTTCAAGGATGAGACACAGTAGAATAAAATTTCATCAACAATCTCTAAGGAACACCTGACATTGACAATGACAACCACTGCCAGAGAACCAGCCTGGTGCATTAGTTTTATAAAAACAAAGTCTCATATCCCACTAGTTTTATGATTTTATTGCTTTTTTAATATTTTAATAAGAAACATTAACATAAAATAAGTTTTCTCACATAGATGCTTTAACTATATTACATATTTCACAAGGGGTCTGCTTAAAGTTACACCTCCTATTTTATGATGATGGCCCATGACATCAGAGGCGGATGTTGGTGATATGGCAGTAGAGACTGAACCCTCCAGTCAATATTCCACTTCAGACAGTTAGCATCAGAGGGACATTCTAACAAAATGGTGTTTGATATGAAAGTATGTATGAAGCAAAGGTGTATCATTGGATTCCTCCATGCAGAAGAAATGGCATCCACTGATATTCACTGATGCTGGTTGAATGTTTATGGAGGCTAAACAGCAGATGTGAGCACAGAGAGGTGGTGGGTGGTGCATTTGTGGTGACAGAGAGGTGGTGCAGTGGTGATAGTGACAGTGGATCACCTCCACTGGTGCAGATTTTTATGAGCACAGCATGTAGGCTTTTTTTCATTTCTAGTGAATATTCATAGCTAATGATGGAGACTATGATGAAAAGAAATATTCCGTAGCTGAGAATTTGCTCTATCAAACAACGCTATTGTGCTCTTTCTATCGGTTGTTGTTTCCATGGAAATAAATAGGTGGAATTTCTTTCAGAGCAACTTATATATATGCAGCCCAAAATGATTTCACTCACTGCAGCTGGGCAATCCAAAAGGTTGGATACCCATGCATTAGAGAATGTTGTCCAAGTTCTTTGGACGAGGAAAGACTGAGGAAGAAGTAAATATCATCACTATTGTGTTTCTACTTCAGTAGGGCTGTATGCCAATATACATTGCTTCTCCAGTATTCTCAGCTAATTGTGAAATATATGTATTCCTCAATAGATAAATGACCTACAGATACTATGGTTGGCATTAAGCTCTATGTATCGTAAAGTTAGCTGCAGTACAGCTGCTAGTAGTTTTCTGATACGCAGGAAAAATTCTCATGTTTTTACATGTGAATAAACCATCTAACTTTAAGTTAATTTAGTTGAAAAACAAATCAAGAAAAGATTACATAGAATCTCTCGTGACATCAAATTTCCAATCTTAGAACTTCACTACAGTGAAGTTTGAACCTGAGTGCAAGATTAGTAGGTAATGCAGTAGGTAATTAATTGCTCCAGTGGAGGATACTAGGTGGAAGCAATCAGAGTTTTAAGTAAAACCAGTGTTCTCTAGCATGGTAGACAAAAGTGATACACTAAAAATGCAGCAATATTGCAAAGTCCATGAGCAAAAGATATCTTAGTTTTAAGACATAAAATATTGGATTAGCAAGTCAACAATTCCCAGTAAGGAATAGCTTTTGGAGACTTTCAGATGCTCTCTCAAGACTCATTCTGAGTTAATGTCTTCTGTAATCACCTCTGTTTTCTTCCATCTGTGACATTCTATTTGTTGCAAAAACGATGAAAATAAGAACATCCTGAAAATCATGGAGTGATTCTTACCCTAACCTCTGCTAATGAAGTGCTAGCTGATTGACTCTTTACAAGCACTGAATTAATTCCTCTGCTTGGAGACTTATATTGACTCCATAGATCAAATGTGCAAGTTCTCTTTGATTTTTTTATTGCACCCAACAGTACGGAGTCTGATAGCTCAGAATGGCTTCAACAGAAGCTCTAGTGTTGTGAAATATACAAATGACTTGTGAGATTACAGTATTTAGTGGTGATCGCAGCACTATTCAATTTCAACATCCTATATGAGGAGACTGCAGCTGTGTAGGCATATCTTTCTTGATTACAGTGCAGCATCCTTTTCTTAAGACATGCTCTCAAGATGTTGTATCACATGAGCAATGAGTAAACTTCGTGTAAAGCACCTTAAAGAGTTTCTCAAATTAAACAGCAAAAAGTAAAATATAAATATTTATTATTAGTTAAAGCATTGAGTTATCATGTACTTAATTGAAAAAAAATTCCCCTGATTTCCCAGGCAGGTCATTCTTGAGTAGGAAATATTAGATAGATCAAAGAGCTTTAAAGACAGAGTAAGTTATAAAAGATCATTAATTTTCTCCTTATTCCTGGATAAGGAGTGTAAGATAGTATCAGGCTATCACTAGAGAGGACTTACCCCAAATTAAATTAGTCAAATCAATCAAATAGAACAACTATGCTACTGAAACACAAGGCTCAGAAGAAAATTTTATTTGAAGTTCCATTTGAAGTTGTTCCCCAGGCAGTTTACAATTATTTTTGTATTTAGGGAAGGTAATTAGGAAAAAAACTTTTTCCTCTTCTAAAAAGCTTATCATCAGTGATGTATTTGAGTCATTTTGAAATGCATTTCATGTAAACAGATTCACATTAAGGAAAAACAATTCCCTTTTTTCTACAGATGACAATTCATGTCCACTGAGAAGTGAAATGCCATTTTTTTTTTGAACAATGAGATGAAATTCTGTGTAATAAAACAGTTTTCATTGTGTTAAAAATATAAATAGATCACTCATTACAAAGAGATTTCCAATTTTTGGACTGTTAGTACATTTGTGGCCCCACTTGTCCTGCTGAGACAGCCATGCTACATGATCTCATTCATGCACTGATAGAAACTGCTGTTTTAATAGCAAACGAGTGTTAGTTTTTCTGTTGTGTCTCTTAAAAAAGCTGTTCCAGTGCTCAGTCCTCAGACAGTATCAAACCTCTAAATTCCAGTCTACGTTTATTTGTCAATGGAAAATAAGTCTTTCCTGTGCCATTTAGCTTAAATAGCTGTGTTGTGTTCCTTCCCCGAGTTTTTTTCTTTCTGATGATGTTTTCATAGACAGTGATCATACCCCTTCTCACCCTTTAAAGAAACTTCAAATTTTGCAAAATACAGTAACCAAAAAGATAGATAGGCTATTAAGAAGAACATATTGAATTCAGAGTTAATAACAAGAAAATATGAGACATCTGATCCTTTAAAACAGAAAATACTCAAATTGTGGACAATGTAGAACTTACTCCTTCTTCTATCAGTACTTTCAGTTCAAAGATATGATAAAATTGTGTACAAAGTAAGCAGTTAAAATGTCCACTGTTCTGTTGGTGAAGTATGTAGAAAAATGTGATATGCTTTACAGATATATTCGGATTATTGAGAAATCTGTTTTATTGAAAGGGGAAATGTTCGCAGAGATCATCAACTCTATTTCCAGTACCCACATATTGACCAGTTCACTGGACAGAACAGTCAGTGGTAAAAATTTGGAAAAAGAAGCTCAGTTTTCTATACCTGCTCATTTCTTTTTACATTTTTCTGTTTTTCCTTTGTTAAGTTTTATATAAATTTACCTTTTAAAGATGTTTATGAAAAGTCACTGTATTACTACTTTTGTATGTAATTATCATCAGTTTTTAGGGGCTACATATAGCTGCAACTGGCCAAATTGTTTGGTCTACATTTACAAACTCATAATGTGGCTGAAAAAAGAAAAAATCAACTATGTGCAAGTAAGGCACATATGTAAAAATATTTCCGGATATTACTGTTGACTGCAATAGGTTTTGGATTCCACTTTGAGCACTTTTGATTATCTGCATCAGATCTTTAATGTTATCATGTGACAGGCTATATTTATAAATATTTATAAATATAATTTGGAGAAGTAACAGTTCTTGATCTTTCAGGATAACATGAGATAATATTGTTAAATTTATTTAAATACATAATTACCTTAAACTTCAGCTTAGATAGAAGAGACCAGAAACCAGAGCAGCTACACTTCATTGCATGAATTAAGTACCAAAAATTTCTAAAAGGAATTATTTTTTAAGAAGTTCTAGAAGTGACAAATCTGTCAGCAGCTATGTTATTCTAGCTGCTTGGAGTATTAAGCATTCCTGAGTGGTCACTTTCTCTGCTTTTCAGTCATAAATAAGGTAAACTTAGGTAAATTAGACTACACACCAACAGAGTAGAAAAGTTGAACTTGTTTTTAAAAACTAGTTTATTTGTGCAAAAGTCACCCTGATATATATATATTGTGTTTTATAAAAGGGGAAAAAGGGGAAAAAGCAAAAAGGGGAAAAGGGTAGGGAGAAGGGGCCTAAAAATAAAACTACAGTAATGATCTGAGGAGAAGCAATTAAAACAGGGTTAATCCTGCTGTGACTTTCTGATCAGCCTGGGCTGTTCTTTTTAGGGAATATACAATAAGCAAGTAGATAGATGAACTTCAACAGCTTCCCTCTGTGCTGTTGAGAAGCTGGATCAGGACAATAGTCACAGAGTCACAGAATATTCCAGGTTGGAAGGGACCCAAAGGATGATTGAGTCCAACCTTTAGCTCCACAATGGTCCACCCAAACTCAAACCCTGTGTCTGAGAGCAGTGTCCCAACACTCCCTGAGCTTGGGGCTGTGCCCACTGCTCTGTGCAGCCTGCTCCATGCCCACTGTCCACTGGTGCAGACTCCCAGCTGCCCCTCTCCTGACACAGCTCTGTGCAGTTCCCCCTCAGGCCCTATTGCTGTCCCCAGAGAGCATAGCTCAGCGCTGCCCCTCTCCTCCCCTTGGAAGGATCTGCAGCTGCCATGAGGACTGCCCTCAGCTCCTCTGCTCTGGACTGAGCAAACCCAGGGACCATCCTCAAACCCATCCTCAGTTTTGTCCAGATCTTGGTGCAAGGCCTCTCTGCCCTCAAGGGAGTCTACACTGCTCCCAGCTAAGCATCATCCATAAATTTACTTAATATAACTTCCCGATCTTTATTGGAATCAACAGTGAAAACATTACAGAGAAATGGCCTTAAAATAGATCCCCACAGAATCCCACTGGTGAAAAGTAGGGCAACTCTCAGGCTATAGTCCCCCCTCACCCACACCCAACACAGCCATGTTTTCGTTGTCCTGGGATGTTCTTAGGGTCACAATGCCATGGCCTTATGATCTCATGGGCCATCGGAATACCAATTTTGCCACGAGCCAGACAGCCAAGAAAGGCAAGCAAGCAGGGGCCGTGACTGCATCCAGCCAGCCAAGGAAGGCAGGCAGGCAGGGGCTGTGACTCCGGCCATCCAGCCAGCCAACGCAGGCCACCTTTGGAAGAAGACAGGTTGAGGGAGTTGGGTTTGTTCAGCCTGGAGTAAACAAGGCTGTGGGGTAACCTAGTAGCAGCTTTCCTGTACTTTCTAAAGGGAGCGTATAAACAGGAGGGGCGTCAACTCTTTGAAAGGGTAGATAATGGGACAAGGAGAAATGGTTTTAAGTTGAAGGAGGGAAGGTTTAGGTTGGATGTCAGGGGGAAATTCTTTACTATGAGAATGGTAAGGCACTGGAACAGGCTGCCCAGAGAGGTTGTGGATGCCCCATCCCTGGAGTTGTTCAAGGCCAGGTTGGATGGGGCCCTGGGCAGCCTGGTCTAGCATTAAATGGGGAGGTTGGTGACCCTGCAAGTGGCAGGGGAGTTGGAGATTCAAGATAATTGAGGTCCTTTCCAACCCTGGCCATTCTGTGATTCTGTGATAACATACTATAAGACAATATAATGCCATATAATTAGAATTGAAGCGAGTAAATCAAATAAAATGAAAGAGAGCATCCAAAAACCAAAGGCCTTACTCTAAGTAAGCTAGAGTGATATGGCACCGAGAGATGAGCCAGATGGTCAAAAAAGAAAAAGGGGGAGGTCTTGTGATCTAAGAATTAGATGTCATTGGGAAGTTTTTTTTACTGAGAGAGTGTTGAAGTCCTGGTAGAGTCTGCCAGAGAAGTTGTGGATGCCCCTTCCCAGGAGGTGTTTAAGGCCAAGTTGGCAATTTGATCTAGTACTTGTTCTAGCAGCTGGCAACTCTGCCTGTGGAGGGAGTTGGAACTTGATGATCCTTGGGCTCCCCTATAAGCCATTATATGATTTGCATTGTATTTATTATATTTTTCCCATACCTGTTTGTTTCACATATGGATTAACAAGCAAAAACCGTCTGAATGTGCCATTCATATGCGCAAATGATGATTTCTGATAATGGTCTGTTATGACTAGAGAACTAGATTTCTGAAATAGGACTGCATCAGAGGTGTGCTCCATACCCTAATATTTCTTTGCAACTCAAAGTTTTTCAGATACAATTGAATTTTATTACCCACTCTATTTTACTTTCTGGGAAATAATGTTTTTCTTTGTATATCTAACTTGTATGACTTCTATCACTGCATACGGAGTATGACTAATAACTGAGCAAAGCTTGTTGCTCACATTTTTCAACAAAATAAAGGACTTGTGGAAACTTCCCATGAATTAAGTGGACTTCTGAAATTTGACTTTCCAAGCAGTTCATTAATTCTTATTAATTTCTTGTTTATGGGATTGTTCCTGGTTAAAGCATGAAGGTTTGCTTTGGAACTGCTTTTTTTTTTTTTTTAATGAATCTAACAATCTCTTTTCTCCATTAATATGGTGATATTTCCTCGAAGCCTTGGTATAAACTTCACTAATGTTCTTTTAGTTAAGAGTAATGCAAATTTTAGAGTTCCAATTTGAAAATGTAATGTTTATTGGCTAAGTTGGCAATGTCTATTTATCTATTTTTGATTGTTCTGGTGCTTCGTGTAATAGAAGCTCATTTTCAATCACTTACTTACAACCTTATCTGGATTGAACCAGCTGGCAGAATTTTACATGCTTCTGGATAACTCAATGGCATGTAAAAAATTTGAGCAACCATTGAGCAACCAGGTTGCTCATTTATAAAAATGAGTCAAGGGGGGGAAAAGTCTACTTGTTTACAAATTTTCAGTCTTTTAAAATCCCTTTTCTGTACATATCTTAGGAATAAGGTCTTGAAAACTTCAAGAAGGTCCCAAATAGATCACAATAATATTATTATTTTTTTTAAACTCTGGTTTATATTTCCTCATTAGCTGTTTTATAGGTATTAGAAAGTAAATCTTCAGTGCGCTACTGAAAACTTCTGCTCATACCAATAGTATCTATACTGCATATAAAATGAAGTGAACATTCTCCAGCTTTCTCATAATGGGCCATCAAGACTTGATGGAGCATCACTGCCCTATGCTCACAGTGTTTATGGCCTCTTAGAGAATGTTGTCTTCTTTCTATTTATCTTGCAGTTGTCTAATAAGTAGGGTGTGATCATCCCTTTTTAGCAGAAAAGGGTAATTATCAGGATACAAGACATAATAATGCAGAGAAGAGGAAAACAGGGCAAGAACAGGAGCCAGTGCAGGGACTGGAACTGACAGACAAGGAAACAAGCATCTTCT
This sequence comes from Perdix hodgsoniae, assembly GCA_035772895.1. Lineage (NCBI taxonomy): Eukaryota > Metazoa > Chordata > Aves > Galliformes > Phasianidae > Perdix > Perdix hodgsoniae. The sequence continues at coordinate 687,714 of JAPSGF010000095.1, read as the reverse complement.
ATTGTGCATCCCTGCACGCACAGTGTACTTCTTGCAGTACGTTGTGACAGCCTGGCTTCTGGTCTGCAAAGCAGCTGTTTTATTTTTCTGTTTTCCCTTACATCTTCTGGGATACTATAAAAACGAGTAAGCAAATAAATAAAAATGTCCACAGGGCCAATAATGCCTCCTTCTGATCTGCCCACCTTGGACTCTCTTCCAGAAGTGAGTCTAGTTAAGTTATCTTCACAGTAAATTGTAAAGTATGCCCATGTCACAGACATCTCTAGAGATTGAATGTGGGCAACAGCTGAATTTATTGCATCTCCCTATGTACCTACACGATGCTTTTTTCTTCCAGAGATATTTCTGTTGTGGGACCTTTGGCTTGACTGACCTCCACACCAAGCCATTATAGCAGTAGATATTGAGACAATGAATCAATTCTTGCAATTCTGGCAGTTGTTTCATCTTCATAACTGAACCTGAAGAGTCATAGAGGTTCAGATTTCATGGGATGTTTCACAAGCATGAATAATGTTGTGATAATATTTTCTCTTGCAGCTCTTCAGGTTTCCTGTATTAAATGTACTTCTTTCTGGGTTTTGCCGTGATCTTTGAGGGGAAGAAGACTCCGGATCCTACAGCAGGGCATGAATCTTGTTCCACACCCAAATGTTGTGAGTCAGAGTACTTTTCTGACCAGTTAGGTTAACAAGTTAGCATCCGCTGGATCCAGAACAGGACTATTTTGTTTTTCTGGAAGCTGGCTGAATTTTGAGATAGACTAGTACTTTCTATTTGTGCTAAAACCAGACATGACCTATGCTCTTTTGATCAAAGGGTGTTTCTAAAGAATAATTATTCTTTTTATGATACACTTATCTTTTGTTCTGAAGTTATTTGTGTCACCTCCTCTCCCTTTTATCTGGAGTTTATCCTTTTTACTTCCTTTCTTAACAGTATTTGTGTGGATATGTGAGTTGATAAAATTCTCATGTCTGGATGGAAGAGAAGTGTGAGAAGGGATTAACAGTGCAGCACGTGTCACTGAGCAGCAAATGCAGGCTACTTCAGAAGAGAAGACAAGATGGGATCTGAGGGTTAACAGTAAGGCAGAGACGTAGTATCCCATTTTATCCAACAGTGCAGTTATCATCAGGTGAGCTGATGGGGAACCAGCCCAAGCCAAGAAGTCAGTGGTTTGTGGTATGGTTCAGATCAGCAAAATATTTAGCAAAACACAGCTCAGGTCAAGACTAAGGGAAAAATTCTGAGCCTAACTGCACTTTGTAAGAGAAGGGGAGAGCTCCTGACAGGAATGCTCTTTCTCACACAGGTCTTTTCATAGCAGTCTGATCCAAAGTTATATAGCTGTACTGTATCAGCTAGTCTTGGGTGCAAGAAGAAAGACCTAGAGTTATGTTGGGATGTGCGCCCAGGATCGGGACACCAGGAGACTTCCTGCACAGAGAAGTTTGTTGTGTGATTTTTCAGGCCTCACCTTTTGTCTAGGTAGATGTTAGACTTGGACTACGGGAGTAGAAGGAATCGGAGTTGTATTTTTTCTACCTTTTGCAGATTAATGTACCAGAGGAAAGAAATTTGTTGCCTTGTTGGTTAATCGCCAATAGACACAAGTTAGGGGTTGCAAGTCTCCACTTGTTATGAAAATCCTGTTTTTGAGAAAGATAAAGTCCCAAAGATGATACTGTGACACTAAATAGCATGCATGAGTCACAGTTGGTAGTCACACATGTGACATCTGGAAGTTTGGTCCCTATTGCCAGTGGGTACTTATTTCTTGGATCAAAACCTTCTTTCTGTAAGGCTGCAGTCCTAAACAAGTCTGTCTCATGAATGTGAGGTCTTGGAAATATCCTTGGCAAAGACCCGTTATTTTCCTCAGATCTTGGAACGCTTGTATAATAATGACATTTAGCTAGCCAGTGAAGAATGAAACCCAGTGATGGCTCTTTGAGTTTTTCTACTCGGGTAGCAGCGTGTAGGCAGAAACTGAAGCATCTGAAGGCACAACAGCAGTACTAACAGACTGGATGTTTTTGCAATGAATACTAAACAGAGGTTACTGGCATTGTCTCTGAGCTTACTCTGACTCAATGCTGCAGAATTACCTTATCATGTAAAAAGGTTGGAACAGAAAACATGTGAACACTTACAGAATCTCATTTTCTAAATTCAGTTATACAGAAGAAGGTAGTAGGATTGTTGAGACGACAATAACAAAATGTAGTAAAGGGCAAGTCAAAAAATAGTGCTCTCTCTCTATTGAAGAGAAGGGAATTTTTGGGAGCTCAATTAGTGGTAATCTGGAGCAGTGTCCTTATTTAGAGAGGGTCACAATATTGGAGCAATTTTTGTCTTTTTGTTCTTCCCTTGTTCCTGTTCTTAGAGAACAGGATGTGATGTCCTTCACATTTTTCATAATGATTTTTTATCTCAGCATGTACAGAATGTTGGATATATATTTCATTTGCCTTGCTATGTCCTGAAATTATTTTAATCCTACTCTCAAGTGAGTTGCATTACTTCAATAAACAGTAACTGAGCATGTGATGGGAGGTACATTTCAAATGTTTCTGTTGGCATCTTCTGAACTAGATGTTGATTGTGAGGTGACTTGTGATGGAAGGACTTTTTGTAAACCAGTTGAAGAGGATGTCAAAAAGTGACAGAGTAACCAGCCAAAGACTATCAGGATGCTCAAAGCAGGTGGACACAGACTGGTTAATGCAGTTGGGCCTGATTACTTTGGAATACGGGAAGCTAAGGTGTAAGAAAACTTACAGCAGCCTACAATTGCTTGAAGGGTAATAGCAAAGAAACTCTGAAGTTGTGGCAGACTATATAACAGGGGACAGAAACAAGTTTTAAGCTGAATAACTTGGACATTTCTTTCACTCAGTCACCCAGAAAAATGGTGGCATCTCCATCCTCGGATGTTTTCAAGATTGGGCTAGACAAAGCCATAGATAACTGGAGGCAGTTTGTGGCCTTAAACCTGCTTTTAGTAGGAAATTGGGCTGGAACCTTCCACAGGTATCTTCTTACCTTTTCTTGTGGGCTCTGTGATGTGGAACAGGCTTTTCTAACCTCTGTGATTTAAAGGGAGATGCTTGCTTTAAGATTTCCTGGAACAGGGACTGGCATTGACCCAACAGTTCTCTTTTTGATTCTATAATATAGAGCTGGTTACAGTAATCGCCACTTTGAAAAGGAATATGGAAACTGCCACATTCCCTTCATCAATTCGGAAAATGTCAGAAATGGAATTCTATAGCTGTCATTTTCTTGTCAGATGTGAACGCAAGGGAATCTTGCCTTCTAGTGGAATTTCTGAATTCATGGAATAAAATGATAATCATCACCAATGTATCATAAATAACATTCTTCTGGATTGTTGCAGTGGTGTATACGTAAGGAATGCTTTAGTTTCTTGTAGTTCACCCCATTAATGCTTTTCATTGGGACTGAAACAAAGTTAAAAAATTAGCTTTTTACATGGAAGAAACAAAAGAGGAAGAAATGTAAGTAAGAGGGAAAGAAATTATCTGTTATCTGTCAGAGTCTCCATAATTATAAGTACAAATAAAACATGACTTCATTCATGGAGATCTCTAATACATAATAAAATGCACTATTGAGATTATTATTTTGCTAAAATGTACATTTTCAGCTACTGTCTTTTCACTAAGAATCACCTAGAGCTATGAAAGAGAACATTAAGTATTAGCACATGGTCCATGTGTAGGCAGGTGAGTTTGTGATTCACACCAGACTGCTTTGAAGTGATTTGTTTGTTGTTCTTTGTATCCAGCATCAAACAATCTTTTTCCCACAGTTTCAGAATTTTCACATCCTAGTTATTGTGTAAAGGAGAAAGAATTTAAGCTTAGCTGATTTTCAACAAACTGTTGAAAGTATGTGTTCCATGTACAAAATACGTCTGTGCAGGGTATGTGAAGAAATATATCAGATGAGCAACCACACTGGCAGATAAGGAGTTTAAGAATATTATTTAAAGATATCAACTTTTTTATTGGATGTGTAATACATCCAGAATTCATTTTGTTACAATTTGGGAAAGTAACTGGTAATATTATAAGATACAACTTTTACCACATGAAAAGGAAGTCACTATATCAAAATTTCAGGAGGGCTCAATTTGAGCAAAGCTGAAAAAAGTGGCTTAAGGTGTTGCACAGGACTAGTTATATTTCATTGGTAACATACTCACACTTGTAATGAATAAACAGAAATACCAGGGCAGAACCAGATAATAGAATTGGGTTTGCTTTGGTCTACTACATAAGATCCTTACGCTAATATGATATAAAAAAGTGAGGAATTTTAAACATGTCAGTGGATGTTTTACAAAGCATGTTGTCTGATGATAACATCCAAAATAAAGTATGCAACATAGGTTTACCTTTTCTGTTAGTACCAGAAAATTGATATTTGCTTCAAGAAGTTACCTTGCTCTAATGAGCGATTAAGAATCGTGCCAGTTACTGAATTCACAGAGTTAGCAAAACTGCTATCTCAGCAATCAGGGATTTCCCTTGCTAGGAGAGGAGGGGGATGGGGGAAAGGGAAACAGAAGGAGGTTAGACAGGTATGAGAAGCAGCTATGAGAAAAGACAGCAACTGAGCAAATCAAGAAATCAATGCAAAATTCCTGTTTATGATCTGATCTCCTAGTTCACCTGGCTGGCCTGTGAAAAACAAATTCTCCAGAATAGAGTTATCTGATGGCAGATAACACATTTTATTTCCATAGCAATATTTTTACTTAACCTGAGAAATGAATATTTTAAAGCTTTTAAAAAAACAAAAAAGGAAATAAGAATTCTTTTACTGGTTAATAAAAATGCTTTAAGAATTATATTTAAATTTTAAAAGGGGAAAAAAACCCACACATGTCTGTGTCTTGGGTTTCCCACGGCAAGTTAATCCAAACATGAATCCATTGTCCTGTAGTACGAATATGATTATTTAATATTAGCACCTACTCCTGAGTCCTTTAGCATAATCATAAATGAGTCCTGAGAGGTTATTAAAATTGCTGAAAGTTTAGTCAGTGTTTTTCTCCTTGCTTTATGCAAATGTATTAAAATATGAACATGAAAAAGATGAATCAGCACCTGAACTTAGCTGCTTTTAATTTAGCTAAGCGAATTAAGAAGGAAAAATGGAGAGACATTCAATAGCAATCAATAGCAGGCAATTTTATTAACATCACATTTGAAAAATTAAAGTAATGTAGGCTGTCCCATTCTTCTACATTACCATAGAGGAACCATCAAGTGAAAAATACCAGAAAATCTGATGAAATGAATTTGAGGAATACGTCCAAGGAACCAACTTTCATCAAGTCTTGGGTAGAAGGGGGAGCAAATGTTCCAATGTGCAAATTTAATGGATTTTTTAAAATCTATTAATACTAGATTTTTAATAGAATTTTTAAAATATCTGTAGCCTTCTTCTTCAGCATACAGCAAAACCATGTGAAAGATTGAAGTAATATTGCCTTTTATAAAATTTTGCAGCTATTCAAGCCTAAAGTCCCAAAGCTGCATTTCTGTATTGTACTTTGAAGAAGGGAGAAGCTTAAAAACTAGTGTAGAAGTTGCTGCTCATAGTTTAAGTTCCTAATCTCCTATCTAAAGGAAAGTCCTTAATAAAGACTATCAGCAATGTGGGGACGCATGGCTTTACTCATGTATAAAGAGTTGATATAGGGTGAGTCATTCACAATACGCATTCACATTGACTGATTCATTTCACACCAAAGCAGATGGAAATTGTTTGTTAACAATTAAAGTGAAGGTGCCTGAGAGAAAAAGGTCACATTGTTAATAACTTTGCATAATTGCTACTTCTTGTAACCATATAGCCAACACATATTTTTCAAACAAACAGAAAGGCATTCGAGATGTTTAAATTCAACAAACAAGAGGTGTCTTCCATAACGAATACGTAATTCACCATAAATAAACAGATTTTTTTAATAGGAAAATTAATGAATGTTTGTTCTAAAATATAACTGTTTGTAATTTATCTTGGAATGCAGATTGTGATTTCATTCACATTATTTTTTCAGATAAATGATAAAGCTCTACATCCTAAAACAAATGGTTGTTGAATTGTTAGACTAACATTGACTTACATATCAACTTGATTTGCAAGCAATTAGCTTGAAAGGAAAAATAAGGAGAAATGCACCACTGCATCTCTGGGAATCAGATAGATGGGATTAATGTAATTCAGAATAGGTATATAAAAAATAGTATTTGATAGGATGCTTATTTATGATACATATAATTAATGAATACATAATTAATACTTCTTTTGGAAAAGGTTATGTACCCCCAGAATGTTCTGCCTCGGGATAAATTTATATAGAGAGAGGTTTAAAAAAGTTTTAAAAGAGGATTAATGCATAAAATACATATAACTGTATTTCAATATTAGCTTTTAGTCTGTACTCATTTCCTCTGCCTCATTAAACATAATGAGAATAGATAATCAAGTGTAATTGGAATATTTTGTTTAAAATGCTACATTAAAATATTACATGCCAGAGAATTTATAAAATAGTGCACTAGTTGTCTCTAAATTATAAGTGTATTAAAATAAAATGGATGGGATAAGGATTAGGTTCTTTTCATCAGTGTCACTGATACTGTACTTTTTACTCCACATATAATTCTTACAGAGCTGATCATTTGAAAGGATTCACTATGGTCACAATTACATCCTGAAATGAACTTAGCGTTGTATTTGAAACACTTTTAGCTATGGAGCTGAATGAGAAAATTTGACGTTCATGTGTTCAGATGACAATGCATACTAATACCAATAGTAGAATGATAAGCAGAATAGTACTAATAGTAGAATAATAGAATACTAATGCATCTACTTTGCCTAGGGCATTGTTTGTTACATGGGGATTTCCTATAACTGCCAGTTGGATGATACCAAAATCCTTTGCTTTACTTATACACATTGCTCAAAAAAGTAGGAAATCTAAATCTTTTCTTTTACAAAACTCAAAGTCCCAAAGTTTATTGGAGCAATAACACTAGATAAGTGTCTGATATTTTACCATCTTGCATTTTATTTCAGAGGTTAGCACTCTGCAGGTTAGTTTTGTTTAGCACTGTTGTAAGCAATCAAGCCCACTTGCAATTAATTAAGTGATAATTGCTGAAAGAAATGTTCCTCACTTACTGATGTTAACAAGTTGATGCTGACATGTTTGAGCTAGTCAGTCTGGACTCTAAAATAATTTTCCTGGATTGATTTGGATGCCTAGCTGAATCAAGCACTGATGAGTGGATGAAATTATTAAATTCAAGTAAATCCTGACAAATTACGCAATTCTTACAAGAGTGGATTGAGGGCTTAGGAGGAGGAGCTTCCCTTGATTTATGTGGAGCTATTAATTGTCCTTTGTGGCCTGCAATCAAGTGTACTGTTTATAATCTTATTGGCAATATTTAAGAATATGGCCTTCTTGTAATATTTTTAGTCTTCACATCTGGATAACAGAAATACACAACTGCAAAGGTAAATTTAGAAGAAAATACTGTGAATCCATGCTTTAAATCTCCTAACTTCTTTGACTTTGACTTAAGCAGTTCCTTGCTTACTGGGGGGTTAATGTAAGGTTGTTGTTACTATCTAGATATCCAAGTATATTTCACAGAAGTGGCAGCTTGCTTTGTTCATAGTTTCTTATTGCAACAAAAGATACTTATTATTTTTATCAATTATCTGCATGAGATCAATCATGAGGAGTGTTGCCCATTTCCTCATACAGTGGTGACACTGTCTTTTGCACCTAAGCTCAGTCTTTTGAGTACTGGGAGGAAAATGCTGTACGCTGTGCATACAGAAGATTTTGCTCGTTACATAATTTAGTTAGCTTTTCTGACAGAACTGCCTCAAAACCAAATAATCCAGGAATGCTGCATTTTGGCTCATTTATCAATTTGGCTAGATGTGAGAGAATAACATTCTCATTGTTCTCCTGAAACCACCCATGAAAAGTCTATATGAAAATAAAGAAAGCCTCTAGCCTGAAGCTAAAAGCTTTGTAAGAGGGTGTTTACACCTCACAGTATGTCTCATGCATGCCAATTGCCATATTGCTTGCCTGAGCTCAGCATTCTCTGCAAAATCCCTGTGGGACAGAATTATGTTAATCTTCCCTTAGTGTTCTAAACTGAACATTCAGGCCTAGTTTTACTGAGTGAATTTGATAAAATAATTGCTTGCTTTCTCAAAGAATTAATTTGTCTGGGAATTTGGGAAATGAGAAGGTTAAATTTAGTAGAAGGAAGATGAAGCCTGGAAGACTGCATAATTTCTAGAAATGCATTTATTTCAGGATTTCACATTAAATACAAAGAAACAGATATGTGCAACTTGACTTTTTTTTTTTTGTATGGTTCTGTAAATAGACTCATTTTTAGCCATTTTTCAAATTCATTATTCAGCAGATGCTTTTAAAATAGAACTTTCACAATGCATTGATCACTGTGCTTTACTGCTGAATTCAGCAAAGAACACATATATCAATCAAAGTTTATTGAAAACTTAACTGCAAACTAATAACTGCATACTTGTTCCTGATGAAGTTATTGGCAAGTTCATTTAAATAGAAAGCATATAATACTGAATCCCTAGTGAAGTTTCATTTTAGTCCATTTATCTGTCAGTTAGGAAGGAGAATAAAATTATCATTATTTTCTGTTAACTTGAAGGAGACAAAAGATATTTTTAGACATAGTAGTCTTGGAATACTTTATCAGTTAAAAAGGAATTGATTTTAGTTTAACTAATTTATGTGAGGGAAGCACCTGGAGCATATATATATAAGAAGTTACAAATAATATGGCAAGACAGGTGGATCTGTTTCTGTTTCATAAGCTGTTTTGGATTCTTCTACCACAAAATTATGTGTAATCACGCTACTACGGAAAGCTGTGTTATTGTTGGCATTCATTTTGCAGAATTCCAGATGTTTCCTCTAAAAATGTTTCTTTTTTTTCAAAATCATTACTCCTTTGTGAAGGCCCTAACCCAATACAGAATTTGGGCAGGATGACTGTTAAATGTTTCTAGTGGGAGTTGGTCTTCTGGTAACAATTTTCTGCACCAAGCACATCAAAATGAACTCATTTTAGTGTTTGACCTACTGTAGTTAAGATTCTATGCAGAAATGTTTTTAAGTCCAGAAAGTTAATTTCTTGCTACTTATTGCCTTGCTTGGAGCTTGGAAGATTCTTAAGAGGAGACAAAAACAAAACAGCTCTTTAGGATTCGATTAAGTGGGATGACCTCAAGTGTACATTCACAGATTCTGTCTGGCCACAGGCTAGGTGTGATTTCCTAGGGACTATTGTTTAGGGAGTTAAATGGAATCATAAGACTTTGATTCAGTAAATGGAGTAACATAAATAAGTTTAACTTAGGTGGAATTTTGATGTCTATTTCTAGTGGGTGATGATAAGAAACAGCCATTTTTCTATTTCTCCCTGACTATGCAAATGCTCTAATGCACTTAAGCATATTTCACTTTAAAAGTCCATACTAGATTCTAGTTTGCTGTCTATGGAATCACAAGTTAAAATCGCTTTCATGACCTGTTAGCTATTTTTCTTTCACAGTGGTATTAATTCTTTTGACTTCTGTGTGGACAAAAAATTGACATATATTTATATAAATGTGTGCATATACTCACAAGCTATATTTATTTCTCAAAAAATAGGTGCATGAATATTTCAGATGTAATTTATTACCTGAATTTTCCACAATACTGAGCTGCAGCACCAATGAGGATCAGACGAGTTCTTTTCCTTTTTTTCTTTAAAACCAAGCAGAATTATTTTGAGTAAAGTGCAGATTCTTCATCTGATATTTTATTCTGTTCCTAGGCACACTGTGTATCTGCTGACTTGCCTCCTCTCAACGTGCATTCTACATGTCTATTATTTGTTAAGTCTGTTTCTGTTCCAAACTAAGAGCCCTGAGTGTGCAACCATCATTCATGATTCTAGATGTAGTAGATATTGCTGATTTTTCTCTTGTTCTGTGCTTTATATTTTTCTGAGCACTGCCCTATGCCAAAGCAGTAATGCATCAGTTGTTATGGCACTTCTGGAACTGGCTTTATTTCTACCCTTTGAGATTTTTTTTAGTGTTTTGCTGTTGCCTGTGGGCCATTGCTTTCAGAATAATGGTTCATTCACTTATTTTTTTTTAACTGTTTCTTTTCCCCCCCCCTATATTAATTAGCTGTTCTGTTGGCCTCTCCGTTCTCCTGCTGTCTCTGAGTACTCCAAAATGTTATCCTTCATTCTCTGTTTCTCTCAGTACATTACTTCTGACAGTTCATCCATACATATCTGCTTTGTGCTGATTTTGTAAGTCTGCTTATGATTTCCTAATCTCATGCTGATACCAATGTCCCCAGTATCTCTGTCAGTATGAGCCATCATCAATTTAACTCAGCGCGACTAAGTTAACTACTTAAATTACTCTCACAGCCTCTCCTATCCTCCATCTCTGTTTCAGCTGGCAACTTTGAATACCAAAAGTTGAAGTCTGTGTTTTGTCAGTTACATCAGATATCCATGGAAAGTCTCTGTGCTACTACTGTCTATTCATCTTCAGCATTCTCTCAGATCACCCGTTTCTGTCACTTTATTCAGAATTTCCCATTTAGGCTCTCATAATATCCTCCAGTAACTCACCACCTTTTTACTTCCTGCTTTTCCAAATGTACACCTCACCTAGCCCTGTACAAAATCCAGTTTCTGAGGTCAAGTTGATTTCATTCTCTCACTCACCTCTTGATTTTCTTACTTTTCCTCTTTTTGCCAAGCTCTACCATACTAATCTTCTCCCTGTCAAGAGTCCTGTATGGCTACTCCTCTTTGCAGAGGGGAAGTCAGTTCTTTTCTGTTCTCTTTTGCTCAATGCAGTATCTTTTTGTTTTGTACCAATAAAGAAAGCCTATTGTATATTTCAATCTAGTCTTGGGCAGACTTGTCAGTACAGCATTGTGCTCGCTGATGGCTATTTGGTGACTTACCTGAAATGGAGATGGTGTCTAGTTTGCTGTTGACAGATATCTAGATTATACAGTTAGATGTTATAACTGGTATTGATGTCTACTTGGCAGCTTCAGCAGAGGTCAAGCACTGAAGTAGTTTGAAGACTAAATGATTCTGTCACTCTAGCACTTGGCCATTGCAGAACAGGCCTGCTACTGCTGATCCCAGAATGCTCTCTCTGTGCTGTGTGTATGAGTGTATGCGGAGGATTTACCTCTCTGTGCCTGTCAATCTAATGCTCTTCAGAAGTGCTGAGCAAACTTCAGCAGTGATCATTTGCTTAGAAAAAGTCACTGCGCAAATCTCAAAGGTCATCATTTTCTGACAAAAAAACTGATGATCTCACCTGTCAGCATTTGTTCTTTGTTTGCTTGTGAGAATCAATGACAGCTCTGCTTAAGCCATCAGTCCTTGCCAGTAATGTATCTGAACTTTACTTTTTCTCACCTTCACTATTTCTTCAGGCATTTTATTTCTGCTCTGTAAAGTGTGCCGAGTGATAAATATGGTGAAGAATGTCTTTTGGAGGCTTTACTTCAGAGACTGAAACAAAAAATATTTTGGCCATTTTCTAAACAATTTCACTCAGTTCAGTTAATTCAAAACGAAATAATTCCAGAAAATGCTGAAAATGTACTGGTTCAAGGTTCTCTATGAGTGCACTGAACTCACTGTCGGATCAAGTTGAATTAAGTACTAGCAAGAAAACATGCCTACTTATATCACAAAAGAGGAATGTGATGTTTGAGGCAGCACATCTGGGCTTTGTGCATTTGAGAAGCAGTAGCACAAAAAGAGATGAAGTTTCATCTTTCGGTGAGTAGGAAAATTGTTTTACGTTAACAACAATAAAAAGGGCAAAGTCTATAAAGACATTAAAAAGGAGACCTGTTAGTGCTGAAACAAGGAGCAAATGCCAGAATGAAGAGTTATAGTCTGGAAAAGTGATACAAACTGTGTATGTAATTAATATTTCTGTTCACAATTCATAACAGCGTTGTCTTAACTTGCAAGGTAATTTCTAGCAAATAAATGAGTTGTCTTTAATTAAACATGATTTCAGTTGAAGATAAGTAGGTATTTAATATTTTTTGCTCTCATCTGTGTATTGTGTCTTCATTAGGATTTAGCATTTGAGTATATTTATTCTTAGAGCAGGGGCTCTATCTTCTGGATTTTACTCAGTGAGACCTGGTTCTGATTGGCTGTGCTGCTGATCAGGGTATCACAAACAGTTGCGCAAGTCACTGGAAACCAAGTGAAAATAAGAGCCATGTCCTTTCTTCATTTGCTTAAGGGCGGTTATGCAGAAATTGACATTAGATGTGGTCCATTTTACATCACCTTACCAAAATTGAAGTTGGAGAAATTAATCTCAGTTAATCTCACTTGTAATGTCATTAGATTTTGCCTGTCATCTTCTGATTTAAAACCTACAAGAAAACTGTGAAGAGAACAATAAGATTGTTACTGAGGTCTCCTGCTACTACTGGTAGGCTACTTAAGACTTTCAGTATGTGTCTTAAAGTCTTTTTTCCTTATAGGTACTTCTTTTCTAGAAGATAAATCCTTGAACACTCAGTGCTTCACAGATCTACTTAAGGAGACAAATATTGCCTTCTACTGTGCATCTGTAAAAAGGAATATCCGTACGGATAACAAACAATTAGCTATCTATCTTCTTTGAAGAGTTAATTTTCCGAGCTGTGTCTCTTGGACCTCTCCATCCTTGCACTGACTTTTCCATTGGAATGGATGGTTAGACCCATATTCACTTACTGAAACATTGAGAGCTTTTTGATGTTTTCTTCAGTTCAAATCTGAATCATACTTTCCAATATTATAAAATGGTAAAGAAGAGATACATACACAGAAAAGAGTGCCCTTCAGAGGGGTTAAAGTATGAGCATGAGATAAGTTCTGGAAGTAACTATTCCTTATAGAGACCCAGTAATGTCCTTCTTACCTTTTTAATATTTTTAGATTAAACATTAATCCAAACTTTTTTTTTTTTCCCCTTGTTTAGAAGGTTTGCATAGCTAATGCATCAATTTTAATCCTATCCTTTAAGGTGCTCAATAAGTATATCATGACTGAACAGAGTAGTAGAATGAACAGTAGCTATGTGATAGGCTGTCATGATGTTGTACACAACAGATGGGGAAGCAAGCATGATAGCAAATCAAGACAGGAGGCTTGCACGGTCCAAAAGCAGGGCTGCTCTAGAAATGGCAGTCAGGGTCAGCCAAGGTTCAGATCAAAAGACAACCCCACAGTAATGAGGCATGTCCAAAGTCAACACTGGAAGTTGATGCAGAACAACTTTGTCCATGGCCAGGCACAAGCTGAACCAGGTTAAATAGAATCTCTGGGCCCATTTGAGTGGAGACTCCAGGGGAGCCTGTCACCAGGACCATTAAGGACTATTCATGCACTAATGGCACTAACAGCTTGTAGAATGATATCCACATCATGCCTCATAGGCATATGGCTACTTTTAGCTACTACAGAATCTCCTGTGGAAGTGATAGCAGAGTTTTAACCCCATTACAGATAATAGTTACTAGCTCTTGTCGAGCTCAGAATAATTCTCCTTTTTTTCCCCCCTCGCTCCCTTATTTATAAAGTTAGTTGAGTTTTTATGCCTTTGTGCACTTCAGTAGATGCAGGGGCAAATAGTTAACCACTGCAATGAATAGAAGCATTATCATTACATTATATCATAATGGAAAAATCATGCCCATGAATTCATCTTGACAATGGATCTGCCTAACCTGGCATATGTATAATATATTTAATCACTAAGGAACTGATGCATTTGGTTGTGAGGGAGGAAGCCTTAACTCCTCTGTGAAACTTATAATAATGTGTGTTTGATGTTCTGAGATTGTTCAGAATTTTATATTGAACTATAAATCACGTGGTGCTTTGGGATATTCAGTATGTGGAAAGCTTGAAAGCAGATAGTTGAAATGGTGTGGAGAGTTGTTCTGCAAAAAGAAATGTGTATTTACTCAGAAACATCAAAACAGCAGTTATTTTTAATAAAGTATAGGATATAAGGTATATTTATCAAATGCCAAGTTTGTACATATATGGAATTCTTTTTTCTGTTGTTGTTACATTTCATTCTGGTAGAACTGTAGTAACTTCTTAGTAATTTGGCAGTGATTGGAAAGGGTGCCACTATTGTCTAGTATTTCTTGTTAGACTTCTTCTGTACTGCTTATGTATGGAGTTGTGATCAAAACAGGAAACCCCTGAAAAGAAAAAATGTACTACTGAATTTCTCTGGGTTCCTCTCATATTTTACCTATCCTTTCTGCCCTTCATCAAGATCACCTCTAATTTGTTGGGAAGAGTAGGAACTTGTATGTAGCTTTTCACTGGTCTACCTACCCCAGAGCTCCAACATAGTCTCTACTATCAAAAAGAACAAAGCCTTGTGCTGCAGAGAGCTGTTATTTCTGTTGTTTGGTTACACTATGACCTGTGCTAAGATTCAATCTTATGATCATTGCACAGTAATATCCTTGGAGGAATATTCACAAGTATGAAGTTAATTAGGAAAAGTGCCGAAGTAATACTCTCTATCTGAAGAAATAATTGGAAATTGTTCATTCAAAACGAATGTGCCTGTCTTTGATTTCCTTTGCTTCTTCTTAACCTCTATTTTTTGTTTTCAGTTTGTCTGCAGATATATCCTGCCAAGAAACGAGCCATCTGGATGCACTTGTGAACTCTGGTTAGATACCTCCTGTTTCCTGTCATTGTTAGGAAGGAGAATGCTCCAATGGCTAGGTGAAGATTACGTGTTTTTAGGCGTCACTTGTAGTTCTAATGAATTAAGACTCTATTTTCAGCAAGAGTCTGTAAGAGGGCTCTCATCACTAGAAAGTCCAAACAAGGATTGCAATTTGTCCTTTTCCCAGTCTTCAATGTTATGAACACAAATTACTTACTGTGCACTCTATGCATGCTATGAGGGAAAAAGGAGGGAAATATGACTGCTCAGAAGCACTGCTCTGAAGCAGGACCACTCCAGCAGCCCCTTCTGCAAATATTAATGCTGTGATTCCAACTGCTCAACACCAGGGTGGGGGTGTGAGAAAGAGAGAGAAGGTGAGGGCTCTTTCTAGACCCTAGTAAGTCCTGAAAACAAAGAGCTTACAGAATCTCTCTTCTAATACGATGATGGAATAGGAAAAGGAATATAGACAATGAGTAAATGTTACACCCCTTCAGATGCTGGGAACTGTAATTTTGTGTAGCAGACATTATCCTGTAGCATGCTGAACAGTCTATGGGGAGGTTCATCTTATGCTGCATGAATGCAGTGAGCTGGAAAACTGAGAAGGAATTATTCCAGTGTCTCAATGTCCCCTTCCTCCTCCTCAGTCCCTCAGGGATATTAAGAAATGTTTGAGAAGCTAACCATAGGATTAAGCAGAGGGTAAGATGATCAAGTTGCTTAAAAAGTGAATGAAGAATATAAGGGAATTGCTATGTTTGGAGACCTGATTATGCTCAGATTAACTGAAAGCCCAGGCAGAGTGGTAGACACTAGAAAGTATGTAAAAGAAAAACAGTGTTCACTGTGATGTGGGAAAATCCTGGGATCTGCTCAGTGCTGCTGAGCATTTCCAGGCATTTGAAGGGATTTAAATTTACTTGCTCTTTTTATCCTAACTAACTGAATAGCTATTTTATTAAGCCATTTGTTAGTGAGTCCTGCTTGTTGAGATCCAGAAGAAATACCCTCCAGAAGGAACACATCTTTCACCTTGCTGGCCAGCTCTAGCATAGAACAACAATTCAACTTACTTCTTTGATATAGTCTTTGTTTCCTGAGTAGAAGGCTTCTCTTATCTAACTCCTCAAGAAAACTGAATCAGTCTCTTCTTAAAGTAAAAGGAGAAAACATCTGACTCCTGTTCTGCCACAAGACATGAAAGAAAAAAAAAAAAAGCGCTATGAGCACATTTGTTTATTTAGCACAAGCAAATATTTAACACTTTAATCACTTTTATCTTTGAAACATACATCTGGATGTTAATGTGTTTATGGTGCTAATGGGCGGAGACTGAAATTTTATTTTCATGTGAACGTACCTAAGAACAAGATGATATTAAAAAAAAAACCTGCAAACATAACACATTGATTTCAAAGGAATCCCATTATTCACAGCAATTCTTCATTTTTGGTCTCTCAGTTTGCAAATATTTTCTTCTCAGCCTGTAGTAAACTGCTTTATAAATCACAAAGAGGCTTCTGGGCAGAAGAGAAGAAGGTAATTGATCTTGTTACTGCACAGCCATAATGATGCAGACCCTGTGCACTAGCCTCATATATTTTGATTTATGTGTCCCCATTTCCCCAAAAACCACATTAATTGCATTGGTTAAAAAGATAGGATGGTGCATAAAATTGATTACTCTAGGGAAGCACAATCTAGAATTCTATAGCTTCTAGAATTTACAGTATATCTCATCTTGACTTCAGAAAAATTTCTAATTGATGATTATTTAGAAATTTAAAGACTACACTGGAAGTCTTATCATATAATAACTGCATGATGTTCTGGTCACTTGGCCAATAAAACAAAAGCTAGAAAGAACTGTTCTGCTGGACAACCAAATACCCAGGAATCTTGATTTAGCTGGCACAGGTAAGCATGGAATAGTCTAATTATTGTAGCAAGTAAACAATTCAATGAGTTTCAGCCTTGCTTCTCATTTGCACCTTCTCCATCTTTACTTCTCACATTGCAGTTTGAGGTGAAATTGAACATATAATTTCCATCAGAACTTGTCACTCCCTATCTGATGAGTTTTGCTAATTTGGTGTACCACTCAATTTTCTTCATAATTCTTTATAAGGTGTAAAGTTAGCATACTTACATGGTCATATTTATGAAAACAACTACAAAAGGAAGCAATAGATTATGATCCCAACAAAATGAACTGTATTTTTACAACCTACATGGAAGATGTTACAAATATATGGAAGATACATTTTTCTATCTGAAAATGTATGTACGTATATACACCACAAAAAATGTCTTTGGAGTTTAAGCAAAGGAAATTAGCTAATCATTCCAGCTCTTCATGTCAGCAAATGTTTCCTTGCTATACTATTGTTTGTCCAATGGTTCTCTTCATCTTAGTTTCTAAAGCATAGTGCTTTCAAGATGAAATAAACTCTTGCTTTAATGTGATGTAGATAACTTTACTAGGCAAAGAAGAAAGAAAAGTTTAATGCTTTCATATATTTGACGTGCATTTTACAAATGTATTTAAACATTGACTCCAAAGATAGTCACTGTATTCTATGAAGCAAGGATATATTAAGCTTGACCAAGCATAATAATTAATTGTAACAATTTCATAAATACTGAACAGTTTTTTATGTGATTGAAGTTTGCTAGAAAAATGATAGATGTTAAGAATGTACTTCTGGTCATTTGTCTTGATTTCATTCAGTATGCAAAAGTAGTAATGCAGCGCATATTATGCTAACTTGGCAAAAACGTCTGACTTCCTGAGCTGACAAAACCAAAACCCTTCAAATTATCAATCTTTTTCATTAGCAGGGAGATATTGGGTACAAAGAACTACAGAAAAGTCAGGATAAAAAAAGAGAATTAGATAGGAAACTTGGCTTACTCATGTGAGAGAACGCAAGTAGTACTTTCATCTACAATAAATTATTTTAATATAAAAAAGAAAGAGCAGTAATCCTCGTGAAAGAAACACGCATTCTCACTTGAATAGAAATGACACCCTAATTGACCTCATATGTTTTTCTAGTTCAATAGAGTAACCAAAGTAATTGGAATGCTGTAATTTTATGCCAAGTCATTACAAAAATTGAAGTCAAGGACCTGAACACTGGGTAAATTATAAATTTTGCTTAAATCTTTTTGTGGTATCTGCTTATGATGAGGAAAGACTTTTTTTTTTTTTTTTCCCCTGGTGTTTCTCATATGGCAAAGTTTTAATTACTGGAATAATTTTTTGCAAGATTTTATTCTGTTAATATGATATTTTTTTCTCAAGTATTTTTAATGTTCTCATGTTCTGTCAAAATTATTATGTACTGTGAAAAAATGCTATGCAGAACAGACATAAGCTTGATGCTTCTTGACTATGACCTTCCAAACATCCTATCAACACTGCGCTTAGCAGTTGCTCAGTCTTGCTCCTGTTCATAGACTATCCACTCCCATACTCTTCTCTGTACTACAGCTACCTGCTGTTGCATTCCTACAGTAGAAATATGATTTATTGCAAGGTTGTTGCAGCATCAAATTGCTTTTCTTTCCTCAAATGTAATCATAATGGCTAGCTGCATTCTTTCTCTATAATATTACAAGTGGTAGAACATCTTCAAAAAAAGGACAGAAAGAGGCAAGAATTAGTCAAGATATGTAATTATCCTTAAGTAATATCAAATGTCTTAGAAAGACGCATTGAGGCTGACATTCTGGTAAATATCAGAAAAACCATGCCATGTGAACAAATAGCATCTACAATGTGAACAAATGCAAATGTAATCAACAGAAGAAAATTATTCATATTCAGAAAGTAGCAAATACTTATTTGACAGAGCCGTATAACTTACCATCCGTCATGTTCCCAGAGCTTTTTATTAAGCTTCATGGTAAGAAATAGTTTGGCAGTATCTTATTAAAAATATATATGCATTCAATGTTTTTTATCTTCAGCAGTTAGATTCTCGCAGAGCAAAGCGCTGAGACGTTAATGTAAGGTGGAGAAAACTTGAGATATAATATTAGGAAATGTGTCCAGTGTTGAATCGATAAATATCTTAATTTATTTACCTTCTGTAATTTACTTAGAATTCTTCATCATATACAGAGCCATAATTTCATGCTGAAATTCATGCTTGAGCCACTTTAATAGATTCCTTATGTCTCGTAATAAGCTGGCATTTGATTTAGCAGCATAGCCTGAGCCACAGCTATGCAACCATTTAGTACAGGCCGATCTCCATTGATGCAAAAAAAACAAACCAAAACAAAACAAAAAAAAACCTTGTTGTTTCTTACTCCCTGTTTTGTTCACTCTGAGTTGATTTGTTCTGGATCTTTAACCTGGCACAAAGAGACTCTATAAGCAGGACATTCATAACTTAAAATATAAAGTAGATACTTACTGGCTAATATAGTCACAAAAGATAATTAGGGTGCATTGAGACTAAACATGCTCACTAACCTAATAAGACATCAGAAGAGTCTTTACTGACCAGCCAGCAGTGTGGAATATCTAAAGCAAATTTGTTATAGAATGTTAGACGCTGACACGGTTTTGTTAGACCTGTGATTCAATACAAGTGTCTGCTCTTCATGAAGGTTGACTCCGCTTTTTATGCCTATTGAATGTGGAAATTTCTTCAGGTGAATGTAATTTATTTATAGCAGTGATTTGAAGTAATTCCCCTCATCTTCTCCATTGTTTCTACATAAAAACTTCACTCATTAAGCCAGGAAATGTACACATGTAGCAATCTATACATGTATACCTCTATACAGCTGTCTCATACCTCTCATGCATTTAAAAAATACAAGTTGTCAGTATATCTGACTTTGAAATACCTGTGATTCTGAAATATAAACTCTATCACAGAAGGCTGGATCTAAAATTATGTGAATCATTCTAGTGTCCATATTTCAGAAAGATAGCTGAGAAAAAATAGAGGAAGTTAGAAGATATACACAAGCAGTGTTTGAAGTCTAGAGGAAATGACAGCAAATGGCTTAGCTCAGGCTTTTTTTTTATCTTTCAAGAAGATTTAAATTAACTTGATTTTATTTTATAAGTAGTTTCACAGGCAGAAAATAGGAGTTACTGATGTAATTTTTAACTTTTTGGAGGATAGCCTTGTAAGAGGCTGAAGTCACTAAATTCAAATCAGAAATATTGTATAGATGTTTAATTGTCCAAAGGAATGAAGTTCTTAAAGCAGTGAAGGATTTTCAGTCTCCTGAATTCTTTCAGCTGAAATTAGATACCTACCTGGAAGATGTGTTTTTGACAGTTTATAACATTCAAGATGGAGTTAACTGAGGGAAAAATAATGGGTTTCCGTTACAGAACATCAAACAATATGACTTAACATGCTCTAAACTTCTGAATCTATTTGTTTCTGTTCTGTCATAAAGAGATGCATAAACTCATACCAGAAAATATGACTTAAGCCAGTTTGAAATATATTCCCTTACTTTTTTTTTTCTGTTGTTAATATACAGAACCTAGAATTGTAATGGAACTACTGGCTCAATGACTATAGTTCCCTCTTTCGACATGTCACAGTGTTTTATTGTTGGAAATAAACATTCCTTCTCAAAGGCTGATGTAGCAGCTCCTTGCTCTGCTGACTGGAATTTCCGTGCTTGATCTACTGACAGCTACCTTATATTATGTATATAAGCTATTTTATTATTGTATATATACAGGAGGTTGAGTTTTGGAATGTGAACTAGATTATAAGCATTTTTGATTTGGGGTTTGTGATAGGGGGTTTTGTTATGTGTTAAGAGTTTGCTTTAGGGCTTTTGATTTAAGGATCAATTTGCATGAGGGTTAACAGTCAGAATTGGGTGGTTGTGTTAAGGATCTGTGTTTGGTTTTATTTAATCATTAGTACCAGGTTTGGGGTTCAGGCTAGGATTTAGGATGACAATTTGCAAGTTTAGGTTTTGTATTTCAGTTCAAGATTCAATGTTAGGGTTGAGGTAGAGTATGTTACTGGAAGCCTAGCCATCATCCAGAGAGAGGGAGTCCAGAATTGATTAGAAATTTACCTTCTTTAATATTAAGGCCTCATTTCATGCATATCTGAAACTTTATGTCACCCAACTTATTGCCAAGCAATACTATATATTACTTTTTTTTTTTCCCTGCGTTAATATGAAGTGCAAATTTAAGAACAGTCACTTAGCAGGCATTGCTATGACCCTCTAAATTTCTGGCTTGACACAGCTTGAGGCAAATGCAAGAAATGCTATGACTTGACAACCATTTATAACTGAACACCTTTTCACTGCTATATCTCCAGTGTGTGGAAATAACACACTGTGATGTATACAGGAAAAAATGTTAACTATAAGTGCCAAAGTGGAGATTATGTGGTGGTGTTACCTGTTTTGTACAGATGTTTTTATTCATGCAAAACACAGATAAAATTTGCCTAGCAGAAGTATCAAAATAAGCACAGATGAAACAAAACCTCTGTAATGGTATATAGATAGCTGAAATCGATATCATTGCCTTTTGAGAATGTAAATTACACCAGTATCTTCAGATGCTGATACCATGACGATTGGTCTGTTGACAGGCTGAGGCTGAAACAGTGGTGATGATTAGATCCACACCTTTTTGATCTTTTTTTCACATAAATTAAGTGTAAATGAGCAAACTGTGGGAAGTTTTGTGAAAGCCTTCACATGTTTCTGAATTGGAGAACACAGTTAATGTAAGATATTGTTTTACAGGAAAATTTTTAGAATTAAGAATTATTATTGATTTTGATTACTTGTCTGTAGATAATTAACGGTTAAAATTAATTCTGACTACTTACCAGAGAATCTCTGGTTAGAAGAGGACTTTCATATAGCACAGAATCTTTTACACGATCTGAAGATAAGTACCCCAACTATAATAATCCTGTGTTTCTGTTCATCTTGTCAGTCTTGGTGTACTGACATAGGAGCTCCAAGAAAGCTCTCTCACAGATTTACTCCATATGATCACAGGGAATCCTCTCTTTTTCTTCTTTTATTCCCTTTTGAAATTGTGACATTTCTGAAACTATAGATGTCTCTCCCAGGTACAAGTTCTGATAATAAGTACTTGCTTATACTGCTTATTACATAGAGTAATAGAATCACAGAATCACAGCATGGCTTGGGTTGGAAGGGATCTCAAAGATCATTGAACTCCAATGCTCCACCATATGTAGGGCCACCAACCTCCACATGTAATACTATACCAGGCTGCCCAGGGCCCTTGAACACCTCCAGGGATGGGGCATCCACAACCTCTCTGGGCAGCCTGTTCCAGCACCTCACCACTCTGTTAGTAAAGAACTTCCCCCTGATATCCAATCTAAATCTTCCCTCCTTCAGTGTTACTGTGTAAATCAATGTAATGCTGGTCCAAACTCTGTATGTGGAGAGTAAGCTTATGTTTTTGGAGGTACTGCTACAGGCAGCCATGTAGGTATTATACTTTGAACTGATGAGCACAGAAGAAGCTTGCATGCCATTCTTCCAGCAGTGTTACACAGCCATTCTTTATTCACATCATAGATACACACCTTAATTATATACATAGATTGTACAATAATGAAAGATAAGCATTCTGTTTTTTACTGACACATACAAATGCTTGGTTGAAAGAGACCTACTTTCATGTGGGTTTTTATACTTGTTCTGCTAGAATTACAGGAATGAAAACAGTTCTGAAATTACCAAATTCACAGAAACTTCTTCAGGCTGATATTTAACTGATTGCATGCAGAATTTTGCAACACTATAATATGCATTGCCGTAATGCAGTGTAGACATTGCTCAGTAGTTGTCCAGTGTACTGTTAGTTGTCTAGACTTCTTTTATTGTTAACATAGAGAGAGAATCTCAGAATTAGATACATCTTCTCTGCATCTTATCTAATATAGATCAGCTGTCCCATTACATCTGATGAATCTCAACACTGATGCTTCCAGGAATTTAGTTTATGCTATAGATTATTTTACAACATGACTGGAGTTTTCTATCATAAAACAAATTTGTCTGCTTTTGTGACATCTTGTACTTTCCCTGAATTAAATGACATGGGAAACTATAAAAATGACAAGTAAGAAACCATGATTTTTAATGTTTTGCTTTTTCTGTTCAAACTATTATTTTTTTAAAGGCATATTTCAAATTCAGATAGAAACAGTTGCATTTCATCACTTCCATCCTTTGTATAATAGGTTGTACGTTAGACTATCACTCATGAATCACATTTCCACCTACATGCTATTTTCCACCTATTACCGTATCAGTGATGTCATCATAGGGCACTTTATGAATTTAATGTTTATAAATTGATTATTTATGTTATTAAACTAATAATAATTCTACCTCCAACTGATTTGCAGCTGGCTTTCTATGTCAGTACATGTTTCTTAGCAGTATTCCAAGGAGCATATTCCATCAAATTTGATAAAGGTTCATCATCCAAGGAAGTTTTTATGCCAGTACTTATACTAAGTATCCTTTCTTATTTTAGAGAGAGTACTGCATAAAATTTACTACCAAAAATATGAACTCTAATGACAATTTATCAGGACCCTAGTCTAATAGAATTTTAATTGCAAATTTAGGAAACAGCCCTCAAGGAATGACAATCAATTATACTGTATTTGTCCAAGATCTCTTACTACAATATGCTCATAGTCAATTTTGTAAACATTTGTTTTACTGGACTAGAATCTAAAAGCTTTTCTGTCTGGATGAAATTTAATTTTCAGTTTCAACTGTGTGCTGAAGTAAGTACCTCCTTCAAGTTTAGTTGTGTGAATGTCCGGCAAATTCTATAGTAATTATTTTCAGGTATGCTTAGTTAATCTCCTGTTTCTGCTGGTTGGGATCAATGCTTTAATGAAAGCTTCAGTGGTTTCGAAGTTTTTATGTTGTAGCGGGATGATGTGAAAGACAATTGATGACTTACAACTCCCGTGACTAGGCAGTTTGGAAGTTAGTACGTATTCTCTGTACTCCCACAACAGCCACTTGTGAACTTAGAACTGATAAAAAGGATTTCCCTTTTTCTGTTATTAACCTGAAATGGAATACTGAAGTAACTGCTGGATGGATTCAGCACTCATTGACTGTGCTGTAGCTGTTGAACTGCAAGCCTCCTTAAGCAGCCTGGTTTGGGGAGAAAAGAGAAGAGAAAGGGGCACTTATGCCCATTATTTATATATTTCTATCTGGCTTCCGGATTTACCCCGTCAGTGTGATATCAATGGAAGGAGCATGTGACGACATATGCTATTTTATTTCTTAAGTGTTTATTTTTCTCAAAGATAAACTATTTCACATTCATAACCTTCTACCTGAAACAAGTACAACTGAGAGTTACATAATGAAAGTATCAGTTAAAATATGCTGCATTGCTTTCATTATATGTACACCAACATTACAAAGCCAGCTAGCACTGAGAAAGTGTTTTCTGACTTTTCTCTGCTGAGGATCAATGTTCTTCACACCATATCTCTCCTTATGTTCTTTTTATCTGCATTACTTAGTAAAGAATCCAAATCTGACCTGGAGAAGTTTAGCCTTTGTACTTTTTTAATGAATAGCCTATAGACAAGCTTTGTAAGTGCACAATACATAACTCAGTATCTGTTCATGGATTGCCTATAAGTTCTGTGAATATTTGTTTTCTGTGGTGAGCAGATAGACTCAGGGCTTCCACTAGAGATTTTTCTCTGCCTGCTAGGGTTAAGCTTTGAGAAAACAGGAACGAGTAGCACATAGTGTTACGGTCGTGTATTTCAGAGAAAGTATTATGGTAAAGATTTTGAAAAATCTCAAGCTTCCCAGTTTTATATATTTTACTAAGTAGATAAATAATCATTTAACTGAACCTTGCCTTGTTCAAAGCATAGTCTCAGGCATTTTTTTTTTTTTTTAATTAAAACACTGGAATAAGTGAAATCATATGTCACTAAAATAGTTCTAAAGATGAAGGCATTTTTAACAAGCAGGATATGATATGATGCTTTTTTAGAGTATCACACATTTCCTTCATCTTGCAAACATTTTAAAATAAGCAGCCAGGCATCCAGCCTGAACAGTATGGGACCTCCATACTACTTTTGTGTTAACCAAGGACACAGCCCCTCATCCTGCCTAGTCTAGATATTTCATTTAGGATAGGAAACATTTCCTCTGGAATAAAGTTTATCTTCACTGACAGTGAAAGCTTCCCAGATGACACACTAAAGAGTGAATGCTTTTAGACAGAAAAAATTAGGCAAGATGAATCTCAGCTGTGTTATGACCCAAGAAATTCACAAGATATATTTGTTCTATAGGACTTCAGCAACTTCAAAGACCCTATGCCAGTATTGTCTAGTGCTCACTGTTGGAAGGGATTCTTTTTTTCCTAACAGATTATTTGAATCTCCCTTGTAATGTTAGACTCCTAGCTTATTCAGCTAGTCGATGGGGACATTATTCTTATGTGTTTAGGACTTGGAAAACATTTTTCCTATTTTCATCTCTTTTTTCTTCATTAGTCTAAGCTAAATGAGTTTCCTCAGTCTGGCTAGAACCAGCTTTGCAATATGAACACTGTTCTGGTTGCAGCCTTGTCACTATGTCACTACTAAGTGCAGTAGGAGGACTGTTCACTATTCTTACAGGTTTGGCTCCTATTTGTACGTTTGCATCTTGCAGAATGGTAACTGATTGGCTTTTTTTGACACAAAAATGCTCAGATCCCTTTCTTCTTGTTCCTGCCATGTATTTGTGCAGTTGTAACCCATTCTAGATGGAACTTAATTGCAATTTTTTTTTCTGTTTCTCCTTTTCATCAAGGTCATTTGTTCCTTCAGTGCTCATTCAGTCCTTCTCAGCTTAGTATTGCTCACAGACTGTCACTGTACTCTGCAGAGCTGGAAAGAGAACAAAGCTACCTGCCTGGGAAGACTGAACAGTAATCCATTCATCTCAGAGTTTCTCTTGCAGTAGCTATTATTTGCTGTCCATTGCCTTTGCATAAAGAATTGGACAATTCAATCACGTGTTCTTTTATATTTCCCAAACTAAGATTGTTTCCATCTATTCCTTCCGGGTGATCTTTTGTTATGCTTAGGGGTTCACAGTGTTTCTGAAAATTCTGTTATTTTTACAGAGCATAATTGATTTCTGGATCTAAAGTTTGTTAGCAATCTTAAAAGACCAATAAATATGACAAGGCTAATGGTTACAGATGGCAGGATATTATTTAGACTAAAGCTGACATTTCAGAGACCCAAAGAAAGCAAGTCAGATCAGCAGGAAACATAACATCAGAAGGGATTAATTGTTGAGAAATACAAATTCTGGAGTAATACTGACCACCAAATACATATTTGGATTCTCAATTAACTGTTATGATTTGAAAGATCTGTGTTTTTATATGAGTAAGAAATACAAGAGGTCAGCTCAGTGCTGAGGAAGAATAAAAAAAAGAGTAAATCTAGAAAGGTTAAAGTGATATAAAACATTAGGAAAGCTGACAATACTCCCAGATTCTTCTCTGTGGCAATGTGTTTTCCGAAACAAGTACCTAAAATGAATTAAAAACTGAATTAAAAAATCCACTCAGAAATAGAAGGATTGAAAAGAATACATTGCTTCCTCTTTTGCACAAATCATAAAGAGGATGCTAATTCTTGTAATGTGATTATAGGATGTTTAAAACGAGGGAACAGAATTCTTTAACTGAATCTTATTATTTCATATTGTAATTTAGTCCAAGAATTTACAAGGAAGGCTCACAGGCCTTTCAAGTGAGAATATGAATGGTGGAAAAAGGTTACAATATGACTAAAATGTTGTTCATAAGTCTACTTTTTTCAGAACACAAGCTGAAAGTACATTAAGAGGAACTCTCTTAGATGACAGTTCACCAAGTGTGACAAAACATCCCTTTAAAAATCTATCAAAAGTGAACTGAGAAGAGTGTGTAAGACTCAGAAAAGCTTTACAAGCAAAAAGAGTTCCCTCTAGAATTTGTAAGTGCAAGATACTGTGGTCTGGACCAGTAACTTATTACATACAATTACCAGAGTGCTTGCACAGCTATAAATCAAATTGCTGGAAGGCTCTATAGCAATGTATTTCTTGTCTCATATAAAAACACTGCAATCAGTCAGTATTTCTTGAGGCAGCTTGGGAGTGAATAGAAAGAAGCTCAGAGGGTACTTGGAGAAACAAAGCCTGATTGGAGCCAGGGCTAAGCACGGAGCCTGTTTAGCTTAGGAATGTGCACAAAGATGATCACCGGCCAGCGGCAGGCTGGAGCAACTGCAATTCTCTCATCTGTGCCAGCTGCCACTGCTCTCTAAAAACTGACTCACATCCTATTTGACCCATAGCTTGAGATAAGATTAGGAGGATCCAGACATCCCCTGCACCCATACCAGGAAGAAAAGAGACACAGAAGTCTCTGAAAAGAGAAGAAACACTAAAGTAGTATCACTCTGATACTACTGAAGACTTCCACGTGGTTGGATGAGAGTATACGTGTGCATGCTCTTTATAGTACATCTGTCACACTCCATCTAGATTTCTGTGCTCCCAGTGTTGGCTGTAGACGTGAATATCCAAACAGCATAATACTTGTCTGAGCAACACTTGGGAGAACCAATCTATATGGAATGAACAGGAGATGTTGCTCCTCACCTCACAACATGTTGCATCAGCCTCATAAGGTTGGTAAACCATACACTGAAGTTTGAATAAGCTCACACAGTCTGCTGGAGGACTCCTTTGGCTGATACTCCTTTTGCTTTGATACTTTCTGAATCATGTTGCTTCCATTACTATTTGGTAGACTAAATTCTCCATCCCTAACCCATAACTTCTGCATCTGGGGAAGCAGAACATGCTGTGGGAGAGGGATGGGTTGCCTTAACACTAGAAATCAGCCAGAACTCTCACACGTAGTCCTCCTTAAAAAAAAAAAAAAAAAAAAAAAAAAAAGGAAAAAAAAAGGAAAAAAAAGTTGTTGCAATAGACAATGACAAGGCCTTTAATAGCTGGGAGCAATTTATCTATCTGGCAGAAAAATACATTAAAAAATGTCATAAGCAAAGAACTGAGTGAATTTGGAAAGACAAGAAAGAGATTTAATCCTGGATTAGATTGCAATTTATAATACTATACACATTATCAAGTGAGAGTGCAGCATATTATTATTTTGCTGACACTATTTCACTCTGTATAATCACAATATAAATGTTCATTAAAGCAAATAAGTTCTTGGAGGCTTCAGGAAACATGCCTCCCCTACCCTCCCAACTGCAGGCAGTGTCATTGTGGATCTTTGCAGCTCCTCCAGCGGAACCAGCAGTTGGTCACCCTGGAAGAAAGGACTCAACATGGAGCCTCACCACATGACTTACTCATTCATCTATTCCTTCTCTCTGTCTTGTTTGATGCATAAATGCTTAGTTACCGCAGCAAAAATAAAGAAGTGTCACCACTGCTGAAACACACCACCTACCACCTCACTGTGCTCAATCCCACTGTTTAGTCTTGAGAAATTTTCAGCAAACATCTATGAATGTGAGTGGGTGCCTTTTTTTTACATATGGAAGAATTCAATGACACGCCTTTACTTCATATGCACTTCCAGATCGGATGACAATTTGTCACTGCCCCTTTGCTGTAATCTGTTGCTTGGCAACAAAATATAATGGGGTATTGGTGGGAAGGTTCAACCTCTATTGCCATACCACCAACATCTGCCTCTGCTTTCACAGGCCAACATAATAGAATATGAGGCATTACTTTTGGAGCATCCTCCGCATTTTGACAGATTGATCACTTCTAACAACTAGAAGAGGCAAATTGGTACCCAGTATCCAATATTTTCAACAGACCAAAAATTTTTAACAGCAAAAGTGAAATGAGCCAAGAAAACATACTATTTGAGGAGCATTGGTACTTGCAGCAAACTCTATCATTTGTCAGCATAATATATATGTTTGGAGATAATATTTTTCAGCAGAAGACTGGCAATTAAAAAACTATAAACCTTCCTCTGATACATCAGATTTGATCTGATATATTACATTCAGTCGTATTGCATATTGTTGGAAACTGATAAGTAACCCTTGAACTTTAGCTGATTTCCCTGAGTGACTTAGCTGAGGACTTCAATCCTAACAAAAGGATATGAGTTTCTTATTTCTAGTCAATATGGTTAAGAAACTACTGCTCTTCACTGCAACAAAAGTTTGATTATCACTTTACCATCTTCTTTTTCACTTCAAAATACTGTATTACACTGAAATATCTTGTAAACAAATAAAAATGGCTGCTGAACTGTAATCATCACTTACATCATCCCACGGGGGAGAAAATTATTCTTTTTACTGTATTTTGCTGATATTTTAGAACCCTGAAATACGTTTTATCCAGTGTGAAAACTGGAAGTGTTTCTAAGGTGCTTTTTTAATTAAGAAACTTCAACATATGTCTGCAGCAAGAACCAACCTAAATAGTGTGCAAATTTGCTTATTTGCGGATGGCTACATGTCAAAGTATAACTCTGCTAAATTGGCAGCATATCCTGAAAAATAAGATTCATTGTTAGGAAGTAGAATGAAAGTTGAAACTTTTGCATTTCAATTACTAGCTTAAAGCAGATCAGCTTGGTCTCTATTTGCTATTTTAGCAGTGCTTTATTTATGTCAATTCCTTAAGATATCATATTTTCTTCAAGATGTAAGAGTTAGAGCTTGTTCGAAAAGGCAATCACTGGGGAAAGAAAGCTTCAAGTATTACTCCTGTTGTCCCGAAGAGTGCATGTTCGGGCTCCACAAGAGTTGTGCAGTTCCAAATGGCTGATATTTGTGATTCTAGACTGGATCTGTATCCAGGTCATACAGCTTTTGATAAAGAATAGCCTCCATTTCTCAAAACTCATGCTGTTCTATGTGTTTCTGTTACACTTGATAATAGCCTAATACAAACTGCTGCACTATACGAATAATGAGAACATATTATGCCAACAATTAGATTGTCTGCAGAAATGGCCCAACTCCATTTGCATTATAATGAATTGGTCCACAAAAAGCAAACACCTCAGAAAATGAGATTTTATGAAAACTGTGTGATAATGTGTGCCAGCTAGAGCAAGACTTTTTGTGTTGTTTTTTTTTTTTTTTTTTTTTTTTTTGGAAAACAGTTAACAACATTTACCAAGTCAAGGTACATGGATAAGCATTACCGTGGAAAACAAAATAATATGAAATGAAATTTAATTTTAAATTTTAATGGCAATATATTTGTTGTTGTTGTTGTTGTCATTTATGTTCTGTCTATAAAGTATATCCCTTAAGAGGAAAAAATGCACTGGCATTTTGCA
The DNA here is from genome assembly GCA_035772895.1 of Perdix hodgsoniae. Taxonomy (NCBI): domain Eukaryota; kingdom Metazoa; phylum Chordata; class Aves; order Galliformes; family Phasianidae; genus Perdix; species Perdix hodgsoniae. The sequence goes on along the minus strand of JAPSGF010000095.1, from coordinate 657,425 downwards.
AATGCACTGAAGGCAGACTGTAGCTGTGCCCTGAACATTTCTGTCATGATGGGTGCAGCACCACCAGTGATATTAGGGAGAGCTAAGTGGCAACAGACTAAATCCCAGAAATGCTTTTCTTCCCCATGATATATCTATCATGTGTTCTTTAATTCAAGCTTTCTGAAATCTCACCTCTGTAAGTGTAGCAAAGGAAAACCTTGATGTTTGAAATAAGGAGTCTTTATGAAGTGCCTCCATGTTGATAATTTCATGGAGAGCACATTTGTCCCTATCTCAGGGACAAATAAACATTTACCACAACAAAGGAAGAAGCTTGGAACACAAAAGGACTGCTGACTATAAAACATATGCTTATATTTTTTCCTAAATTCACGGCTGACGTTACTCTCACTACCAGAATCACCAACAAAGAATGGACATTATAAATGCATCTAATGCAACTCTTGTCTGAAAAATTTTACCCGTATATGAATATGAACTTGGACACGAACCTGAGAAGGTACTGTGCTGAAAAACGAATCACCAAAAAGCTAGATATTGTCTGAATGTTGCTTTGCTATATGCATGTCACAGACGTAGTGGCTAAGCACTGGAACAGCCTGCCTGGGGGGTTAAAGATGTCGGTAATTTTAAAGACTCAAGTGGAAAGGGTCCTGAACAACCTGTTCTAGCATTGACGTTGGCCATGCTTTGAGCAGGAGTTTGGACTCGGAACCTCCAGATGTCCCCCCCAACCCCAATTATTATGTTTGTTTTTTTTTTCTACTTCTATGAGTATGTGCTGGAAGAATTTAAATATGATTCTCTGCCCATTTTAGAGCAGATGTCTTCCTCATCAAGAGCCTAGTCCACAGCTGACTGCTGTTAGCTGGAACCTTTTAGTTGCAATCACTAACTTTGGATCAAGGCCTTGCAACACAGTATAGATAGTGCTCAGGGGACAAACCAGCTGTCCTATATGTCTTTTTTATACTCATACAGCATGTGGCTGCATGCTTTGTTTTCTGAATCAAATCCAAAGCCCTCTCTGACAGTAATACTAATGTCTTCATGGCTATTTGTTTTTTTTGTTTGTTTGTTTTTAGCATACTTATCACCATAATGTTCAAATGCTTAATGAATTTATCATTATAAACTGTGACTTTTTTTTACTGTCATGGGGAATAGCAGCTCTGCTTCTCATTTTTATGATGATAAGTGCTGAAGACAACAAGACAACTTGCAAACATGAAGAATCTGTTCCAAACCTTTACTGAGTGTGGACTTCAGTACGTGTCCATCAAGTTACTCTTATAAGCACCAAGATAAGCAGCTTTGCGAACAAATGCCATATCTAATCCCAGGATATGCACTACAAGGTACATCTGCCTCTTTTCCAGTAGAATATAGAAATGTTCTGAACTGGATCTGTGTAGAAAGCCTGTGCCATTCTAATTACCTCATCGTTGAAATTGTTTTAGCCATCTGCTAAATAGCAGAGGAAGATCTGTGAGTGACTTTCTGAAAGCTGCAAGAAACTGCTATAATTCAAAGTGGGATGATATTTGGATTATTTGATAAATTAATGTTTTTCATATAGTGTGGCTCAGAGATTACAAAAATAGAACACTGTAAAAGGAAGTGCATACTTCTTCATTCAGTTTGTGAATATAAAAGTCTGAAACAGTGCCACTATTACTGAGAAGCAAAGGTACATGAGAGCCAGTTCTTATCTTAATAGTCTGAGAAGTAGTATTTTGTTTTCATGTTTAACTGGAAGATAGAAGCCAAATAAAGAGATGTTCAAACTGCTCAAATCCTTTTCATGCTAAAGTCACATCTGTTTTAACTCACAAAAACAAACAAAAAACCACCACAGGGGTATTAACCACATGCATTTGCTTTGGAACCTGAACATTCAGATCACAGTCATACTCCAGTGTGGCTCAATATCTAATCTAAGTGCAAGTGCCTCAATAATTTGTATTTATTTTGTCAACAGCACGAGGGCTGATTTGCCTAATCTCAGACATTTAACTTTTTCAGATTTATGCTTTAGCACTGGAAAAAAAATAAATAAATTGAAGGGAGTGTGAACAATCCTCTCAGTTGCTCCCTGTCCTTCCCTTTCCCTTATGATGTTGGTCTGTTCTGTTTCACTGGGAAATTTGGCTTATATCATAAAGTACTGAAATATGGAAGTCGAATAGCTCCTTAGAGTTTCCCCCACCAGCAGTCAGTACTGACTAGCAGAGGTTTCTGTTCATCACTCTTGCAGAACCTTGAAGGGTTACTTTGGCTATGGAGAGAAACAAACATTATTAACAGGAAAATAAGACAATTGGGAGCATTATACTGAGCTAAATCATCCTGTTATAACAGTACAATAGTACTGCAATTCAGCACCAAAAATAATGAGGACATTATTTCATCTAGTTTACTTTATTTTCCACTGACATTGGGCATTTTTATTTTTGTGCTGACTCTAAATTTGATCAAGCAAAAAAGTATGTAATCTACTTGGTTCTTTTTTACACCCCC